>BPLT01000273.1:0-435495 GCA_019656295.1 Rhododendron mucronatum var. ripense
AAATAAGGAACGACCCACGCTGCAAAGTGTCCAAATTACCAGCTATACAATTTTTACGATTATGATCTCAAACTTTGGTCAACAAAATTTCAGTAATTTAAGGTCTTGTAAATTTCAATAAGATCCCAGCCTATGCTTCAAGTGCGAATCTTTAATCCATTTTCAGAGAATCTTTAAACGTTTTCCAACATTCATGCACTTACAGAAGTATAATGTGTTTGGTGGGCACTTACAGAAGTATAATATTTAAGACATTTTCCAAAATTAAGTTTAGAATCCAATTCGTTTCCAATTAAGTCGAAAAAAATTAAAATTCCTCTTGGTCGCTTCGATCAGACTATGACACCCCCAATTCGTTTCCAATTAGGAATCGGTTTAAAAGCATGAGAATACAACTTCTGGAATCCTTAGGTTACCTGCAATCAGATTAAAGCACGGAGATAGCAGCGGAGGTGCGGATAAGCTGGGGAGTCGGCCGGCGCTGAAAGAACGGCGGCGCGGAAAGAGCGGCGGAGGGGGAGGTGGTGGCGGAGGGGAAGGCGGCAGACAGAGACAGAGAGAGGGGGGGAAAGAGGCAGAGAGAGACAGGGAGAGAGGGATCGTTAGGTTACCTGGAATCAGATTGAAGCACGGAGGTGCGGATAAGCTGGGGAGTCATCCGGCGCGGAGAGAGCGGCGGCGGAGGAGGCGGTGGCAGAGGGGGAAGGCGGCACAGAGAGAGAGAGAGAGGGCGGGGGGGGGGGGGGGGGGGGGGGGGGGTGGGTGGTGGGGGTGAGAGAGGGAGGGAGGGAGGGAGGGAGACAGGGAGGTTACGGGATATTTGTGTGACTGAAATTGCTCATTATTTTAAAAAAAAAAAATTGCTCATTAAAAATTAAGTATTTACGGATTTTGCCATTGTAGAATGGAGGGTGTAGATTTATGTAAGAGACAAATCTGAGTGTCGATTGTCTTTGTAAGGACCCGTAATTTCGGAAAATTATTAAAAGGTTCATTCGATATTACAATTGAGGAAAATTTTGAAATTTTGTGAGTTTATTTGAGTTGGGGTTAATATGATAAAATTGTTTGTAGGAGGGTGCAAGTTCAATATGTGTTTATGTTGGTATATATATGTGTGGGTGTGTGTGTAGGGGAGTATTTTTACTCCTCACACTCTCTCTCATCTCCCGATCTCTCTCGTCTCTCACACCCCTCTCTCGGCTCTCTCTTTCTCTCCTCCTCCAACACCCAAACTTCACTCCTCACTCAAAACCCATGGCAACTAGCTTCCAATCGTCTATCTATTGGTGTTATTGAGCCCAAATTTCGTGGGTCAAGCTCGGGGAAGGGGTATTCGGTTGATTTCGAAGTTTGGAGAGCTAGGGCTTGCTCAAATCGCGTGGGTTTCGATCCTTGACTCGAGGTAGGGAAATCTAACTATCTTTATGTGTTTATGAGTTTGTTGAGTGCCAAAATCGTGCTTCATTTGGTTGGATTCAAAGTTTTGCTCATTCTTGAGTTTTCTGCAAATCGTCCACTGTAATGCAGTGGTACCGGTACCGTATTTTTGAGGTACCGGTACCTTTGGTACCGATACCTTATTTTCGAGGTACCAATACCCTGACTCGGATTGCTCACTGGAGTGTCATGGTACCGATACCTACTTTTGAGGTATTGGTACCAATGACTTAGAAAATTGTTTTGAACTTCGTTGATCATTCGTCGATTGTGTTGATCCCCCGTCGCTTCTACCACCTTTTCAACACCTCAAAACTACTATTTAACATTGGAATATGTATTCCTTTAGTCAATAGATGTTCATTCGTGCATAGTTTTGTGTTGGGCGAAACTTGGCTATTATAGAACTTTCGGAAATCCGAATGAGATTTGAACTTGATATACTCTTGATCCTTGCTCAGAGATACATTGTTTATTGAGTTTATATCCTATTGTTTCATTCCGTCCTTGTTACCATTCGTATAGACTCTCACGTTGTGGTTCTTTCTTTGGAGTTGTAACACACGCGTTCATGAGTTTGTTGATAATCCTTTATGTTGGACACCTAGTGTTGAAATATTTGAACATCGACAATCGTGGAGTATTAGAATGAGAATCATGATACGTTATGAATGATCCGTGAATGATTGGGACGCTTGAACACAGATTATGATATGATGACGATATTGGGCAATGTGAGATGATACGATTAACCAATAAATTAGCGTTAAAATGGTAATGTGATGAGATATGATGGATGTACTCGTTGATATGGAGGTGTCTCTCTTATAACGATCATCGTAGGGTTGACTCTATTGTGAAATTGTATCGATATGTTTGCATCGTGACTACATACTGAATATGGGAATAGACCCGGGTAACGCCGTGGTGACCCAAGTGCCTTGCGAATGCGGGAATAGACCCGGGTAAAGCCGTGGTGACCCTATTACTCTATGAAAGAGGGAATAGACCCTGGTAAGGCCGTGGTGACCCTATTGCTCTGCGGATTTGAGAATAGACCTAGGTAAAGCCAAGGTGACTCTCTTCCGGTTCGACTCAGGGAAAAGACCAGGAAAAAGCCGTGGTGACCCGAAGGGCGAAGTTGGTTGTATTGAACTAAGAATTTGAATAACATTATAGTATATGGCGACTAGAGGAAACGGATTTCGTGTGGGGTATTGACTACGCTACTATTACTATTATTTATCGGTCGACTATTCATTTGGAGTAGCATTTGGCAAAGACACATAATTAACCTACTATAGTGTGGCACATTGAGGAAGACCTAAATGAGCATTCGTACGTTAGATTATAAACGAGAACCAGGACCGAAGAAGTAGGATGGATAACGAGATGTGTCAAAAAGTAAGAGGGTTGGTACGAGGGGAGTCCTCTGGGTTCTTAAACGTCTTGATTTAGTGGTATGCTCATGGTTGGTTCAAATTGTTATTTTCTAGCGATGTGATCTTCTTCCTTTGCACTTGTCTTCTCATATATACATAACGTTAGTGTAAATTTTTCTACTGGGCTAGTATAGCTCAACCTATCATTTTCAGGTATATTACAGGTCATCGTCATGGAGTGCTTGGAGTGCATGCTGTTGTTGTCAATTAAAGCTATTTTCAGAGAATAATTGATGACTTTTGTATAGCAAACCGCATTGTTTTGCTTTTATCTATTTTGGAACTCTGTAATTTATTGGGTAAGTTTGTGGATGTGGGGACTGAACTATTCTTTTGAATTATTAATTGTACCTCCGGTAAGGATTTTAATTATCAAATGTTATTATTATTTATGTTGAAAATTGAGGGCGTGACATAGATTGCTCATTATTTTCAAAAAAAAAAAATTGTTCATTAAAAATTAAGTATTTACGGATTTGCCATTGTAGAATGGAGGGTGTAGATTTATGTAAGAGACAAATCTGAGCGTCGATTGTCTTTTGAATTCAAACCCAAACCTCCCTTATTATATAGATTTTTGCACAAAAAATACACTTGCAGAGAAGTGGCGTTAACTATAAAGGGAGTTGCAAAATCAGAAGCCATAAACATTACGGAAACTGCGAAATTGGTGGTTTGGCCTAATAAGTCAAATGGATTATTATTTTTGTTATTATTTAATTTTTTTTGTATTTATTAGTTTTTTTTAAATTATTGCTTCGTCATGAAATTGGAAATTTAAAAAGTAAAAAATTATGATTGAAACTTAAATTTTTTGAATAATGACAAAAATAAGCTAATAAGCAAATTTTTCTTCTTTATTCAAAAAAAAATTGAATTTCGATCGTAATTTTTTACTTTTTAGATTTCTCTAGTCATGAAAAAATAATAATTCAAAAAAATTAAAAAAAACTAATAAATACAAATTTTTTTAAAATACAGACAAAAGAATAAGCTATTTGGCTCATTAAACCAAAAGATAATCATTTGTGTAACTATGACTCGTACTGGACGGGTCTGAGAAACGCTTCTCACCCACCCACCCACCCACCCACCCACCCAAGCTTTCGTTGACAACTTGGACGCATGCGAGAAAGAACAAAGAAAGGAGAAGAAGAAAAATGTGACATGGGTGGTGGTTTCTGGGCGAAATCAATCATAGAATAATGAAACAAAAGTGAAAAGGGCATAATTCCATCTACACCGCTTGGAGTTTTTCCTAACAATCAATAATGATGGATACCCTCCCGAGAAATGATAATGAATCCCCTTTAATTTTTTTTATTTTTGTGTGTTTCGTAGGTATCCAAAATTGACTATTATTTGTCCAAATACAAGATAGAATGAGCAACGAGTAACTTCTATTTTTAAATAATCACAATTCCTTATAACAAAGTCTTAAAAAATTACTATCACTTATTTTCAATCAAAATTTTTTTTCTATCCATTGAAAGAGCTATTTTGATCACAAAAGGGTATATTTTATTTTTATCAATAACCTTTTTTTTACTAGTTGAAATCATAAATGACAAATTTATTACTCTTTGTTTAAAAAATTAGAATTAAGAGCTTTTCATTATAAAAAAAAAAAAAAGGTAAATTTGCTCAACGGCTTGCCTTTCGTCAGGGACTATAGAGAGAGTTCATGGCCATTTCTCATTTGTGAATCAAGCATTTATTATTAAGGAAAACATGAGGGTAACCTTTGAGTAATATATTTATGTACTTTTTGTGTTTGCTTTCACAAATGCAAATCTTATCTAATCCTGGGGCCCAAAGCTAAAGCAAAGCTCTGTATAGACTGCCCCCAAAGAAGTTAATAACACTTGAGAGGTTGCGAATCTGAGACTTTTAGGATTTGAAAATTTGAGTTTCTTAATACTGAAGCAAAAAATTAAATAAAGAAAGAGCTTGTGAAAATATTTTTAGGATTCATAATTTGTGAATGATTAAAATTACCAAGGTTCCGTGTTTTTTCTTTCTCAAAATCATCTATGATATGACGGAATGTGGGGTTGTTGAAGGATTTTCTTCACCAACGAGTGACTGTTGGGTCATGCTTGCAAGTAGCATTTTTGTTTGGGCAATAGGCATTGTAAATGTGCTGACATCGTGATTTTCTGGTAAGAATCTAACGGTAAGTTAACAAATGGGGAATCTGGACAATTGTTTCAAAAGAAGGGGAGGTCAATGATATTTCAGAAACTTCAAGGTCTTCGTTTTTGGTAGGAACCTCAAGGGAGGTCACTGCAATTTATCCATTTTTCAATGTTTTAAGTTGCGTGAATGAGTATAATGCCATTTTTTTGGGGGGCCGGCTATTCGCAGCCACCCATTTTCTCTCATAACCCACTATATTTTGGTAAGTGGTTATTGAAAATCATAAATAACATTTCGGTAAATAGCTGTTGAAAATAAGATTATATTTCGGTAACTACATGTCGAAAATATATTCAATTTTCGGTAGACAACTGCCAAACATGCATTTTCGGTAAATAGCTATTGAAAAAAATACTCCCTCCGTCCCTTATTTATAGTCCGGTATTCTATTTTGGGCTGTCCCTTAATAAGTGTCCATTTTGTAAAGTTAGTGGGTAAAAGTTGGTGAATTGTCTATTTTGTCCCTAAAAGTAAATTCCATTTTAAAAAGTAAGTGAGTAAAAGTGTAATGATGATGGGTAAGTAGGGAAAGTGGAGGAAAATGTTGATGTGAAAGATACAATGATGATGTCTTTTTAATAAGTTGGAGTTACGAAGCAGGACATTTAAAAAGGGATGGAGGGAGTATCATATTTCGGTAATTGGATGCTGAAAATGTATCTCAATTTCGGTAACTAACTGTCGAGTCTAATTGAAAATTTTTAACAAGCTGTGGAAGAAAATACGTGGATGCGAATAGCCGCGCCCTTTTTTTTTTCTTATTACCATCATTGCCCGTCATCAAAATCAGTTGATTGTTTTGTGGATCCACAAGTCAGAAAAGATATTAAATTCTACACGGTTGTGCCGTGTAATGGTTCGATCTTCCAACTCACCGAACTATACAAAAAAAATAGAATTAGAAAAAACACTGAACGCAATGGAGGCCATATGAAATTTTCTGCTAAGCTGGTGAACTGATGGTCCACTCATGCTGGCTTATACGTGCACAATCATGTGCCCATTTTGTACTTCCACCTTCCTTCTGGACTATTTGGATTTGATCATCTCATCTTTGCGCTGACATAGCACGCGTGATCATTGTGTAATGTTCCACATCGTATAACAACCCTAAAACTCGACATTAGATTAGTATTTCTAATCTAATACTCCATCCGTCCCTTATTTAGAGTCTAGTATTCTATTTTGAGTTATCCCTTAATAAGTGTCCATTTTGTAAAGTTAGTGGGTAAAAGTTGGTGCATTGTCTATTTTAAAAAGTTAGTGAGTAAAAATGTAATAATGATGGGTAAGTAGAGAAAGAGGAGGAAAAAGTTAATGTGAACGGTATAATGATGATGTCTTTTTAATAAGTTGGAGCGAAGCAAGACACTTGAAAATGGACGAAGGAAGTACCACTATTACTCTATTCACCGATTATTGTGCATTTGACAATTAAACTTATAAAATGAGGTTTCGTGCGCAGTACGATTTTACATTTAGGGAAAAATCTACTATACACACCTCAAAAACACACACACCATAATCAACAAACAGACCTTTAGTGTAAGTCTAATCCCAGTATCCCACCCTTACAACGTGATAATTTTAGCTTCCTTGCTCAATCCTTAAAATAAGGAAATGTTGACTGATAAATTTTCAAAATAAACATTTTCTGAATTTACTGAATTAATACCAACACTAAAATGGAATTACTTTAGGTGTTGAATTACTAGGAATTTGATCCCCCGAAATCATATTCTTATTACATCTCAAAATTCCGTCCATCCAAACATAACTATTGGTTCAATAGTGGGATTCACGGCTTTGGGTGAGTCCAATACAAGGACCTATCATTATACAACTATTTTTTTAATTCAATTTAACACTTTGGGATCTATTTCGGATCCAAACTCGTGATTAGAAAGGTTATTTTATTAAACTCTTAAAGTTGGCTGTTTTAAAATATTAGATATCGATAACAATGGAAGGACATGAGTTGGAATCTCTCCACCTACGTGTGATATTCTCCTAGAAGGTTTTTTCTTTTCATTCTTTGTTTCTCCTTGTAATAGGCTTATTTTTTGTATTGGTTAAATTGTTGGGTTTGATTATCTCATAAACTCTCACAATTGATGTATTGTCTCAAGTTTGTATCTTAGGTTTGATTACCTCACGAATTCTCATCATTGATATAGTGTCTCGAGTTTGTATTTTATACTTTATGCATGATACAAGGAACCTCTTTTATTGATTAACAAAAAAGGGAAGAGTTTAGAGTCAAGAACGATTGGAGTTGCTCGGTAGAGTTACAGCCAATTGTCGCGCGCTCACGCTCTCCTAAAAATTGACTCTGACCAATGTTGACTATAGGGTAAGAGGCAAATTTTGGCGTACAAGAATGTGAAACAAAAATGGTTGGAATTGAAAGCAACATAATACTAAAAAATTACTGAAAAGAAAAGGATTGGGAGTGTGACAAAACATATCAAATTTATATAGTTAAAAAAATGAAAATACAGAGAGAACTTTACACAACCAATTTGAACAAGTATTTTACACAACCAATTTGAACAAGGATCTGTAGAAGTATAATATTCGGTGGCGCAATGTTGTGGATACATTCCAAAAGAAAAGAAAACAATACAAATGGCCTCAAAATACAATCATAAAGGACAATACAACAAAACAAAGAGATCTCTTTCTCCGGCTGCGCTTACGTGGCCTCGACTAATTTCTCGGACTAGAAATATCTGAATCCCTTGTATCTGTAATTTTTCTCTTTTTTTTGCTTGGCATCTCTGTATTGACCTCATAAATGAGATTAATCCCACACTTCTTCACTGTCAACCATGGCGACTGTTCTATCTCAATCTCAAATTCATCCCCGGCATGGATTCGTCCGAATAGTTCAGTTTCTTTTGATGGGAAATAAAAGAGTGTCACCTTATCTTGATCTTGAGTTATGCTGAGAATCTCGAAAATGCTCTTCTTATTTTTGTTATGAAAAGTCAATATTGGATAATCATCACAACCACGATTTTCATGAGCCCTGAAAACTACGCATAAAGAGCAGCCCAGTATTCTCCGAGTTTCCAGAGGAGGCACCACAAGAGATAATTTTGACCCCGTGTACTGGTATTGGAACCAATTGGGAACGTCATCCCCTGGAAGATAAATACAAGCATTTTCCCCCAGTACAGAGTCTTCAGACCATTCCTGTTCCAACAGATCAAGCATTAATTGAGCACAAATTAAATTTCTTTTTTCTTGACCGAATTCGAAAGTAAAAATTCCACATACAAAGACGACAAATGGGATATTAGCAGTTTTACCGAAGCAAAATATGCTTTATATTCCCTATGGTTCTTTTGATATTTCTGTTATCCAACTCTGAGAGAGAGAGAGAGAGAGAGAGAGAGAGAGAGAGAGAGAGACTTATACCCTGTCTTTTTTATCCTCAGAGAGAGACTGTTCGATTCTTTCCATAACATTATTTGCAAAATTGTTCTTAGCTAACATATCGCATCCCTCAAATGACATGTCTAGTCCAGCTTGCCAGTTGAACTCAGTGGGTATGCTTTCTAGTAATGTGCAGTGACTTGCATCCATAAGGCGTAAACTTACTGGAAGCTTTGGAAGCGATTGGAGCCTCTTACAATTACACAAGTAGACATCTTCCAAGCTAGCAAGGTCACTGAAACTCTTTGGTAGGCTACAAACGTTGTTCCGTCCAAGATTCAACTCCATTAACGAGCTCAACATTCCAATTCGGTCAGGCAGATGGGACAAATTGCAGTCTTCCAAATCCAAGTATCCCAAGGAAGCAAGGTTACAGAAACTATCTGGCAAGGTAAGTAAATTGTTTTGTCCAAGAACCAACCTTTCCAAGGAGATCAACCGCCCAATTTCGCCGGGCAGATGGGACACATCACACTCTGCCAAATACAACTTCTTCAAGCGAGTAAGTTTGCATATTCTATCTGGTAAGGTATGCAACTTGTTGTAGCAAAGATCCAAAGTCTCCAATGAGATCAAATTCCCGACCTCGTTAGGTAGACTTGATAGATTGCAGTTTTCCATCCTCAAATCTTTTAAACAACTTAATCTGAGTACTGGGGGAAGTGACAAACAGAGAGAGTCCACTTTCTTTGTTTTGAAAATCCAAGATAAGAGGAATGAGAACTGTGATTTCGATGGTGATCCTTCGGGTCCAGAAAATTTTCCAAGCATGGAGCAGCCAGAGAAATCAAGACGTACCAGAGATTTCAACATCAAAATGCTTAAGGGAACGTTCCGAAGTTTTTTACAGTTCTTCATATCTAGAACAAGAAGTTTGTTGAGAAATCTAATAGATTCGTCAACCTTTACCAACCTTATGCAATCATTAAGCAACAGCTCCTCAAGATTGTGGAGTCCCGAGAAGTCAGGGGTTTCAATTAGGTGATAGCAATTACTTAGGTAAAGGAATTTTAGTTTGACCAAGATCTGTCCAAAAACAGAACAAGGAATGTTAATTTTCACGTAACACAAAATTGTGAGTGTCGTTCGAAACGGAAAAAAAATAAAGTCATACCTTGGTTCTGTTCCATGCTTTTTTTAGGCTGCTATAGCGCAAGTCAAGAGTAACTAAATTCTCCATATGCAGGGTTGATGGCAAACATTTCAATGGGAAACCATTCCAACATAGCCACATTAGTCTTCTGGAGATATGTTCGTAACCTTCCCTAAGATGAACATAATTGAGATGAAGCAGCCACAATCTGTTCATCTTTTCAAATGCCTTTGAATTTACTTGGACCTCATTCGGCTCATGAAAGTTTAGGAAGAGGCCTTCAACAGCTTCAGTGCCCTGATACGGAAAAAGCCAGAGGATAATGAGTAAAAAAGTTCACCTTGTTGAGAAAAAAAAATGTTTACTCTAAGATAGTTAAGTTCATGTCTATATACCCTCAGAATTACAGCTTCAGTGCACTGATACGAAAAAAAGCCAACAGATAATGAGGAAAAAAGTTGACCTTGTTGAGAAAAAGAATCCAAGACAATTACGTTCATGTCTATGTACTCTCAGAATTACGAACCCAAAATATTAACAGTGAGAATTGAGAAAGTACATATGATTGGAATTCTTGAATGTTGTAAAAGTTTAATTTGTCTATGGAGCTCACCGTGCCATCTCCCAGCACTCCAAGGGCATCCTCACGATGCCATAGTCTGCTCCGCCTCCCAGGGTCCATAACAAATTCTTGCCTGACGATTTCCCTTCCCATGTCTCTAATTAGATCATGCATCACAATTTGGTTATGGTGATATTTTACGAGACACCGATCAGCTAGAACCTGAATCCCAATTTCTGCGTGAAAGTTGCAGCTTTCCAGTATTTTTACTGTAAAATTTTGATCTGTTCCAACAAAAAAACATGCCATATCTAGGAACAACTTCTTCACTTCCTTACTTAGTGAATCAAAACTTATCCTAAGTTTTCCTTGAACATCATCATCTGGGATTGTTCTTAACTTCACTATTGCACTTCTCCATTGAGGTATGCTCATGCCACAGAAAAAGGAACCCAAAACTTCAAGAGCTAATGGAAGCCCTCCAACATAGTGCACAACTTGATTTGAAAGGTCCAAATGGTCTTTTGTATGATGGTCTTCCTTAAAGCAATGCCACCTGAAGAGTTCAAGAGATTCATCCTCGTTCAACTTCTCTGCTGCATATATCTCGTCCACTTTAAGAAAATTTAGTGAAGAAATATCTCTTGTTGTTACGATAATCCTGCTTCCAACACCAAAGGAATCTCGATCTATGCCTAAATCTTTCAATTGTTGGACATTATCCACATCATCAAGAATAACAAGAACCTTACGACAGAAAGCTCTCTGTTTTATAACCTCAATTCCTTGATGACAATTTCTTAAGTTATGAGGTCCACTTCTGAGTATATCCGAAAGAAGTTGCTCTTGTAAAACAACTGGACCATTCGTTTGCTTTGAAGTTTCTCTAATATTTGCAAGAAAAGTGCTGCCTTCAAACTCACGTTGGACGAGATTATATAGTTTTTAGCTATTGTTGTCTTACCAATTCCACCATCCCCCATATAGCAACAATGCGAACAGCATCTGTTTCCATTTTCAACAACAACTTGAGTTTTCCAAGGCGAGACTCTAGTCCAATTTCGTGCCATGCAACATGTAGACGTACATTATTTAAGTTATTTTGGACCTCTTCAACGGCTTTCTGAATTAGATGTGCTTCATCACTGCAAATTTGTACACACTATTAAAATAACAAAAATGCAAATCCTTTACCAAACGTAGAAAAGCCATGGCACTAGAACCACGCTAAGTTTGGCAAAAATGTAATCTTAGGTGAGGTTGTGAAGACCCTTCAACCTAGAAGCATGCACAACAAAGGCTTGATCCTAGTCAAAATCAAGGTTGCCAAATTGTGAATCGAATCTCGAATGGATCCTTTACTGAATCGTGAATCGAATCGAATCGTAAATCGTAACGATTCGATCCAAATTTTGAAAATACATTGGAAATTTTATCTTCGCAACTACATAATAAAGATACATTGTAACATTAAAAAATTTAAGTTTAGATTTATATTAAAGTTTTGGATGATCACATGGTCTAATATGAAAGACACTTGTACATAAAAGGAAAATAAATACTATAGTAAAATGGATACGTGCATATAGATGTTAAAGATTCATTATAAAAATGAGAGGTTAGCCTCAACACAATAGAAGTTTGTAGCTTGGTAGGACAGTTCGAAGCTCTTAGTCCTGTCCCAATCTATGATTTAGAGTGTACACAATTTAAAAAGATTGATTTGTGAGATAACACGTTCATATAGATATCATCATCAACAATATTCACAGTTACTTAAGTAATTACCATATTGTAACATTTCAAAGCCATTGAGCACATCTATTGACTCACATCATAACATAATATGAAAACTTTACCAAAATAAAATACATAACTCATCAGTGTAAGTTTTCTTAGTTGTAATAACTTTAGAGTAACTATTAAATCTTCAATAAGAATGAGGAAAAAAAGGGTTAACATGCTCCGAATCTAAATAAATACCAATATTAACAAATTTTGCAAATGCAGTTTCATATTAGTTGAAAGCAACATTTATGGTAAACCATGATTCACCAATAGATTCATAGTGTTTTTGCATGAATTGTGAATCGTATGATTCACCACTGATTCTATATAAACCTTGATTCACCTATATATTCCTATAGTTTTTGCGTGAATCGTGAATCGAACCGGGAATGGTATCGTGAATCGGACAATTTTGACACCCATGGTCAAAATAGCTCTCTGTTGGTGAGAACAACCATCAAATAAGCCAAAGTTCTAAGCAAATTCTCACATCTGGTGCTGTAGCATTTAAAACTTGATGGACAGACTCGTTTTAAAATACTTTTAAGAGCAACATAAACCATATCATAATAAACTTCCAAAGTGTAGTCAAATTTACGCTAGCATCCCCAAATAAAGTTTCAGAGAGGTTGAGGGAAATACCCATTGGCCACCTTTGGCAAATCCCAACCGGACAAATTGGCAACCTCAGTGAGAGCTTCCCTCCACTTCTTTACCCTGCCATCTGAACCCTCTTTAAAACTTTCTTCGTGCTTGGCAAATGCATCTGCAAGACTCTCCTTCTGCGCTCGCACGTCTGAAGGCTCAAACCCCATGAAAGATAGGAAAAAACGATTTGTTGCAACTTCTTCCTGCACTCCATGATCTTCACAAGTTCGTCAAGGCACCACCAGGACGAGGCATAATTTTTTGAGAGAACGACCAGCGAAATTCTTGACTCTTCAATTGCTTTCAGAAGTTCATCGCTAATATATTCTCCTCGCTTGAGCTCTTTGTCATCTATGAATGTATGAAAGCCATGTCTCTCTAAAGCAGCTGAAAGATGGCTGGTAAAATTTTTGCGGGTATCGACACCGCTGAAAACTCAAGAAGACGTCATATTTGAATGGTGTTGCGATGGAGGAGGGCGTGGACGAGGAAGAGGCTTGGGATTGCCCAAGCAGTCTCCATGGGCCAAGCTCAAAGATGAATGATAGATGTAGAAAATCTCATTGGAGACTTCTCTTCTTGTTAGGTGACTTGTTTGATTATAGAAGATTCATACCCCTGTAGAAAGGGGGGAAATCAACTGTTAAAGAATATAAAAAAAGAAGAAGAAGAAGATATTCTTCTCTCTCAACTCGCACAAAGTAAAGGAATCAAATCAATAAGAGAACGTTGGTGACGAAACTTTTTGACATGTGGCCGAGTGGTCGAAGCCTAAGACTTAGGAATTTGCTCCCTCCCATGTCTCATGTTAGAAACCTTCCAGGTGTTATTAGCACAAGTTACAATCAAAATCAAAATCAGTACTCTCTCTCTCACTGCTGAAAGCATATCCCAGTAGCGTACGTTTTGATTCCTGAACCAACGCCTGCTATTTCTTCCCGACGAACTTAATAGCAAACCTTCTCAATTAAGCTCTCACAAAACGCTGACAAAATACAAGCAGAGAGATAGAGAAAATAAATAAACAGAGACACCGAAAATCAAGCAGAGAGATAGAAAAATAATTAAGCAGAGACACCAAAATCAAGCAGAGATCATTGAGCATCTCACAGAATCTCCGTGGTTGGAGTTAAGCAAAGAGCTGTTGCGTTGTCTTCTTTGTGGGAGAAAAGCAAGAAATTCCCTGTAACAACGTATGGCGAGAGGTTACATGGGAAACATTGATCTGATACAGTAACGTTGAAGGGTTTTGCAGTGGCAGTGGAAGTGGAAGTGGAGGGTCAAACGCGCAGTTTTTAATCTATATTATGGTTGACGGGTGGACTTCTGTAAAATGTTACTACTTTACCTCTTAAATGTAAACGATAAGGATCAAAATCCTTCACCATAGCAAAGTCCCAGCATCAAGCTTGTTAGTTAGGATAGAGTAAATCCAAATGTTGTTTAAATATTTTGTATTCACTATAAGCCTTATCTTGTAACCTCTTTATATACTCGAGCGAATCCTTATCCTTTACATTAAACAGGGGGGAAAAGCGCTCTTAATCAGTTGTTTATTCAATCATTCTGTCACTACACTCAATCACACACGTATACTCACAATAGGGGTAGAGCCCGCACACGCAACACACTTAATGTGTGTGGGACCCATCCCAATTATGAATATGAGTGTGTATTTAGGTGTGTAATTGGCTGTGGTCTTAGAATTATTGTTGTTCATTTTTAGTGTATGTTTTAACTTTTAAGTTGCGTGAATGTGCTGTGAAAAAAAAATTGTTCCAATTAAGTTGTTAGATGTTTCCGACAGCGAATCAATTGTTGAAATATGTAAGTTGTGTCCGGTAGTGGTATATGAGTACAAAAGTTGTTAGAGAATGAGTTGTTGACAAATTGTTAGTTAGTGTGAACAGGATGTTAAAATACCAAAATTTATTGATTTGTACAAACAGGATGGTAAAATGGACCAAGTTTTTTCCCCAAATTCTTACCTAAAATCCCCCGAGTATAATATTCTCTTCGATCTTTTTAAATGTCCATTACGGCTCTACATGCCATTTTTAATAGTTTATATCTTTCAATGTATATTGCTAAAAAAATTTAATATGGATCTTATTTGATAAACCACAATTGTTTCTATAAGCCAACGATTTATAATATACGTCGAGAGATATAAGCCATTGATAATGGCATGCAGAACCGAAGTGAACAATTAAAATTGGATAGAAGGAATACCATTTTTTTCTCGAATTGGAGGATGGTGTTATGCAGTGGTGTACACAGCACCGGCCGTCGGATCATACATTCGACTGCTCGGACCTCATCTCGACAATGAACGACTCTCGATCGTTGATTGTCAAGATGAGATCCGAGCCGTCGGATATACGATCTGACGGCTCGAAAGTACGCAGCAGGATCATTGCACATCACCAACCCAAAGTCCTTTTTTTCCTATTACCAACATTGCCAATCTTGAAAATCAGTTCAATTGTGAATCCACGAATAAGAAAAAGATTAAATTCTACACGGTTGTTGTAATATTCCAAAATTTTTATTAAATAAAAATTTCGTGATATTATTTCAAAAATTATTTTCATTATTTTTTGATTTGCTAGTTAATAAATTTTGATTTAATGAGTTAATTTCCGTCTAAAAACATAACTATTGGTTCAATAGTGGGATTCACGGCTTTGGGTGAGTCCAATACAAGGACCTATCATTATACAACTATTTTTTTTAAATTCAATTTAACACTTTGGGATCTATTTCGGATCCAAATTCGTGATTAAAATTGGTTATTTTATTAAACCCAAAAAGTTTGTTGTTTTAAAATATTAGGTATCGATAACAACGGAAGGACATGAGTTCGAATCTCTCCACCTGCGTGTTATATTCTCCTATGGTTTTTCTTTTCATTCTTTGTTTCTCCCTGTAATAAGCTTATTTTTTATATTGGTTAAGTTGTTGAGTTTGATTATCTCATAAACTCTCACAATTGATGTACTGGCTCAAGTTCGTATCTTATGTTTGATTATCTCAGGAATTCTCATAATTGATACAGTGTCTCGATTTTGTATCTTATATTTTATGCGTGATATAAGGAATCTCTCTTTATTGATTAACAAAAAAGGGAAGAGTTTAGAGCCAAGAACGATTGGAGTTGCCCGGTAGAGTTACAGCCAATTATCGTGTGCTCATGCTCTCCTAAAAATTGACTCTGACCAATGTTGACTATAGGGTAAGAGGCAAATTTAGCGTACAAGAATGTGAAACAAAAATGGTTGGAATTGAAAGCAACATAGTTCTAAAAAATTACTGAAAAGAAAAGGATTGGGAGAGTGACAAAACATATCAAATTTATATAGTTAAAAAAATGAAAATACAGAGAGAACTTTGCACAACCAATTTAATGAGGGGCATGAGAGTCCAGAGGATCTGTAGAAGTATAAAATTCGGTGGCGCAATGTTGTGGATACATATTCCAAAAGAAAAGAAAACCATACAAATGGCCTCAAAATACAATCATAAAGGACAATACAAGAAGAAAAATGCTATTGGCACTCCAAAAATTGATGACACTCCAAAAAATAAAGGAAAATGACTTTGGAATTACACTGATCTTGGAGTACCTGCATCAATTTTTGGAGTGCTAATATCATTTCCCTACAAGAAAACAAAGAGATCTTTTTCTCAGACTGCGCTTACGTGGCCTCGACTAATTTCTCAGACTAGAAATATCTGAATCCCTTGTATCTGTAATTTTTCTCTTTTTTTTGATCGGCATCTCTGTGTTGTCCTCATAAATGAGATTAATCCCACACTTCTTCACTGTCAACCATGGCGACTGTTTTATATCAATCTCAAATTCATCCCCAGCATGGATTCGTCCGAAAAGTTCAGTTTCTTTTGATGGGAAATAAAGGAGTATCATCTGATCTTGATCTTGATGTCTGCTGAAAGTCGAGAAACTGAACTCCTTAGGTTTGTTACGAAGAATCGATATTGGATAATCTTGACAACCACGATTTTCATGAGTCCTGAAAACTACGCATAAAGAGCAGCCCAGTATTCTCCGAGTTTCCAGAGGAGGCACCACAAGAGATAATTTTGACCCCGTATAATGGTAGTGGAACCAATTGGGAACCTCATCCCCTGGAAGATAAATACTAGTATTTCCCTCCAGTACAGATTCTTCAGACCATTCCTGTTCCAACAGATCATGCATTAGTTGAGTACAAATTAAATTTTAAATTTCTTTTTTCTTGACAGGATTCGAAAGTAAAAATTCCACATACAAAGACGACAAATGGGATATTAGCAGTTTACCGAAGCAAAATATGCTTTATATTCCCTATGGTTCTTTTGATATTTCTGTTATCCAACTCAGAGAGAGAGAGAGAGTTATACCCTGTTTTTTTTATCCTCAGAGAGAGACTGGTCGATTCCTTCCATAACATTATTTGCAAAATTGTTCTTGGCTAACATATTGCATCCATCAAGGAACATGCCTAGTCCAGCTTGCCAGTTGAACTCAGTAGGTATGCTTTCTAGTAATGTGCAGTAGCTTGCATCCATAGAGCGTAAACTTGATGGAAGCTCTGGAAGTGATTGGAGCCTTCCACAGTAATTCAAGTGGAGCGTTTCCAAGCTAGCTGGAAGCTCTGGAAGTGATTGGAGCCTTTTACAATTACTCAAGTAGACCCTTTCCAAGCTACCAAGGTCACTGAAACTATTTGGTAGGCTACAAACGTTGTTCCTTTCAAGATTCAAGTCCATTAACGAGCTCAACATTCCAATTTGGTCGGGCAGATGGGACAAATTGCAGTCTTTCAAATCCAAGTCGCTCAAGCAAGCAAGGTTACAAAAACTATCCGGCAAGGTAAGTAAATTGTTTCCACCAAGATACAAATTTTTCAAAGATATCAAACGCCCAATTTCGCCGGGCAGATGCGACACATCACAGTGTGACAAATTCAAATTCTTTAAGCGAGTAAGGTTGCAGATACTATCCGGTAAGGTAAGTAAACCGTTTCCTTCAAGAATCAAAGTCTTTAACGTGACCAGCCTCCCAATTTCATTGGGCAGATGCAACACATCACAATCTGACAAATACAACTTCTTCAAGCGAGTAAGGTTGCATATGCTATCCGGTAAGGTACGCAACTTGTTTTTGCCAAGATCCAAAGTCTCCAATGAGATCAAATTCCCGACCTCATTTGGTAGATTTGACAGATTGCAGTTGTTCATCTTCAAATCTTTTAACCAACTTAAGCCGAGTACTTGGGGAAGTGACAAGCCAATATAATCCACTCTCTTTGTTATGAAATTCCAAGGTGAGAGGAACGAGGATTGTGATTTCGATGGCGATCCTTTGAGTCCAGAAAATTTTCCAAGCATGGAGCAGCCAGAGATATCAAGACGTACGAGAGATTTCAACATCCAAATGCTTGAGGGAACCTTCCGAAGTTTTTTACAGTTCTTCATATCTAGAACAAGAAGTTTGTTGAGAAATCTAATAGATTCGTCAACCTCTACCAACCTTATGCAATCATTAAGCAACAGTTCCTCAAGATTGTGGAGTCCAGAGAAGTCAGGGGTTTCAATCAGGTGATAGCAATTACTTAGGTAAAGGAATTTCAGTTTGACCAAGATCTGTCCAAAACCAAACGAGGAACATTAATTTTCACATAACACAAAATGTGAGTGGCGTTCGAAAAAGGAAAAAATTAATGTCATACCTTGGTTCCGTTCCATGCTTTTTTTAGGCTGCTATAGCACAAGTCAAGAGTAACTAAATTATCCATATGCAGGTTTGATGGCAAACATTTCAATGGGAAACCATTCCAACATAGCCACAATAGTTTTCTGGAGATATGTTCATAACCTTCCTTGAGATGAACAGAATTGAGATGAAGCAGCCACAATCTGTTCATCTTTTCAAATGCCTTTGAATTTGCTTGGACCTCATTTGGCTCGTGAAAGTTTAGGAAAGGCCTTCAACAGCTTCGGTGCCCTGATACAGAAAAAGACAGCAGATAATGAGGAAAAAAGGTGACCTTGTTGAGAAAAAGAATGATTATTTTATTATCAGAATTACAGCTTTAGTGCACTGATACAGAAAAAAACAGTGGATAATGAGGAAAAAAGTTGACCATGTTGAGAAAAAGAATATGTTTATTCGATGACAGTTACATTCATGTCTATGTACTCTCAGAATTATGAGCCCAAAATATGAACTGTGAGAATTGAGAAAGTGCATATGATTTGGAATTCTTGAATATATCTGTAAAAGTTTCATGTCTATGGAGCTCACCGTGCCATCTCCCAACACTCGAGGACATCCTCATGATGCCATAGTCTGCTTCGCCTCCCTGGGTCCTTAACAGATTCTTGCCGGACGATTTCTCTTCCCATATCTCTAAGCAAATCATGCATCACAATTTGGTTATGGTGATATTTTATGAGACACCGATCAGCTAGTACCCGAATCCAAATTTCCGCAAAAGAGTTGCAACTTTCCAACATTTTTATGGTAAAACTTCGATATGTTCCAACAAAAAAACATGCCACATCGAGGAACATCTCCTTCACATCCTTACTCAACGAATCAAAACTTATCTTAAGTTTTCCTTGAACATCATGATCAGGGATTTTTCTTAATTTCGCTATTGCACTTTTCCATTGTGGTATGCTCTTGCCACAGAAAAAGGAACCCAAAACTTCAAGAGCTAATGGAAGCCCTCCAGCAAAGTGCACAACTTGGTTTGAAAGGTCCACATGGTCTTCTGTAGGATGGTCTTCCTTAAAGCAATGCCACCTGAAGAGTTCAAGAGATTCGTCCTTGTTGAACTTCTCTGCTTCATATATCTCGTCCACTTTAAGCGAATTTAGTGAAGAAATATCTCTTGTTGTTATGATAATCCTGCTTCCAAAACCAAAGGAATCTCGATCTATGGCTAATGCTTTCAATTGTTCGACATCATCCACATCATCAAGAATAAGAAGAACCTTACGACACAAAGCTCTCTGTTTTATAACCTCAATTCCTTGATGAAAATTTCTTAAGTAATGAGTTCCACTTCTGAGTATATCCGAAAGAAGTTGCTCTTGTAAAACAACCAGACCATTCAGTTGCTTCGAAGTTTCTCTAATATTTGTAAGAAAAGTGCTACCTTCAAACTTACGTTGGACGAGATTATATAGCTTTTTAGCTATTGTTGTCTTACCTATTCCAGCCATCCCCCATATAGCAACGATGCGAACATCGTCTGCTTCCATTTTCAACAACAACTTGAGTTTTTTAAGGCGAGCCTCTAGTCCAATTTCGTGCCATGCAACATGTAGAAGTGCAATATTTAAGTTATTTTGGACCTCTTCAACGGCTTTCTGAATTAGATGTGCTTCATTACTGCAAATTTGTACACACTGTTAAAATAACAAAAAAAAGTAAATCCTTTACCAAATGTAGAAAAGCCATGGCGCAAGAACCACGGTAAGTTTGGCAAAAACGTAATCTTGGGTGAGGTTTCATGTAGAAACTTTATATCCATCTCAAAACCAATTGGCAATTAGTGGCGAGGTCTCAAATATTATTAAGTGATCACTCATTCCATTCCAAAACAATGTGGGACTACATTTCCTTAACATCTCCCCTCACGTACAGCTGTGTTTGAGGTCTGTCGCGTGTAGTATCTTTTTGGGTCTAACATCATGCAGTTTTTTTGCTGGCCTGTCATAACGGGGTGTGGATTGTAAATTTTATAAAATGTGGGGTGGAACGGACCCCGCTCTGAGACCATGTGGAAACTTTATATCCATCTCAAAACCAATTGATAATGAGTGGAGAGGTTGCAAATGTTATTAAGTGATCACCCATTTCACTCTCAAACAATGTGAGACTACATTTCCTCAACAGTGAGGACCCTTCGGCCTAGAAGCATGCACAACGAAGGCTTGATCTAGTCAAAATTTCTATCTGTTGGCCAGAACAGCCATCAAATAAGCCAAAGTTCTAAGCAAATACACATCTAGTACTGTGGCATTTCAAACTTGATAGACAGACTGGTTTGAAAATACTTTTAAGAGCAACATAAACCGTATCATAATAAACTTCGAAAGTGTAGTCAAATTTACACTTGCATCCCCAAATAAAGTTTCAGAGAGGTTGAGGAAAATACCCACTGGCCACCTTTGGCAAATCCCAGCCGGGCAAATTGGCAACCTCAGTGAGAGCTTCCCTCCACTTCTCCACCTTGCTACCAGGACCCTCATTAAAACGTTCGGCGTGCTTGGCAAATGCTTTTGCAAGACTCCCCTTCTGCGCTCGCACATCTGAAGGGTCAACGTTATAAAAGATCGGAAAAACGATTTGTTGCAACTTCTTCCTGCACTCCATGATCTTCACAAGTTCGTCAAGGCACCACCTGGATGCGGCATAATTTTTTGAGAGAACGACCAGCGAAATTCTTGACAACTCAATTGCTTTCAGAAGTTCAAAGTCAATACATTCTCCTCGCTTGAGCTCTTTGTCATCTATGAATGTATGAAAGCCATGTCTCTTTAAAGCGGCTGAAAGATGGCTGGTAAAATTTTTGCGGGTATCGACACCGCTGAAACTCAAGAAGACATCATATTTGAATGGTGTTGCGATGGAGGAGGGCGTGGAAGAGGAAGAGGCTTGGATTGCCCAAGCAGTCTCCATGGGCCAAGCTCAAAGATGAATGATAGATGTAGACCTGTGCCTTTACCAAGAGACAAGGGGTAGCCCTGTATACTTCTCTTCTTGTTAGGTGACTTGTTTGATTATAGAAGATTCATACCCCTGTAGAAAGGGGGGAAATCAACTGTTAAAAGAATATATACGAAGAAGAAGAAGAAGAAGATATTCTTCTCTCTCAACTCGCACAAAGTAAAAAGAATCAAATCAATAAGAGAACTTTTGTGACGAAACTATTTGACGTGTGGCCGAGTGGTTGAAGCCTAGGACTTAGGAATTCGCTCCCTCCCATGTCTCACGTTAGAAACCAAAGGTGTTATTAGCACAAGTTACAATCAAAATCAGTATTTTCTCGATCTCTCACTGTTGAAAGCATATCCCAGTAGCGTACGTTTCGATTCCTGAACCAACGACTGCTATTTCTTCCCGACGAACTTAATATATAGAAAACCATCTCAATTAAGCTCTCACAAAACGCTGACAAAATACAAGCAGAGAGAGAGAGAGAAAATAAATAAGCAGGGACACCGAAATCAAGCAGAGAGCATTGAGCATCTCACAAAATCTCCGTGGCTGGAGTCAAGCAAAGAGCTGTTGCGTTGTCTTCCTTTGTGGGAGAAAAGCAAGAAATTCCCCGTAACAACGTATGGATTGATCTGATACAGTCATACAGTAACGTTGAAGGGTTTTGCAGAGGAAGTGGAGGGACAAAACGCGTAGTTTTCTACTAATCTATATTAGGGTTGACGGGTGGACTTCTGTAAAATGTTACTTTACCGCTTAAACAGGGGGGAAAGTGCTCTTAATCAGTCGTTTAGTTTCAGTATTTACGTAACTTTTAAGTTGCTTGAATGTGATGTGAAAAAAAAATTGTTTAATCAAGTTGTTAGATGTTTCCGATAGTGAATAAATTGTTGAAATATATAAGTTGTATCCGGTAGTGGTAGATGAGTATATGAGTGAAAAAGTTGTTAGAGGAGTTGTTGACGAATTATTAGTTAGTATGAACAAGATGTTAAAATACCAAAAGTTTTTTTTTCCCAAATTCTTACCTAAAATTCCCGTGAGTATAGTACTATCTTCGTTCTTTTTAAATGTCTATGACGGCTCTACATGCCATTTTCAATAGTTTATATCTCTCAATCTATATTGCTAAAAATATTCAATATAAATCTTGTTTGATATATTATAATTATTTCTATAAGTCAATGAGTTTTAAAATATAAAACATAATATACGTTGAAATATAAGCCATTGATAATGGCATGCAGAACCGTAGTGAACAATTAAAATTGGATAGAAGGAATACCACCATTTTTTTCTCGAATTGGGGGATGGTGTTGCGCAGTGGTGTACGCAGCACCGGCCGTCGGATCGTACATCCAACGGCTCGAATCTCATCTCGACAACGAACGGCTCTCGATCGTTGATTGTCAAGATGAGATCCGAGCCGTCGGATGTACGATTCGACGGCTCGAAAGTGCACAACACGGTCACTGCACATCACCAATCCGAAGTCTTTTTTCCTGTTTACCAACATTGCCAGTCCTAAAAATCAATTCAATTGTGAATCCACAAATAAGAAAAAGATTAAATTCTACACGGTTGTTGTAATATTCCAAAATTTTTATTAACTAAAAATTTCGTGATATTATTTCAAAAATTATTTTCATTATTTTTCAATTTACTAGTTAAAAATTTTTGATTTAATTAGTTAATTTCTGTCTAAATTCAATTTGGGTGTACTAATACCCACAAAAAATATTTTCTTGGCTGTCGAGATTTCTGTTCCGTAAACCGAGACAGGGCTTAGTATAAAAATATTTTTTTTAGTCTATAGTAATACTTTCAAATTTTTCTGAATTCAAAAATCGGACCACCTTACACTGCGTGACATGTTTCCTCGCCCACTATAATAATTTTTCCTCCCCTTTCCCTTCATCAGCCGCGAGCCCCACCCCCTTTCCTTTTCTTTTTTTCCCCTTCCCCTTTGGACCTTTTCACCTTTTTCCCTCCCTCACCCGACAAACGTCCTCCCCCTTCCCTTTCTTTTCTTTGTTTTCTTTTCTCCTTTTCCACCTCCCTTCCCAGTCAATGATGCTAGCTAATGCTAGCCACACAGACTCCACACATAGGTCTTGCACAACACAAGAGTGGCTGGCTGAGTTGGAAAAAAAAGGGGCCCGCTCACTGTCATTTTGCATTCAAAAATGGTTCCAAATTATTCGACCGGAAAATGGAAGCTAAAACAAAGGAGCGTAGGGTAATTTAAAATGGAAGCTAAAAATGGTTCCAAATGTTCACATTTTTTAATATATAAACAGTTCAGAATGATGCCGTTTTGGGGCTGGCTGTGCCTAGAGAGGAGAGTAGGGTAATTTAGTAACTTTGCTGGTAATAAAGAGAGGAGCACCTCCGGAGAAAATTGGAGCACGAAAATCCTCTTTCCATAAAAATTGGCAAGCGCTAGTGTTTTATCTTAAAATCATCCTCCTTCCAATTTTTAAATTTTTTAAACCGGTGCAAAAATATTATTTTTTTGATCATTTTATCTTAAATGGTCATAATGGATTTTTACACTATTTATATATTAAAAAATATAGTTAAAAAATTAAGTGTTCAAATTTTCAATCTGTTTGAGTCGGTGCCAAAATCTTATTTTTTTGATCATTTTATCTTAAATGGTCATAACGATTTCACCAATTTGAAACATAAAACAAACTACATAGTTTATTTCGTTACAATTGAAACTGGAGAGACGAAATTGAGACAACAGTAAAACAAGTGGGACGACTACGAAAATTTACCCTTTAATTTAAACTATATATATATATATAAATATTTATATTAATAATTTATATTCTTAATGTAAAATATATAAAATATATATAATATATAGTCGATCCGTTCAGTTTGGTCTTGTCCGGAAAAAATTTCAGAAAACCGAGACCGAATTGAAGTCCAGTCCGAAAAAATTCCGCCATCATCCCGACCGAAAATCAAACCAATCGGTCGATTTTTCGGTTTTTTTTTTCAGGTTTTGTAACACCCCTAATACACAGTAACACAGCAAAGTAGAATTTAATGGAAACACTGAATGCAACTAGGGCTGTAAGTGAGCCGAGCTACTCGCGAGCTCGGCTCGGCTCGTTAAAGCTCGGCTCGGCTCATTTACTAAACGAGCTCGAGCTCGAGTATTCTGCTCGTTTACTAAACGAGCCGAGTAGAGCTTGGCTCGTTCGACAAAAGCTCGGCTCGTTAAGGGAGGCTCGACTTGATTAAGAGAGGCTCGTTTAGTAAATGGCTAAGCTCGGCTCGATAAGGGCTCGGCTCGTTAAGGCTCGAGCCGAGCTCGAGCTCGAGTTTTGGGCTCGTTAAGAAAACGAGCCGAGCTCGAGCTCGCCGAAGCTCGGCTCGGCTCGGCTCGTTTACCCCCCTAAATGCAACGGAGGCCATATGAAATTCTTCAGCCCCAGAATCAGGCTTTTGTACGTGCATCATATATGTGCCCATTTTGTACTTCCTCTTACATTCTGGAACTACTATTTGGATTTGATCATCTCATCTTTGCTCTCACATAGCACATGTGATCATTGTGTAATGTTCCACATCGTATAACAATCCTAAAACTCGAAATTAGTGGAGTATTTTATTTCTAATCTAATACCACTATTACTCTATTCACATACTATTATTGTTATTTGTTGATTTGTGATAAAGTAAAGATTACAATTAAACTTATAAAATGAGGTATCGTGCGAAGTACGTTTAACATTTACGAAAAAATCTACTATGCACGCCTCAAGAAAACACACACTATATTCAACAAATGGACCCTAAGTGGAAGTCTAACCCCACCCTTACCAAATGATAATGTTAGATTCCTCGCTCAATCTTTAAAATAAAAAAATGTTGACGGATAAATTTTCAAAATAAATATTTATTGAATTTACTAAATTAATACAAACACTATAATAAAATTACTTCAGATGTTGAATTACTAGGAATTTGATCCCTCAAAATCATATTCTCATTACATGTTAAGATTCCGCCTTCTAAACATAAACTATTGGTTATTAGTGGGATTCACGGCTTTGGGTAAGTCCAATACAAGAACCTATACAACTATTTTTTTATTATTCAATTTAACACTTTGGGTTCCATTTCGGACCCAAATTCGCGATTAGAATTGTTTTTATCTTATTACACTCATAAAGTTGATTGTTTTAAAATATTAGATATCCATAATAATAGGAGGTTATGAATTTGAATCTCTCCACCTACGTGTGTTATTCAGGATTTTTCTTTTCATTCTTCATTTCTCCCTATAATAAGCTTATTTCTTGTATTGGTTAAGTTGTTGGGCTGGATTATCTCGTAGCCTCTCACAGTTAATATAGTGTCTCGAGTTTGTATCTTATCCTTTATGCATGATGTAAGTAATCTCTTTTATCGATTACAAAAAAAGGGTAGAATTAGAGCCAATCATAATTGGAGTTGCTCGGTAGAGTTAGAGCTGATTGTCGCGTGCTCATGCTCTCCTAAAATTGACTCTGACCAATGATGAATATAGGGTAAGAGGAAATTTTAGCGTACAAGTACTTGAAAAAAAATGGTTGGAATTGAAAACAACGTACTAAAAGAGTACTACTAAAAAGAGAAGGATAGCCTCTGAGCCCCACGAGGGATTGAGTTTGGGATTTCAGGGTTACGAATAGCCTCTGAGTCCCCGTTAACTAACATATCCCACTACTTCCCGCTAATTATACAATATTGGCAAAAAAAAAAAAAAAAAAGAAAGAAAAGAAAACCATACCAATGGCCTCAAAATACAGTAATAAAGGAGAATACTACAAAACAAAGAGATCTTCTCCCGATGCGCTTACGTGACCTCGACTAATTTCTCAGACTAGAAATATCTTGATCCCTCGTATCTGTAATTTTTCTCTTTTTTTTGATCGGCATCTCTGTATTGTCTTCATAAACGAGATTAATCCCACACTTCTTCACTGTCAACCAGGTCGCCTGTTTTATCTCAATCTCCAATTCATCCCCGCCATGGATTCGTCCGCAATCTGATGGGAAATAAAGGAGTATCATCTGATCTTGATCTTGATGTCTGCTGAAAGTTGAGAATCTGAACACCGTAGGTTTGTTACGGATAATCGTCATTGGATAATCTAGACATCCACGATTTTCGTGAGTCCTGTAAACTATGCACAAAGAGTAGCCCAATATTGTCCGAGTTACCAGAGGCGGCACCACAAGAGATAATTTTGACCCTTTACACTGATACTCGAACCAATTAGGAACCTCATCCCCTGGAAGAGAAATATTAATCATTCGCTCGTAAACAGAGGCATCAGACCATTCCTGTTCCAAAAGATCATGCATTAGTTGAGTACAAATTAAATTTCTTTTTCTCGACAGGATTCCTAAGTAAAAATTCCACACAAGCTGATATATACTGGCAATACAAAGACCACAAATGGGATATTAGCAGTGTTATATTGATGCAATATATATCATATTCTTTATATCCCCTATGGTTCTTTTGATATGAGAGAGAGAGAGAGAGAGAGAGAGAGAGACTTATACCCCGTCTTTTTTATCCTCAGAGAGAGACTGGTCGATTCTTTCCATAACATTATTTGCAAAATTGTTGTTAGCTAACATATCGCATCCCTCAAGTAACATGGATAGTCCAGCTTGCCAGTTGAACTCAGTAGGTATGCTTTCTAGTAATGTGCAGTGCCTTGCATCCATATTGCGTAAACTTACTGGAAGCTCTGGAAGTGATTGGAGCCTTCCACAGTAATTCAAGTGGAGCCTTTCCAAGCTAGCTGGAAGCTCTGGAAGTGATTGGAGACTTCTACAATTACTCAAGTAGACCTTTTCCAAGCTACCAAGGTCACTGAAACTATTTGGTAGGCTACAAACATTGTTCCTTTCAAGATTCAAATTCATTAAGGAGCTCAACATTCCAATTCGGTCGGGCAGATGGGACAAATTGCAGTCTTTCAAATCCAAGTCGCTCAAGAAAGCAAGGTTACAAAAACTATCCGGCAAGGTAAGTAAATTGTTTTGTCTAAGATTCAAACTTTTCAATGAGATCAACCGCCCAATTTCGTCGGGCAGATGGGACACATCACATTGTGACAAATTCAATTCCTCTAAGTGAGTAAGGTTGCAGATACTATCCGGTAAGGTAAGTAAACTGTTTCCTTCAAGAATCAAAGTCTTTAATGTGACCAGCCTCCCAATTTCGTTGGGCAGGTGCAACACATCACAGTTTGACAAATACAACTTCTTCAAGCGAGTAAGGTTGCATATGCTATCCGGTAAGGTACACAACTTGTTTTTGCCAAGATCCAAAGTCTCCAATGAGATCAAATTACCGACCTCGTTTGGTAGACATGACAGATTGCAGTTTTCCATCCTCAAATCTTTTAACCAACTTAAGCCAAGTACTGGGGGAAGTGACAAACTGAGAGAATCCACTTTCTTTGTTTTGAAAATCCAAGCTAAGAGGAATGCGAACTGTGATTTATATGGTGATCCTTTGAATCCTGAAAATTTTCCAAGCATGGAGCAGCCAGAGAGATCGAGACTTTTGAGAGATTTCAATGTCATAATGCTTGAGGGAAGCTTCCGAAGTTTTGTACAATTCTTCATTTCAAGGACAACAAGTTTGTTGAGAAACTTAATAGATTCATCAACCTCTACCAACCTTATGCAATCATTAAGAAACAGCTCCTCAAGATTCTTAAGTCCAGAAAAGTCAGGGGTTTCAATCAGGTGGTAGCAATAACTTAGGTAAAGGAATTTTAGTTTGACCAAGATCTGTCCAAAACAGAACGAGGAACGTTAATTTTCACATAACACAAAATTGTGAGTAGCGTTAAAACGGAAAAAACTAATGTCATACCTTGGTTCCGTTCCATGCTTTTTTTAGGTTGCTATAGCTCAAGTCAAGAGTAACTAAATTATCCATATACAGGTTTGACGGCAAACATTTCAATGGGAAACCATTCCAACATAGCCACAATAGTTTTCTGGAGATATGTTCGTAACCTTCCCTGAGATGAACATAATTGAGATGAAGCAGCCACAATCTTTTCATCTTTTCAAATGCCTTTGAATTTACTTGGACCTCATTCGGCTCATGAAAGTTTAGAAAGAGACCTTCAATAGCTTCAGTGCCCTGATACAGAAAAAGATAGTGGTTAATGAGGAAAAAAGGTGACCTTGTTGAGAAAAGAATATGTTTATTTTAAGATAGTTAAGTTCATGTCTATATATTCTCAGACTTGCCGTTTTAATGCACTGATACTGAAAAGCCAATGGATAATGAGGAAAAAAGTCGACCTTGTTGAGAAAAAGAATCTAAGACTGTTACGTTCATGTCTATGTACTCTCAGAATTATTAACCCAAAATATTAACTGTGAGAATTGAGAAAGTACATATGATTTGGAATTCTTGAATATATCTGTAAAAGTTTCATGTCTATGGAGCTCACCGTGCCATCTCCCAGCACTCCAAGGGCATCCTCATGATGCCATAGCCTGCTCCGCCTCCCTGGGTCCTTAACAGATTCTTGCCGGACGATTTCTCTTCCCATGTCTCTAAGCAGATCATGCATCACAATTTGGTTATGGTGATATTTCACGAGACACCGATCAGATAGAACCCGAATCCAAATTTCTGCAAAAGAGTGGCAACTCTCCAGTATTTTTACGGTAAAACTTCGATATGATCCAACAAAAAAACATGCCACATCTAGGAACAACTCCTTCACGTCCTTACTTAGTGAATCAAAACTTATCTTAAGTTTTGCTTGAACATCATGATCAGGGATTTTTCTTAATTTCGCTATTGCACTTTTCCATTGAGGTATGCTCTTGCCACAAAAAAAGGAACCCAAAACTTCGAGAGCTAATGGAAGCCCTCCAGCAAAGTGAACAACTTGGTTTGAAAGGTCGAAATGGTCTTCTATAGGATGGTCTTCCTTAGAGCAATGCCACCCGAAGAGTTCAAGAGATTCGTCCTCGTTCAACTTCTCTGCTTCATATATCTCATCCACTTTAAGCGAATTTAGTGAAGAAATATCTCTTGTTGTTATGATAATCCTGCTTCCAAAACCGAAGGAATCTCGATCTATGGCTAAGTCTTTCAATTGTTGGACATCATCCACATCATCAAGAATAACAAGAACCTTATGACACAAAGCTCTCCTTTTTATAACCTCAATTCCTTGATAACAATTTCTTAAGTTATGAGTTCCACTTTTGAGTATATCTGAAAGAAGTTGCTCTTGTAAAACAACCAAACCCTTCGTTTGCTTCGAAGTTTCTCTTATATTTGCAAGAAAAGTGCTACCTTCAAATTTATGTTGGACGAGATTATATAGCTTTTTAGCTATTGTTGTCTTACCAATTCCAGCCATCCCCCATATAGCAACAATGCGAACATCATCTGTTTCCATTTTCAACAACAGCTTGAGTTTTTGAAGGCGAGACTCTAGTCCAATTTCGTGCCATGCAACATGTAGAAGTGCAATATTTAAGTTATTTTGGACCTCTTCAACGGCTTTCTGAATTAGATGTGCTTCATTGCTGCAAATTTGTACACACTATTAAAATAACATACAAGCAAATCCTTTACCAAACGTAGAAAAGCCATGGCATGAGAACCACGCTGAGTTTGGCAAAAACGTAATCTTAGGTGAGGTTGTGAGGATCCTTCGGCCTAGAAGCATGCACAACAAAGGCTTGATCCTAGTCAAAATTTCTATCTGTTGGCGCGAACAACCATCAAATAAGCCAAAGTTCTAAGCAAATACACATCTGGTGCTGTGGCATTTCAAACTTGATGGACAGACTAGTTTTAAAATACTTTTAAGAGCAACATAATAAACTTCGAAAGTGTAGTCAAATTTACACTTGCATCCCCAAATAAAGTTTCAGAGAGGTTGAGGAAAATACCCATTGGCCACCTTTGGCAAATACCAATCGGACAAATTGGCAACCTCAGTGAGAGCTTCCCTCCACTTCTCCACCTTGCTACCAGGACCCTCATTAAAACGCTCGGCGTGCTTGGCAAATGCTTCTGCAAGACTCCCCTTCTGCGCTCGCACGTCCGAAGGATCAACGTTGTAAAAGATTGGAAAAACGATTTGTTGCAACTTCTTCCTGCACTCCATGATCTTCACAAGTTCGTCAAGGCACCACCTGGATGCGGCATAATTTTTTGAGAGAACGACCAGCGAAATTCTTGACTTCTCAATTGCTTTCAAAAGTTCATACTTAATATATTCTCCTCGCTTGAGCTCTTTGTCATCTATGAATGTATGAAAGCCATGTCTCTCTAAAGCGGCTAAAAGATGGCTGGTAAAATTTTTGCGGGTATCGACACCGCTGAAACTCAAGAAGACGTCATATTTGAATGGCGGTGCGATGGAGGAGGGCGTGGAAGAGGAAGAGGCTTGGTTTGCCCAAGCAGTCTCCATGGACCAAGCTCAAAGATGAATGATAGATGTAGACCTGTGCCTTTTCCAGAAACAAGGGGTAGCGCTGTATACTTCTCTTCTTGTTAGGTGACTTGTTTGATTATAGGAGATTCATACCCCTGTAGAAAGGGGAAAAATTAAATCAACTGTTAAAGAATAAAAAAACAGATATTCTTCTCTCTCAACTCACTCAAAGTAAAAAGAACCTAATCAATTAGTGTACTTCGGTGACAAAAACTATGTGCTGTGTGGCCCAGGGATTGATGCCGAGTGCAATTTTGTTCACCCTCCTTGAAAGAAGGTAAACATTACCCCATCTCTTATTAGTTGAAATAGTGTAGGTCCCACCAGTGACATCACTTTATGGTGGAATACACACCATTTCAACAAATAGGAAGGAGGACAATGTTCATCCTCTTAAGTGGAGGGTGAACAAAACTCAACTCGATTAATGCCTATTTCTTGGGAATTTGCTCCTTCCCATGTATCCTGTTTGAAACCTTCCAAGTGTTATTAGCAGAAGTTAGAGTTTAGATCAGTACTTTCTCACATTATTGAAAGCACAGCCCTGTAGCCTAGGTTCGATTCATCATCATTCATCAAAGGCCAGCTATTTCTTCCCGAAAGTGAAGTTGCAGAAAACCTCGTCAAGGACAGAATACAAATAAGAGACCCTTGCATATACATTTCTAGAAAAGTTGGGCGGAAAATCCTCAATTAAGCTCTCACAGAACGCTGAGAAAATACAAGCAGAGACAGAAGAAATAAATAAGCAGAACTTGTTTACTGCTAACATTAGCAAACCTCAGTGAGGGGAGAGTCGCTTCTCATACCTGGAGGGAAAATCTTTACATTATGCAAACCTCGAGGCGGTGACAGTGAAATTCACCCTATTCCATAGGCTACCTTAGGATACCAATCAAGATCAAGATCGAGAGAGAGAGAGAGAGAGAGAGAGAGTTTAGAGGGGAGACTTTTAGCTTAATGATGAACCTTCCCCTGATCCCCTCCCCCTCAGTGATCAACAGCAACAACTTAACTTTTTCCATATAATATTGTTTTTTTTTCCTAATCAATACACTTGTAATAAAAAAAACAAGGATGGTAAGCCAAGGCATATCCTGAAAATACGAAATTGCCCTTGTAAGATTTGCCCTCCAATTGGTTCTTGCATGTGTTAAGTTGATGGTACTTAAGGTATTCTATGTTTTCCTTCCTTCACTCAATAACCTATGCTTTTTCTACAATTCTAAGCCGTAACTACAGTTCCTCAAAGACAAACTCTTTCCCCTTATTTTCAGGGAAGGACAAATCAATCCCTTAAGGAAGGAGAACATGTAAGAACTTTCCTCCAGATTTTCCTCACTTATTGTCTTACTTCCCTACCAAGAAAAATCAAAGCCAAGATGATCTCACATATATCCGACTTGCAGCTCTCTCTCTCTCTCTCTCTCTCTCCCCTTTGTAGTTCAGCCAAATATTGCTCCAACCGTCGACCTCCCCGGTAAGTTTCAAAGATTGTGGCTAGTTCAGACAAGTGTTCTGAAACTGTTTGCAGTGACTCTAAAACTCTCTCTCTCTTTCCCTCTCCCCCCCCCCCCCCTTAGTTCAACCAAATATTGCTCTGACCGTCGACCTCCCCGGTAAGTTTCAAAGATTGTGGTTAGTTCAGATAAGTGTTTGCAGTGATTTTAACAGTATAGGCCCTATAGGGGTTCTCAGGCTCAGGCACAAAGAGGATCATGCGAAAGTGTTTTAAGTTTCTATACTCTGATTTCAAGCCCCTTTTAGCCTTCCAAACTTCGAGTTTGGGAAATAGTAAACAAAGTTGTAGAGAACCGAATTAACTGTTCAACGCACTTTGAATCGAGTGAAACAGACGTCCAATGGGAAAGTTATGGTCGAAATACCAAAGGTGAAAACAGAGAACATCCAGACCTGATATCCAGTGCCGGAAAACTGCGTGTAAACAACATTTTGATTATCTATTCTCAAGGTATGAGTATGTGGAGTCTTGTCCACAAGTTTGGGATGTGAGGCATACTATATATCATCATCGAGAGAATTTTTTAATCAAAAGCAGTTCTCGATTTTTCAGATTGATGGTCAGTTCCGAACTGGTGTTCTCGGAATTTTTGCCATTGAAAGATGTAGCAGCATTCCTTCTAAAGGTATGTCTTTGTTAGTTGATTGCGTTTCTTCCCTTTCTCTTTCAAGATAGGAAAGACAAAAATGCAACTTGTGTGTGGTTCCTTCTAAACAGACATATGATCACATTGCAAGGGTCTAAGGATTGTGATGTTGAGGCAATAGGATGTGACCCAACAACTTCAATTTAGTAAATTTCTGAAGGTTCAATGAAGGAGAGGTTGGTCTGATGCCTGCTGGTTTGTCATGGCTCTCGGGATATGGATTTGGGGCTGATGATGAGGTATGCTATTGTTTTGCTTTGATTCTCATTATACTACATTTGCTGAAGAAAGTTTGGCTTGTTTAAGGATATATTGCTACGTATGTATATTAATTTCTTAACTAATGAAAAACTGGTCAAAAAAGGCCACGGGGCAACAATGATTGAGAATTTGATGAGGGAGAAGAAAAGAACAGGGCAATCAAGAAGAGGGCGAACAAGAAGAAGGCAAATAACTTGGTTGAAAAGAAGATGAACGTGAATGAGTTTGTTTTACCAAGCATTGTGTATACTTGTTGTTAGCAGTGGATATCAATTTAACACTCATTGCTTTTGATTTTGGAGTTTCTCTAGAAAAGAATCCTTTGACGAGGTCAATTTTTTAGGTTGTTGATGAAACAGATCGATTACTCAGGGGAGCAAACCAATCTTGGCTTCCCACTATTCTTTAATTAACGTGCTCCGGGGATGCGGATCTCAGAAGCCTCTTCCCTCCTTCCTTCCACATTTGGTTCCTTAAAAATCACAAGGAGATCGTGAGTTCTAATTTTCTTCACCTCCTTGGAATAGTTGAACCTTCCTCACTGTTGGGCATGCCCCACAAGCATTGCTGCAATTTTTGGTCAATACTATGTGCTGCAAGCATTAGATACACCTAAGATGAAACTGCAATAAGGTATTCAGGATCCTATCATATGTATTCAACTATTGGTTTCTTGGTGAATTGCCAATTATGGTGGTTTCATAAACTTGTGAGGGCTGTCAATATACTTTTGTAATATCTAGAGCAATGTTTTGGTTGTGTACTTCCCAATTCTTTTTTTTTTTTTTTTTTGTTTCTTGCTCAAATTGAGTGCCTTCATACTGGCTATCACAAATTTTGGTTTGAACGAGTTGTATTAATACCCCCAGTTAACAAGTCTAATACAGATACTTAAACGCATCCCCTAAGGCCTAATGGATCTTTGATAATAATATAACTTTTGTTCAAATTTCCTATTTAGTTTTGTCTAAATGTCTGGCAAAATATTTAACATGTGACAGGTAGCTTGTACTTAAAATTGGTTTTAATATGTTACAGGGGTGTTGAAAAGGGCTTTAAGGGGAAAGCTTACCCTAGGCTTGTGAAGATGGTTCTATGTGTGACACTAACCCAAGATCCAAGCAAGCTTGCCCAACTTGATCTGCATCACCCTTTGCTGTTGACATCTGGAAAATATTCTATCGACTCCCTGAAAATACGCTATCCTTCCAATTGCTTAGACTCTTGATAATAGTATTATATATGTGGTACACAAGTAGTTCCTTGTAGTTGCGTACTTTCAAAATTGAAGTTATAAGAAAGAGATTGAAATTGGGGCTTTACATATCTGAACACTTTGTTAACATATTGAAGGGCACACATGTTTATAAAATGTTCTTATTTTTCTAAATAGCTTTTTCCCCCTCATTCATGTGTCAACAACACGTGGATAGTTTTCTACTATCACCAATACAAAAATCCAAAACACTTTTCGATACCAATTCATTCAATGAGCATGCGAAAACATGCGAAGCATGGGCATTAAACTAGTATAAAGTAACAATTGAGAACAAACCCCGATAAGCTAATGAACCCAACATGGTAAGTTACTGTTTTTATTACCCACTTGTCCCACATCTTTTTTTATAATAATAAAAAAATGCAAATTGCAGTTGATTTGGTAGACTTAACACATTTTGCAACTTAGTTTATTGCAGCCTTGCTCATAAAGAAAACTAGAAAAGTCTGACCAATATGCTTTCCTACGTGTCTAGGATAAAAACAATTGTACCCATCAAAAACAGTGAACAAGTTCCTGCCGTTCCCAGACAAAAGAAAAAATCACACGTGTAGTGGCCCGAACTAACCGGCTCGGACCATCCTCGGCAAAACGGGCCACCCACGTAGCCCATCATCTTCGGCTGAGACATGGTCAGGCTATACCCAGCCGAAGACCAGATATTGTCACTTCCTTCCGTGAGAGGACTCAATAGGTCACCGAACCTTGAGGGCCGGTCCTGCCCAAGGCGGGGTTGGAGGATGCCTGCCATCTCATATATCACAAAGGTTACACCGCTCAGCCATAGCTGAGCTCTATCGTTTGGCCGACTCCCGAGGGCCGGCCACCCTATGGGCAGTTAGCTGCCACACCCTAGGTGAAGTGTGTGACATCACCCGAAGCGGTTTTGCTAAGGATAATGATGAGGGCATGTGGGGTGCCAGCTCACGCCCCAAAACGGTTATCAAACCCTATCTGTGATGTCATATGATGTCAGCCAATGGTGCAAGACACGAGTTTGTACTTGGAGGGCTAGCAAAGGGATCTCTATAAATACCCAGCGATGGCAACCCTAAGAGGTAAATTCTCTCCCCCACTCACAACCCTAGACTTTGCCTTCCCTCTCCACTCTCTTGCTCTCTCGCTGGAGGGCCTTGCCGGAGCTCCTCGCCAGGTCTTTTAGTTGTGTGCTACCTGTGCAGGGTAGGTTAAAGGGCTAGGATCCCATCTCTTTGGATTGAGCCACCTGAGAGGAATCCCTTTCCGTGATCAGTATCCCCACAACATGCATTAAGCAAAACAAAATGGTTCAATTAACAGAAGAAAAGAAAAAAAAAAGAAAAAAAAAGGCTCTTAATCAGTCGTTTTATTTTTCCATGTTTTAAGTTGCGTGAAGAGTGTAATACCAATTTTTTTCCAATCACCCACATTGCCCGTCTTCAATATCAGTTGATTGTGAATCTATGAGTAAGAAAAGAGATTAAATTCTACGCGGTTGTGCGGTGTAATGGTTCAATCTTCCAACTCACCAAACTATACACAGCAAAGTAGAATTAGTGAAAACACTGAACGCAACAGAGGCCATCTGAAATTTTCAGCCCAAGATGTATGCCGGTGAAATGATGGATACGTGCATCATGTGCCCATCTTGTACTGTACTGTACTTCCTCCTACAATCTGGAACTATTTTCATTTGATCATCTCATCTTTGCTCTCACGTAGCGCATGTGATCATTGTGTAATGTGCCTCTCATATAGCACATGTGATCATTGTGAAAAGTGCCATAACAATCCTAAAACTCGACATTAGTATTTTACTATTTTAAATCTAATAGTTTGCCTCTATTACTCTATTTCACTGATTATTGTTGATTTTTGATCAAGCAAAGATTACAATTAAGCTTATAACTTGGTAACAATAATGCTAGAACCACATATAAATACACACAAACTTGCAAATAAGTGCGATTATAGCACGGTTGATCTATTATAATGAAATGTCTATGTAAATGATACCATGTGGGCTCAAGATTGTAAACCCTATTGCACTCAAGGGTTGAACCATCTCCAGCTCGTGTTTTCAACTTTTATTAGTTTAAATAAAGGTTTCTTGGGTTACTGAAAGACCATTTTTGTGTCCAAATTTGATTGAGGCCGTTTATGCCACATTAGACTGTGTACAACAATCTACTGATTTGTACCAAAAAAATTTATTGTACTGATTGTGAACAACAATTTCTTGGTTTTGTGCAACAATCCGCTATCAGCCTATCTTGAGAACTCTGTTACTTGCTGAGGATCCAATGATAGTGATTGTGAGGGAAAGACAATTGCTAAAAATAGCTCGCACACCATTGTAGGAACTAAGCCAAAGTTTCACCAAATATTACTTTTAGCAAGCTAAACAATAATTTTGGCTAAAAAAAAATAGCCAGAACAATTGGAGCTGCTCTAAGTAGTGTTAGAGCCAGAGATGCTCCTCTAACTAGAGTTAGAGCCAATTGTCGCATGCTCATGCTCTCCCAAAATTGACTCTGACCAATGTTTGACTATAGGGTAAGACGAAATTTTAGTGTACCAAGTATTTGAACAAAAATGGTTAGAATTGAAAACAACATACTAAAAAAGAAAAGGATTGGGAGAGTGACAAAACATATCAAATACAAGAATATGAAAGTACAGAGAGAACTTCGCGTAGCCAATTTAACAGAAAATCTACAGTCACTGCACCAAAATGCGGAAGCTGGCCACCACATGCCATGTGGGGCCCACTCCGGGTACAAGATGATCCGAGCCGTTCAATAATTTTAAAAACCAAAACCAAGTGGGCAACGGGAAAAACCAGCTCGATTCCATATGTGTAGGTCCTCGGATCTAATCTTCCGTTTTTTGAAAAATTGGAAAACCAATCTTTCCATTTTTTCCAATTTTCCAAAGATGAGAAGATCGATCCACGCATATCGGATCGAGCTAACTTTTCGCGATGCCCACTCATTCATTTTTTTAAAATTATTGAACGGCTCAGATCATTCGTGCAGAGCCCGGAGTGGGCCCCACACGGTGTGCGGAGGTTGGCCACCGCATTTTAGTGTGGTGACTGTAGCGTTGTTGCCAATTTAATGAGGGGCATGAGAGTCCAAAGAATCTGTAGGAGTACAAAATTCGGTGACTCAATGTTGTGGACACATTCCATAAGAAAATAAAACATACCAATAATGGCCTCAAAATACAGTCATAAAGGAGAGAACCATACCAGTGGCCTCGACTAATTTCTCGGACTAGAAATATCTGGATCCCTTATATCAGTAATTTTTCTCTTTTTTTTTATCGACATCTCTGTATTGTCCTCATAAATGAAATTAATCCCACACTTCTTCACTGTCAACCACGGCTCAGTCTCCTCTGAGTCTTCTGGAATTATCTCAATCTCCAATTCATCCCTTTCTATGTAATCTGATGGGTAATAAAGGAGTATCATCTGATCTTGACCTTGATATCTTGTGAAAGTCAACAACTGATCGAGCTCTGTAAATTTGTCACGGATAATCAAAATTTGATGACGTTGACCACGATTTCCGTGAGTCCTGACAACTATGCATAAAGACCAGCCCAGTATTCTCCGAGGTGGCACCACAACAGATAATTTTGACCCTGCATACTGGTATTGGAACCAATTGGGAATCTCATCCCCTGGAAGATAAATAGTAGCGTATCCCCCCGGTCCCTGTTCCAACAGATCATGCATTAGTTGAGTACAAAGTACATTTCTTTTTCTTGACAGGATTCGAAAGTAAAAATTCCACACAAGCTGATACATACTGGCAATACAACGGCGACAAATGGGATATTAGCAGTGCTACATTGATGCAATATATGCTTTATATTCCCTATGGTTCTTTTGATATTTCTGTTATCCCGTTCATGAGAGAGAGAGAGAGAGAGAGAGACTTGTACCCTGTTTTTTTTATCCTCCCAGAATGACTGGTCGATTCTTTCCATAACATTGTTCTTAGCTAACATATTGCATCCCAGAAAGGACATGAGTAGTCCAGCTCGCCAGTTGAATTCAGTAGGTATGCTTTCTAGTGATGTGCAGTAGGTTGCATCCAGTTCCTTTAAATTTACTGGAAGCTGTGGAAGTGATTGGAGCCTTCCACAATCATTCAATCGGAGTTTCCACAAGCTAGCAAGGTCACTGAAACTATTTGGTAGGCTACAAACATTGTTCCTTTCAAGATACAAAATCTCTAACAAGCTCAAGATTCCAATTCGGTCGGGTAGATGGGACAAATTGCAGTCATTCAAATTCAAGAATTTCAAGCAAGCAAGGTTACAGATACTATCCGGTAGAGTAAGTAAACTGTTTCCTGCAAGACTTAAACCCTCCAACAAAATCAGCCTCCCAATTTCGCAGGGCAGATGCGACAGATTGCAGCCTTCCAAAGTCAACCTCTTTAAGCAAGTAAGGTCGCAGATGCTATCCGGTAAGGTAGGCATATTGTTCGCGCTAAGATCCAAAGTCTCCAACGAGATCAAATTCCTGACTTCATTTGGTAGACATGACAGATTGCAGTTTTCCATCCTCAAATCTTTTAAGCAACTTAAGCCAAGTGCAGGTGACAAACCAATAGAATCCATTCTCTTTGTTCTGAAAATCCAAGACGTTAGGAATGAGGACTGGGATTTAGATGGTGATCCTTTGAATCCGGAAAAATTTCCGAGCATGGAGCAGCCAGAGACATCAAGACTTTCAAGAGATTTCAACGTCCAAATGCTTGAGGGAAACTTCTGAAGTTTTTTACAGTTCTTCATATCTAGGATAAGGAGTTTGTTGAGAAATCTAATAGATTCATCAACCTCTACCAACCTTATGCAATCATTAAGCAACAATTCCTCAAGATTGTTGAGTCCAGAGAAGTCAGGGGTTTCAATAAGGTGATGGCAATAACTTAGGTAAAGGAATTTTAGTTTGACCAAGATCTGTCCAAAACAAAACGAGGAACATTAATTTTCACATAACACAAAATGTGGGTGGCGCTTGAAAAAAGAAAAAATTAATGTCATACCTTACTTCCGTTCCATACCTTTTTTAGGCTACTATAACGCAAGTCAAGAGTAACTAAATTCTCCATGTGCAGCTTTGACGGCAAACATTTCAATGGGAAGCCATTCCAACATAGCCACAATAGTCTTCTGGAGATATGTTCGTAACCTTCCTTGAGATGAACATAATTAAGATGAAGCAGCCACAATCTGTCCATCTTTTCAAATGCCTTTGAATTTACTTGGACCTCATTCAGCTCATGAAAGTTTAGGACGAGACCACCAACAGATTCAGTGCCCTAATACGGAAAAAGCCAGTGGATAATGACGAAAAAAGTTCACCTTGTTGAGGAAAAAATTATGTTTATTTTAAGACAGTTACGTTCATGTCTATATACTCTCAGAATTACAGCTTCAATGCACTGATATGGAAAGCCAGTGGATAATGAGGAAAAAAGTTCACCTTTTTGAGAAAAAAAATATGTATATTTTAAGACAGTTGTGTTCATGTCTATATACTCTCAGAATTACGAACCCAAAATATTAAGTCAATTAACTGTGAGAATTTAGAAAGTGCATATGAATTGGAATTCTTGAAGTAGATAAAGTCATAAAGATCATATATCTATAAAAGTTTCATGTCTATGAAGCTCACCGTGCCATCTCCCAGCACTCCAAGGGCATCTTCATGATGCCACAGTCTGCTCCGCCTCCCTGGGTCCTTAACAGATTCTTGCCGAACAATTTCTCTGCCCATGTCTCTAAGCAGATCATGCATCACAATTCGCGTAGGGTGATATTTTATGAGACACCGATCAGCTAGAACCCGAATCCCAATTTCCGCAAAAGAGTTGCAGCTTTCCAATATTTTTACTGTAGAATTTCGATCTGTTCCAACAAAAAAACATGCCATATCTAGGAACAACTCCTTCACTTCCTCATTTAGCGAATCAAAACTTATCTTAAGTTTTCCTTGAATATTATCATCGGGGATTTTTCTTAATTTCGCCATTTCACTTTTCCATTGAGGTATGCTCTTGCCACAGAAAAAGGAACCCAAAACTTCAAGAGCTAATGGAAGCCCTCCAGCATAATGCACAACTTGGCCTGAAAGGTCCAAATGGTCTTCTGTAGGATGCTCTTCTTTAAAGCAATGGCCCCTAAAGAGTTCAAGAGATTCATCCTCGTTCAACTCCTCTGCTGCATATATCTCGTCCACTTTAAGCAAATTTAGTGAAGAAATATCTCTTGTTGTTACGATAATCCTACTTCCAGAACCAAAGGAATCTCGATCTATGGCTAAGTCTTTCAATTGTTGGACATCATCCACATCATCAAGAATAAGAAGAACTTTATGACCGAAAGCCCTCCGTTTTATAACCTCAATTCCTTGATGAAAATTGCTTAAGTTATGAGTACCACTTCTGAGTATATCCGAAAGAAGTTGCTCTTGTAAAAAAACCCGACCATTTGGTTGCTTCGAAGTTTCTCTAATATTTGCAAGAAAACTGCTGACTTCAAACTTATGTTGGACGAGATTATATAGCTTTTTAGCTATTGTTGTCTTACCAATTCCACCCATCCCACATATTGCAACAATGCCAACATCATCTGTTTCCAATTTCAACAACTTCTTGAGTTTTTTAAGGCGAGACCCTAGTCCAATTTCGTGGCATGCAACATGTAGAAGTACGATATCTAATTTATTTTGGACCTCTTCGATGGCTTTCCGAATTAGATGTGCTTCATCACTGCAAATTTGCACATATTATTAAAATAAAAAAAAAGGCAAATCCTTTACCAAATGTAGAAAAGCCATGACAAAAACGTAATCTTAGGTGAGGTTGTGAGGACCCTTGGGCCTAGAAGCATACACAAGAAAGGCTTGATCCTAGTCAAAACTTCTATCTCTCGAGAGAACAACCATCAAATAAGCCAAAGTTTTAAGCAAATTCACACATCTGGTGCTGTGGCATTTCAAACTTGCTGGACAGACTGATTTTAGAATATTTTTAAAAGCAACATAACCATAGCATAATAAAATTCGGAAGTGTGGTCAAAATTACACATGCATCCCCAAATACATTTTCAGAGAGGTAGAGGAAAATTACCCATTGGCCACCTTTGGCAAATCCCAACCAGACAAATTGGCAACCTCAGTGAGGGCTTCCCTCCACTTCTCCACCCTGCCACCTGAACCCTCTTTAAGACGCTCTTCGTGCTTGGCAAATGCCTCTGCCAGACTCCCCTTCTGCGCCCTCACGTCAGATGGCTCAACGTTATAAAAGATAGGCAGAACGATTTGTCGCAAGGTCTTCCTGCACTCCATGATTTTCACAAGTTCGTCAAGACACCACCTGGATGCGGCATAATTTTTTGAGAGAACAACCAGCGAAATTCTTGACTCCTCAATTGCTTTCAGAAGTTCATAGTCAATATATTCTCCTCGCTTGAGCTCTTTGTCATCTATGAATGTATGAAAACCATGTCTCTCTAAAGCGGCTAAAAGATGGCTGGTAAAATTTTCGCGGGTATCTTTCCCGCTGAAACTCAAGAAAACGTCATATTTGAATGGTGTTGCAATGGAGGAAGGCGAGGAAGAGGAAGAGGCTTTGTTTGCCCAAGCAGTGTCCATGGACCAAGCTCAAAGATGAGAGATAGATGTAGACCTGTGCCTTTTCCAAGAGATGGTGTAGCCCTGTATATATTTCTTTTATTGTTAGGTGACTTGTTTGATTATAGGAGATTCATACCCCTGTAGAAAGAGGGGAAATCTCAACTGTTAAAGAATAAAATAAAATAAAATAACATATGCTTCTCTCTCAACTCGCACAAAGTAAAAAGAATCAAATCAATAAGAGAACTTTGCTGACAAAAACTATTTGACGATGAAGCCTAGGACTTAGGAATTTGCTCCCTCCCAAATCTCATGTTAGAAACCTTCCAGTTGGACCAGGTGTTAGTAGCAGAATTTACAATTAAATCAGTACTTTCTCTCACTATTGAAAGCATATCCAGGTAGCCTACGATTCGATTCCTGAACCAAGGCCTGCTATTTCTTCCCGAAAAGGAACTTATATTTCAACCTTCTCAATTAAGCTCTCAAAAAACGCTAACAAAATGCAAGCAAAGAAAGAGAAAATAAATAAGCAGGACACCAAAATCAAGCAGAGAGTATCTCACAAAATCTCCGTGGTTGGAGTTAAGCAAAGAACTGTCGTGTTGTCTTCCTTTGTGGGAGAAAAGCAAGAAATTCCCTTTAACAACGTATGGCGAGAGGTTGAATGGGAAACACCGATCTGATACAGTAACGCTGAAGGGTGTTGCAGTGGAAGTGGAGGGACAAACGCGTAATGCTCCAATAGTCGAAAGACGACGATGATCCATCGAAGGCATGCGAAAACAAATACAAAGCTAAAACCACAATTAAGATTAAGATATAGACTTTCACCTCCGTCTTTGACTTTGTCTTCTTCCCAAAAAATTGCAAGAGGAAACTACTCAGGAACGGTTGAATTTCAAGCCTTTCACTGCAGTATTCCGATTGATGGGTCTCGATCAAGATGGCGGGCGGCGGCGGCAGAGAGTTCCGATGATGGTGGTCTTGATCTATAATAAATTATAGGAGTAGAATAATGTGGAGGACTTGTGAAGTAAAAATTCATCTTTCTTAGGGAAAATTATAGTTACCCCCTCTAACTAAGCCTCGCGTACACTTACCCCCCTCTAACTTTTTTTTGGCACTTAACCCCTCAAACTAACTGAAATTCAAACAGTCATAACTTCTTCATCCAAAATCGAAAATATGCAAATTATATATCGATTTCGAGGTCTTGAAGTTAGCTTTCTAATGACACCAAAATCACATCACGATTCAAAGCACACAGAAAGTTATGATCAAAAGAGTAAGGGCTGGTAGACAAAAAGACCGTTTTGATCATAACTTTCTGTGTGCTTTGAATTGTGATGTGATTTTAATGTCATTAGAAAGCTGACTTCAAGACCTCGAAATCGATATATAATTTGCATATTTTCGATATTGGACGTTGAAGTTATGACCGTTTGAAGTTATGACCGTTTGAATTTCAGTTAGTTTGAGGAGGTTAAGTGCCAAAAAAAAGTTAGAGGGGGCAAGTGTACGCGAGACTTAGTTAGAGGGAGTAACTATAATTTGCCCTCTTTCTCATTTGGTGAAAAGAAAAAACTTTAGGACCTATTTGGAACCTATGAAAAATGGGAGAAAAGAAAGGAAAAATAAATTTTCTTTAGGAGTTGTTTAATTCCTATATAAGGAAAGGAAAAGAAAATTGAAAGGAAAGCTCTGGAGTGGCTGAGGAAAATGGAAAAAGTGCCCAATTTGAAGAAGAGAAAACCATTTTCTTTCCATTTTCCTTTTGAAGTCAAACAAGAGAAAACCATTTTCTTCCTAGTTTCTTTTTATTTTCTTTCTACAATCAAACAAAGAGAAAAGAATTCACTTTCTTCTCATTTTCCCTCTCTTTTATTTTCCTTTCCTTTCCACAAGTTCCAAACAGAGCAACTGTCTTTTTCTTATAAATTTAAATTTTTGACACCTCTTTTTCTTTCCCATTTTCCTTAGCCGTTTCCCTTTCCAAGAGTTTTCCTTTCCTTTCTATTTTATTTTCCGTTTCCTTAAAATAGAACCAAACAATCATTAAAGAAAGAGTATTTTTTCCCCTTTCTTTTTCCCCATTTTTCCTAGGTACCAGACCATTAAGTTTAGATTTTGGTCCCAAAATGGTTTCAAACAGAGCCTAAGTTTAGGTTTTGGTCCCAAAATTTTGTGCCTATGTATTACCCAAAAATAAATTGGAAACATAGTGCAATAAGGGCAGAATTTGGTTTATTCAAATTTGAGAATGAAAATATAAGTGCAAAAAATGTTTGAGATGAAAATAAAACTCATATTTTGCTGGAGGGCTCTTAATCAGTTGTTTCATTTTTCCATATTTTAAGTTGCGTGAATGCGTATATTACCCCTTCTTTTTTCCCTATTACCAATATTGCCCAGCTTCAAAACCAGTTGATTATGAATCTACGAATAATATAAGAGATTAAATTTTACACGGTTGTGCCATGTGAAACAGTTCAATCTTTCAACTCACCGAACTATACGCAACAAAGTATAATTATTAAAAACACTAAACGCAACAGAGGCCGTATGAAATTTTCAGCCCCAGATGTAGGCAGGTGAATTGATGGTGCACTAATGTGCCCATTTTGTTCCTCCTCCTACGTTCCGGAACTATTTGCATTTGATCATCTCATCTTTGCTCTCACGTAGCGCACGTGATCATTGTGTAATGTTTCACATCGTATATAACAGTCCTAAAACTCGACATTAGCAGTTTATCTTATTTCTGATCTAATACTACCACTATTACTACTCTATTCACAGATTATTGCTGATTTGTGATCAAGCAAAGATTACAATTGAACTAATAAAATGAGACAGGGGTTACCGCCTTGTTATAGACAGAGAGAACTTAGCATATCCAATTTAATGAGGAGCATGAGAGTCCAAAGAATTTGTCGGAGTACAAAATTCGGTGGCGAAATGAAAACAATAATACTACAAATTGAAGAGTCAGAGAGGAGCAAAGTACACAAAACAAACAAAGAGATCTTTCTCTTGCCCTTAAGTACGTGGCCTCGACTAATTTTTCGGACTAGAAATATCTGGATCCCTTGATTTTGAACTTTCTCTGTTCTTTTTCGATCGGCACCTCTATATTGTCCTCATAAATGAAATGAATCCCACACTTCTTCACTGTCAACAACGGCACTCTTTCCCAAGGATTGGGAATTATCTCAATCTCCAATTCATCCCCGCAATGGATTCCTCCGTAATTTAATGGGCGATGAAGGAATATCATCTGATCTTGACCTTGATAGTCTACGAAAGGCACTAACCTGAACAGTGTAGGGTTGGCCAGTGTAGGTTTGTTCCAGAAAATGTGAAATGGAAAACCTTTATCACGATATCCATTAGTACTGAAAACTACGCAAAAAGACCAGCCCACTATTCTCCGATTTTCCAGAGGCGGCACCACAAGGGAGAATTTTGACCCTGCACACTGGTACTCGAACCAATTGGGAACCTCATCCAGTGGAAGAGAAATATTTGTATCGATGTGCAGTTCACTGCGTTCAGACCATCCCTGTTCCAACAGATCATGCATTAGTTGAGTACAAATTAAATTTATTTTTCTTCGCAGGATTCCTTTTAAGTGAAAATTCCACACAAGCTGATATATACCGGCAAAACAAAGACGACAAATGGGATATTAGCAGTGTTATATTAATGCAATATATGCTTTATATCCCCTGTGGTTCTTTTGATATCTGTTATCCCACTGTGTGTGTGTGTGTGTGTGTGTGTGTGAGAGAGAGAGAGAGAGAGAGAGAGAGAGAGAGAGAGAGAGAGAAACAACCTTATACTGGTGGAGTCTTTCAATAAAATTATTTACAGAATTGCTCTTAGCCAACATATTGCATCCCCCAAAGGACATGCGTAGTCCAGCTTGCCAGTTGAACTCAATAGGTATGTTTTCTAGAGATGTGCAGCAGCTTGCATCCACACGCAATATATTTACTGGAAGCTGTGGAAGTGATTGGAGCCTTCCACAATTATTCAATCGGAGTTCCTCCAAGCTAGCAAGGTCACTGAAACTATTTGGTAGGCTACAAACATTGTTCCTTTGAAGTTCCAACAACTTTAATGAGCTCAACATTCCAATTCGGTCGGGCAGATGGGACAAATTGCAGTCATTCAAAAACAAGGCTTCCAGGGAAGCAAGGTTACAGATACTATCCGGTAGGGTAAGTAAGCGGTTTCCATCAAGATTCAAAGTCTCTAACGAAATCAGCCGCTTCCCAATTTCACTGGGCAGATGTGTCACATTGCTGCCATTCAAATGCAAACTCTTCAAGCAAGCAAGGTTAAGGATACTATCTGGCAGGATACTTAAACTGTTTCCTTGAAGACCCAAAGTATCCAACGATATCAGCCTCCCAATTTCGCAAGGCAGATGCGACAGATTGCAGCCTTCCAAAGTCAACCTCTTTAAGCGAGTAAGGTCACAGATGCTATCCGGTAAGGTAGGTAAATTGTTCGCGCTAAGATCCAAAGTCTCCAACGAGATCAAATTCCCGACTTCATTTGGTAGACATGATAGATTGCAGTTTTCCATCCTCAAATCTTTTAAGCAACTTAAGCCAAGTGCAGGTGACAAACCAATAGAATCCATTCTCTTTGTTTTGAAAATCCAAGATGAGAGGAATGAGGATTGGGGTTTAGATGGTGATCCTTTGAATCCAGAAAATTTTCCGAGCATGGAGCAGCCAGAGAGATCAAGACTTTCAAGAGATTTCAACATCAAAACGCTAAGGGGAACCTTCTGAAGTTTTTTACAGTTCTTCATATCTAGGATAACAAGTTTGTTGAGAAATCCAATAGATTCGTCAACCTCTACCAACCTTATGCAATCATTAAGCAACAGTTCTTCAAGATTTTTGAGTCCAGAGAAGTCAGGGGTTTCAATCAGGTGATAGCAATAACTTAGGTAAAGGAATTTCAGTTTGACCAAGATCTGTCCAAAACAGAATGAGGAACGTTAATTTTTACATAACACAAAATGTGTGTGGTGTTTGAAAAAGGAAAAAATTAACGTCGTACCTTGGTTCCCTTCCATGCTTTCTTCAGGCTACTAAAACGCAAGTCAAGAGTAACTAAATTCTCCATGTGCAGCTTTGACGGCAAACATTTCAATGGGAAGCCAATCCAAGATAGCCACATTAGTCTTCTGGAGATATGTTCGTAACCTTTTCTGAGATGAACATAATCGAGACGAAGCAGCCACAATCTGTTCATCCTTTCAAATGCTTTTGAATTTACTTGGACCTCATTCGGCTCATGAAAGTTTAGGAAGAGGCCTTCAACAGCTTCAGTGCCCTGATATGGAAAAAGCCAGTGGATAATGAGGAAAAAAGTTCACCTTCTTAAGAAAAAGAATATGTTTATTTTAAGATAGTTAAGTTCATGTCTATATACTCTCAGAATTACAGCTTCAATGCACTGACACAGAAAAGCCAGTGGATAATGAGGAAAAAAGTTCTCCTTGTTGAGAAAAAGAATATGTTTATTCTAAGACAGCTACATCATGTCTGTGTACTCTCATAATTGTGAACACAAAATATAAACTGTGAGAATTGAGAAAGTGCATATGATTTGGAATTTTTCAAGTAGTTAAATATCATATATCTAGAAAAGTTTCATGTCTATGGAGCTCACCGTGCCATCTCCCAGCACTCTAAGAGCATCCTCATGATACCACAGTCTGCTCCGCCTCCCTGGGTCCTTAATAGATTCTTGTCGGACGATTTCTCTGCCCATGTCTCTAAGCAGATCATGCATCACAATTTGGTTAGGATGATATTTTACAAGACACCGATCAGCTAGAACCCGAATCCAAATTTCGGCAAAAGAGTGGCAACTTTCCAACATTTTTACAGTAAAACTTCGATATGTTCCAACAAAAAAACATGCCACATCTAGGAACAACTCCTTCACGTCCTTACTTAGCGAATCAAAACTTATCCTAAGTTTTCCTTGAACATCATCATCAGGGATTGTTCTTAACTTCGCTATTGCACTTCTCCATTGAGGTATGCTCTTGCCACAGAAAAAGGAACCCAAAACTTCGAGAGCTAATGGAAGCCCTCCAGCAAAGTGCACAACTTGGTTTGAAAGGTCCACATGGTCTTTTGTAGGATGGTCTTCCTTAAAGCAATGCCACCTGAAGAGTTCAAGAGATTCGTCCTTGTTCAACTTCTCTGCTTCATATATATCGTCCACTTTAAGCGAATTTAGTGAAGAAATATCTCTTGTTGTTATGATAATCCTGCTTCCAAAACCAAAGGAATCTCGATCTATGGCTAATGCTTTCAATTGTTGGACATCATCCACATCATCAAGAATAAGAAGAACCTTACGCCACAAAGCTCTCCGTTTTATAACCTCAATTCCTTGATGACAATTTCTTAAGTTATGAGTTCCACTTCTGAATATATCTGAAAGAAGTTGCTCTTGTAAAACAACCAAACCATTCATTTGCTTCGAAGTTTCACTAATATTTGCAAGAAAAGTGCTGCCTTCAAACTCATGTTGGACGAGATTATATAGCTTTTTAGCTATTGTTGTCTTACCAATTCCAGCCATCCCCCATATAGCAACAATGCGAACATCATCTGTTTCCATTTTCAACAACAACTTGAGTTTTTCAAGGCGAGTCTCCAGTCCAATTTCGTGCCATGCAATATGTAGAAGTGCAATATTTAAGTTATTTTGGACCTCTTCAACGGCTTTCTGAATTAGATGTGCTTCATTACTGCAAATTTGTACACACTGTTAAAATAACAAAAAAAAGTAAATCCTTTACCAAACGTAGAAAAGCCATGGCGCGAGAACCACGCTAAGTTTGACAAAAACATGGTCTTGGGTGAGGTTTTATGTTGAAACTTTATATTCATCTCATAACCAATTGGCAATGAGTGGCGATGTCTCAAATATTATTAAGTGATCACTCATTCCACTCCAAAACAATATGTGACTATATTTCCTTAACATCTCCCCTCACCTACAGCCATATTTGAGGTCTGTCGCATGTAGTATCTTTTTGGGTCTATCATCATGCAGCTTTTTTGCTTGCCTATCATCGCGGGGTGTGGATTATAAATTTTATAAAATTTAGGTGGAACAGGCCCCACTCTGAGACCATGTGGAAACTTTATATCCATCTCAAAACCAATTGACAATAAGTGGAGAGGTTGCAAATGTTATTAAGTGATTACCCATTTCACTCTCAAACAATGTGAGACTACATTTCCTCAACAATGAGGACCCTTCAGCCTAGAAACATGCACAACAAAGGCTTGATCCTAGTCAAAATTTCTATCTGTTGGCCAGAACAGCCATCAAATAAGCCAAAGTTCTAAGCAAATACACATCTAGTACTGTGGCATTTCAAACTTGATAGACAGACTGGTTCGAAAATACTTTTAAGAGCAACATAAACCGTATCATAATAAACTTCGAAAGTGTAGTCAAATTTACACTTGCATCCCCAAATAAAGTTTCAGAGAGGTTGAGGAAAATACCCATTGGCCACCTTTGGCAAATCCCAACCGGGCAAATTGGCAACCTCAGTGAGAGCTTCCCTCCACTTCTCCACCTTGCTACCAGGACCCTCATTAAAACGTTCCGCATGCTTGGCAAATGCTGCTGCAAGACTCCCCTTCTGTGCTCGCACATCTGAAGGGTCAACGTTATAAAAGATCGGAAAAACGATTTGTTGCAACTTCTTCCTGCACTCCATGATCTTCACAAGTTCGTCAAGGCACCACCTGGATGCGGCATAATTTTTTGAGAGAATGACCAGCGAAATTCTTGACAACTCAATTGCTTTCAGAAGTTCATAGTCAATATATTCTCCTCGCTTGAGCTCTTTGTCATCTATGAATGTATGAACGCCATGTCTCTTTAAAGCGGCTGAAAGATGGCTGGTAAAATTTTTGCGGGTATCAACACCGCTAAAACTCAAGAAGACATCATATTTGAATGGTGTTGCGATGGAGGAGGGCGTGGAAGAGGAAGAAGCTTGGTTTGCCCAAGCAGTCTCCATGGACCAAGCTCAAAGATGAATGATAGATGTAGACCTTTGCCTTTACCAAGAGACAAGGGGTAGCCCTGTATACTTCTCTTCTTGCTAGGTGACTTGTTTGATTATAGGAGATTCGTACCCCTGTAGAAAGGGGGGAAATCAACTGTTAAAAGAATATAAAAGAAGAAGTAGAAGATATTCTCATGTTAGAAACCTTCCAGGCGTTATTAGCACAAGTTACAATCAAAATCAGTACTCTTCTCTCTCACTGTTGAAAGCATATCCCAGTAACGTGCTTTTCGATTCCTGAACCAACGCCTGCTAATTCTTCCCGAACTTATAGAAAACCTTCTCAATTATTAAGCTCTCAAAAAACGCTGACAAAATAAAAGCAAAGATAGAGAAAGTAAATAAGCAGGACACCAAAATCAAGCAGAGAGTGTTGAGAGTATCTCACAAAATCGCCGAGGTTGGAGTTATTAAGCAAAGAGTTGCTGCGTTGTCTTCCTTCGTGGGAGAAAAGCAAACAAATTCCCTGTAACAACGTAGGGCGGTATGGGAAACATCGATCTGATTATGGTTGACTTCTCTGGGCTCTGTTTGTAACCCATGGAAAGGGAGGAAAAATAAAAGTAAATACTAAGGAAAATGAGAGAAAAATTACTATTTATTGCGCTTGAACTTCTTATTTTCTCCGCTCTTTTTTTTTCAACCAAACAATGGAAATGAAATTTTTTTAATTTTTCTTTTTTTTTCCTTTCCTTTCCATGGGTTCCAAACATAGTCTTACTTTATTCTAGAGGATTTGGGGTGAGATGGGTGATTATCGGAATCAAACCACATCCATATGCATGAGAGTATAAGAAAAGTTTTTATTTTTCTTATTTTCTGTTTTACGAAATAGATCATTCTCTCACAATATATCACGTTTAATTCAAAAAATAAGTAATTACTGTTTTGAGTACTTACTTATTTTAATTAGTGACACAAACACTCCAATGCTACTTTACCTCTTAACAGGAAAAAAGGCTCTTAATCAGCTGTTTTGTTTATTTTCGGTATATATTACCAGGAATGATCTCGATTTGTCAAAAAGTTTTCGTGAATGAGTGTGATTTTTCTATCCCAAAACATTGCCCCTCTTCAAAATCAATTGATTGTGAATCTACTAATAAAGAAAAGAAGATTGGTATTAAATTCTACACGGTTTGTGCCGTGTGAAATGGTTGGTAGATGTATTAAATTCTACACGGTTGTGTCAATCTTCCGACTCACCGGACTGTACACAGCAAAGTAATCCTTCCGTCTCAATTCTTTAGTTCTTTTTTGAGTTCATGCTACTTTTCAATTAATTATATTTTAAAATCTATAATCTTTTAGGTGATTTTGAAAACATCATTTAAAAAAGAGTTCATTGAAGTCTATCAAACAAGATCCATATTGCATATAAACAGTATTACCAATTAAAAGTTACAGAGTAATTAATTTTTTATCCGGTTGGAATAGAACAAGGGACCAAAAATGGGGACGGAGGGAGTAGTAAAATTAGTGAAAACACTGATCGGAGGCAGAGGCAATATGTATTTCATTTTTGATACAGGTATAGATGTCTGATAAAAGTTGATTTCTTATGTGAATACCCCAGCTTTGCGGACCCTACAAGATAAACAGCTCAGATTACCGTAATGAACGTATGATAGAGCTCACAGATGGCGGCGGCAGAAACCCTCCGGAGACAACTTAATTCTTGTAGGGCCCCATAGATTTCAAAAAAGAACATGCATTAGTGCAAACAAAATTCCTTCCATTTTCTTTCAGATAGCATTATACGAAACTGAATTCAACTTACTGACTGAACACATCATGCAACCGGGTTCTTTCTCCTTGAGGATTAGTTCGGAGTCATGGAAAAATTCAGACACATCAAAAGAAAGAGAATAAAAGAAAACTTCATTTCATTTCATTTCATGGGTTGGTAAAAGTACATCACAATATTCACACTAATTAAGGACCTGGAAAACCCCAAAAAATGTACAAATACAGTGATGTATTTAGGACTAATAACCGAATCGATTCCTTAAGAGCTAGTTCATAATTGATTTGTTACATTTGCAAACCAAACTTGACTAACTCATGACCACACTCGTTCGGTTTGTTTTTCTGCCCTAAATACCATACAAAAAGAGGAGACATATCAAACATATTGAATTCATGCCCTTTCATTCTCCTGACACAAAGGGATTAGTCACAAGACTTGTGATTAAATGGAACCATCTCAAAACCAAACCCTTTTGTTATTACTACCAATACTCTTGGCTTTCCCTTTAGCCCCTAGTCCAATCAAACACATGGCAACCTTCACATACCTGGCCTGCGGCCGAAATCCACCTTCGTCCCGTGGCTTAGCAACAGCTTCACGCTCTCTATTCCACCCTTGAACGCCGCCTGTGCAGTGGTGTGCACCTGTTCTGGTCCCTCCCGTTGACCTTCGCCCCTTCGGCAATACAAATCTTCAACGCCGTCACGCCGACAATTCTCGCAGATTGACGCAGCACGTTGCTTAAATGCGATGAACCGTATAAACCCAAATGCCCCTTCTCCGCCGCTAAAGTGCAAGCGGTTTGCCCATCTTTTGTTGCAGCGGATCTTGCGAACGTCATTGAAGTCAGAAACATTAGTTTGCGAAGTTGTTCTCAGCTACATAGTGTCATATTGAATCCCGGAGGGAACACGTATATTCCAGCTTGCCAGTTGAATTCAGCAGGTATGATTTCTAGTAATGTACTGTAGCTGCATCCATACGGGATAAACTGACTGGAAGCTCTTTAGGTGAATGGCCCCTTCTGCAATTATTCAAGTAGAGTCTGTCCAAGCTAGAGGTCACTGAAACTATATGGTAGGCTACGAACATTAAAATACTTTCAAGATCAAAACACGCTAACGAGCTCAAGGTTCCAATTCCATGGGGCAGATGTGACACATTACTGTCAAAATTATTTCCGAAAATATCATTTTAAGACGATATTTATTTAGAACACCTAAACATAGAAACAGAACGAGTAAAAATGAGAGAATATGAAAATGATAAGAGTAGGAAAGACGTGAGAATGAGAGGCGTGCAAAGAGGATTGTCTTAAAAGTTAATATTCCTCTCCTCATGAATGTCCAACTGGAGTGTACTAACCCCAAGGTTTCACCCCAGCTAGATTGTTCCGCCAACAAAGGTGTGGCAAGTACAACTGCTTCAAGAAAGTAAGGTTACAGATACCATCTGGCATGGCAAGTAATCTGGTTCCTTTAAGATCCAAAGTTTGCAATGAGATCAACCTCCCAATTTCGCTGGGCAGATGTGTCACATTGCAGTCTGTCAGATACAAACACTCCAAGCTAGTAAGGTTGCATAGACTATCCGGCAGGGTACGTAAACCATTTTGCGCAAGATTCAAATACACTAATGAAACCAACTTCCCAATTCCATCTAGCAGATGTGACACATTGCAGTCATACAAATCCAACTCCCTCAAGCAGGTAAGGTTACACAGAGTATCTGGTAAGGAAATTAAATTGTTTCCTCCAAGACCCAAAAACTCTAATGATCTTAACCTCTCAATTTGTCCGGGCAGTTGTGTAACACCGCAGTTGTTCATATACAATTCCTTCAAGCTAGCAAGGTTAAAGAAACTATCTGGTAAGGTAGGTATATTGTTTCTGCCAAGATTCAACATCTCTAGTGAGATCAAACTTCCAATTTCACTGGGTAAATGTGACAGATTGCAATCTGCAATGCTCAATTGTGTTAAGCAACTTAAGCCCTGTACAGAGGCCGGTGGAACCATTCTCTTTGTTCTCAATGTCCAAGATGAGAGGAATGAGAACAGTGATTTAGGTGGCGATACTTTGAATCTATGTAATTTCTCTAGCTTGCAGCAGCCAGAAAGATCAAAAGATTCGAGAGATTTCAACCTCCAAACGCCCGAGGGAATTTTCTCAAGGTTTTTGCAGTTCTTCATATCAAGGAGAACAAGTTTGTTCAAACATGTGATAGATTTGTCTACCTCTACCAACCTTACACAGTCATTAAGCAACAGTTCCTCAAGATTGATGAGTCCGGAGAAGTCGGGAGCTCTGGTTAGGTAATAGCAATGACTGAGGTAAAGGAATTTCAGTTTAACCAGGACCTGTACAAGACAGAACAAGAAAAGTTAATTTTCTGATAAATACAATGCATGCAGCCTTCGAGTGAGAAAAATAGTGCAGCGTGGATGGGAGTCATGGAATAGAGCCTATAACCCTATGGGCTGGGTTTTAATTGGTTGAGTTTAGAGAAGTAAGGGATTCCAGCTAGGTAATAGCAAAGCTAATTTTACCATCCTATACAATGTGAGCGGTTTTGAAAGAGAGAAGAATAAAGTTGTACCTTGGTTCCCTTCCATACTTGTTTTAGGCGACTATAACACAAGTCAAGAGTAACCAAATTCTCCATATGTAATTTTGATGGGACACATTTCAAAGGGAATCCATTCCAACATAGCCAAAGTAGCCTTTTAGAGATATGTTCATAACCTACTTTTAGGTTAACGTAATCGAGATGAAGTAGCCATAGTTTGTTCATCTTTTCAAATGCCCTTGGATTCACTTGGATGTCATTCGGCTCAGCAAAGTTAAGAGCCCTTCAACCGCTTCAGTTCCCTAACATGAAAACCCATAACACAATGAGGAATGAAGTTTACGTTGCTGAGAAAACAGAATATGAAGGCAGTTACAATTCTGTCTATCAATACTAACCGTGAGAAATAAGAATGTGCATATGCATCAGGAATTCTTGCAGTAAATATACAGAAAATATTAATTAAAAGTTCATGAATATGGACTTCACCGTTCCATCTCTCAACACTTCAAGGGCATCCTCTTTATACCACAATCTGCTACGCCTCCCTGGCTCCTTAACAGATTCTTGTCGGACAATTTCTCTGCCCATGTCTCTAAGCAAATCATGCATCAGAAGCTCATTACGGGGTCCGTATTTTATGAGACACCAATCGGCCAGAACCCGAATCCCAATTGCTGCGAAAAAGTTACATCCTTCAAGTATTTTGATTATAGAATTGTCATATGTTCCAGCAAAAAAGCATGCCATATCTAGGAACAACTCCTTCACTTCGTCACTCAGTGAATCAAAACTTATCTTAAGTTTTGCCTGAATATCAACATGAGGGATTTTCTTCAATTTTGCGATTGCACTTTTCCATTCAGGTATGCTCTTGCCATATAAAAGGGAACCCAAAACTTCAAGAGCTAATGGAAGCCCTCCAGCATAGGCCACAACTTGATCTGAAAGGTCCAAATAGTTGTCTTTGGGATGGTCTTCCTTAAAGGCGTGCCAACTTAAGAGTTCAAGAGATTCACTCCTGTTTAACGGCTTTGGTGCATATATCTCATCCACTTTAAGCAAATTTAGCAAAGATATGTCTCTTGTTGTTATGATAACTCTACTTCCAGAACCGAAGGAATCTCGATCTATTGCTAATGCTTTCAATTGTTGGACATTATCCACATCATCAAGAACAAGAAGAACCTTCCGACAGAAAGCTCTTTGTTTTATAACCTCGATTCCTTGATAGGAATTTCTTACATTATGAGTTCTATTTCTGCATATATCTGAAAGAAGTTGCTCTTGTAAAGAAACCAAACCATTCGGTCGCTTTGAAGTTTCTCTGACATTTGCAAGGAAACTGCTACCTTCAAACATATGTTGGATGAGATTATACTCTTTTGTAGCTATTGTAGTCTTACCAATTCCACCAATCCCCCATATTCCAACAATACATACATTACTTGATTCCATGTTCAAAAGAACATCGAGCTTTTGCAGACGAGACTCTAATCCAACTTGGTGGTCTGCAACATTTATACGCGCAATGTCTAATATATTTCCGACCTCTTCAACGATTTTCTGAATCAACTTTGCTTCATCTCTGCAAAATTGTGCATAACATAGAATGGCAAAAACAAAATTAGGCCTTAAGCAGATTTAGGAGAGCCATAACTATAAACTGAGTAATGCTAACCTAACGTGACTATGACCGACAACCGCAGATATTAGACTGATTGTAATCTTTCAACATCTTTCAATGATTAGAGCCTAAGGGTCATGCATAACAGAAAGGCTGAACTTAGTCAAAGCCCTAATCTTAGTTACAATTTCTTTCTTTTGGCTTGTTTAAAGTGCTATATAAGGTTTTGTCCGAATATCTTCTGAGGCAAAAGCAACCATCAAATAAACGGAACTTTTATGCCGATTCACACATTTGGTGCTATATGATATGAAATTTGACATAAACTAGTCTTGACCAATTTGCGAGAGTAGCATAGATGACTCCATTAAAGCACTGTAACTTTAGGTAGAATTGCACTTGCAACCCCACAAATTTACTATTGACCAGTGCCACTTTAGGTTATTTTGATGCACATATTAGAAAGATAGAGGAAACTACCCGTTGGCCACCTTTGGCACATCCCAACCTGACAAATTGGCAACCTCAGTGAGAGATTCCCTCCATTTCTCCACCCTGCCATCTGAACCCTCTTTAAGACACTCTTCGTGCTTGGCAAATGCTTCTGCAAGACTCCCCTTCTGCACCCTCACGTCGGATGGCTCAACGTTATAAAAGATAGGCAGAACAATCTGTTGCAATTTCTTCCTACACTCCATAATCTTCACAAGTTCGTCAAGGCACCACCTGGATGCGGCATAATTTTTTGAGAGAACGACCAGTGAAATTCTTGACTCCTCAATTGCATTCAGAAGTTCATAGCCAATATATTCTCCTCGGTTGAGGTTTGTGTCATCTCTGAATGTATGAAAGCCATGTCTCTCTAAAGCAGCTAAAAGATGGCTGGTAAAATTGTTGCGTGTATCGACACCATTGAAACTCAAAAAGACGTCATATTTGAATTGTTCAGGGATGGAGGAGGAGAAAGAAGAAGAGGCTTCATTTGTCCAAGCAGTCTCCATGGATCAAGCTCGTAGATGATTGATAGATGTAGACTTGTGCCTTTTCCAAGAGACAAGGGGTAGCCTTGTATACTTCTCTCCTTGTTAGGTGACTTGTTAGATTATAGGAGATTCATACCCCTGTAAGAAAGGGGAAAAACGTTTAAAGAATACAAAAACAGATATTCTTCTCGCTCAACTCGCACCATTCCATGCAACCCAATAAAAAGAATTAGGTGACAAAACCTATTTGACATGGGGCCAAGTGGTTAGAGCCTCGGACTTGGGAATTTGCTTCCTCTCATGTCTAAGGTTGGAAACATTCCAATTTTCAGGTGTTACAGGCAAGAAGTTATTTATTATTATAGTATCAATCCATACGAGGTTTGGTCCCGGCTTTAAAATGGACCATCTCACATAGGAGGGTGCGATTGGTCCAAAGAAACAATCGAGGTGCGCATAAACTTGACGTATTAGTTATCCTCATAAACTAATCGACATGCAATGAAGCTCTCTCTCTCTCTCTCTCTCTCTCTCTCTCTCAACTAATAATGAGAAATATAAGCATGACAAATTACCTCAATCTCTCAAAAACTAACATGTCGGCGATCTAAAGCCCTCCGTGGACCTGACGGAGGAGTTAACAAAACCGAAATAAAATGTCAAACTTGAATAGTACCAGAGGTCCACAAGGTGTAAAGCAACTCACAACAATTACTAAATCAGTAACCAACAAATAGAGTACAAAACCTCATCAAGAACAGAAAGCAAATAAGAGACACTAAACGCAAACAACATACCAGTACTCTAGAAAAGTTGAGGAAACAACCCAAAACGCAAACAAAAATACAAGCAGCCACAGAAAAAAATAAAAACCTTCGAAAATCCTGCAGAAAGTAGTGAGAGTACCTCACAGAATCGCCGGGGTCGAAGTTCAAGTTCAGAAAGAGTTGTTGTGCTGTCTTTTCTTTGCGGGAGAAGAGCAAGAAATTCAACGTACGGCGAGAGGGTGGTAATAAAGACCGTCGGTGCTGCAAGGAGTTGAGTTAACGCGTAGAGTAGAGATAGAATCTGTGATTTCGTTTGATTTGATTAGGAGGGACAAACGAGAGAGGAGAGGGGAAAATATCGCACCTGCAACAGTCCCACCACGCCTAGCCAAACAAAAAACGGTCTCACCGCGTTATTATGCGTAATTATTAAGTGTCCTGGTGGGGCACAGTAATGTGATACTACTTTACGACTTTCTCCACTGCATACATACTCTGATGAAATTCATACAATTTTTTTTTTAGCCCCACAATAATGTGTGGTGAAGAAGAGTATTGAAACGCGTATAGAATAGTTTTTTCTGTATTTACTTATTTTGCCTATGATATGTTTTTATCCGCTATTTTTCCTATGATTGATTTTTACTTCCGTGATTTTTTTTTAAAGTTAACAGCTAATAATTGAATATTTGAATTCACCTTCGACGAAAGGAATAATAGTAAATGATTTATTACAATAATGCTACAGAGCAGGAACTCCACCCACGATCAAAAACATGATGTTAACGTGGACTGGACCCCACATCAAGCCAAAAGAAAAGAAAACAAATAAAATTGTGAATTTTTTGAATTGGCCTCCAAATTATATCTGGCTCCTAGAGCCAAACTATACCCACGCTTGAGAACACAGAGAGAGAGAGAGAGAAGAGGAGGCAGCCAACCACCAGCCTCACCTGCACCACCGGCAATCACTAGCTTCATCCTCCACCTCCGGCAACCACACTGGTGGCGAAAATCGCCTAAGCCCAACACCGATGCCATTACCAACTACCAAGGTCTCTCTCTCTCTCTCTCTCTCTCTCTCTCTCTCTCTGGGTTGTCGTTGAGCCCTACAATTTTAGTCGACTGTAGCCTTTCATTTGACTATAACTTGTTTAAACCAAAAAAAATTAGGGTTTGTTAAATTGGGGATTTTTTGTTTCGAACCCTAACTATAAGATTTCTGCTTCCTATATGCATCTCAACAGTCAAATACTATCATCCTACTTGATGGTTCTGGGTGCAAAATTTTGGTTTGGTCATCATCATTGTATTCAATTGGATTTTGGCTTTTGAACCATGCTTGTCGAACTGAGTGATGGCGTTCAATATTGTCAATTCCCATGAAATACCACGCGATTAGAATTTCGTAGCTTGAACATTTGAAATTGATGGTTTCTCATCTGAATATGGCAGGTACTGCTATGAAAAGAAAAACCCTGTGGAGTGCTTTTCTTGCTTGATTGCATCCCTGATGGCTGATACTTATCCTTTTGGTTCCTTTTGTGGCACTGGTTAATTTGGTTGCAGAAGTGAAGTTTTCCTTTTGCAATGCTTTCAATCATCACTAAATAATGTTGCCAACCTGTTCCGCTTCCCTACAAACTCAATACATGAGTTTTAAGAGTTTTAAGTTCTTGCATCAATTGAAAGTTCGGAAAATCAATCTTTGCAAGTTGGAATGTGGTGTAGGAAATAATGTTTTGTAGGTTCCATACAGGTTTCCAATGGTTCCCAAAGACACCCCAATGAGCTAATTAGTTATACCCAAATCTCAAAGTTTTGACCAATTACTGCTAGTATGTTTCATGCGTGGCCTTTTCTGTCACAAAGCAAGGTAGTTTTCTTCCTGGAATATGCTACTGAGTGTTGTTTATATAGCTTGTTTCGGTGGTTGTTCACGCAGCACTATCATTCTCTCTCTCCCTCAAAAAAAAAAAAAAAGACAAAAGGAAAAAAGTAGGAGCAGCAAGAGAATAAGTCTGTATTTGTTGACATTAGGCTTTATTATCTTCAAATAAATATAGCATATGAATAATCAATTCATGTTAGTGTAGCTTCAAATAAATATCAATCATGAAATGAGTATAACTAATGCCAAGTATAATATCATTTATACACTTGCCTTAATTAGTTAGTTCATAGGAGGGCATAAGCTTAATTAGTTCAAATGACCATCAGATGATCAAAGGAGCCCAAATAATAGTAAAATTTGAAACCAAAAATACATAGATAGGGTTCAACCCAATAGATCCCCTATTTCACACAAGCCTTAATTATTTTCTTGTTTGAACCAACTAGAATGAACTGAATCGACAACCCATAGATATATAGACGAGAGAGAGAGAGAGAGAGATAGAGAGAGACCTTGGCGGTGGTGGTCGTCGGTGGAGCGTCCATTTTTGCAACGGGTTGGTTGCTAGAGGTGGATGTGGTGGTGGTGGTGGCCGAAGGTGAAGGTGAAGCTGGAGGTTGCTTGTGGTGGAGGTGACGTTGGTGGTTGGCCTCCTCCTACTACTCCTTCTCCTCCTCCTCCGCCTCCTCCTCTCTCTCTCTCTCGAGCGTCGGTATGGTTTGGCACGAGGGGCAAGGTCTAATTTGGGGGCCGATTCAAAAAATCCAGCTCTCTCTCTCTGTTCTCAAGCATAGGTATGGTTTGGCGCGAGGAGCAAAGTCTAATTTGGGGGCCCATTCAAAAAATTCAGGAAATTTTTTTTTTTTGGCTTTGATGTGGAGCCCAGTCCACGTCAGCGTCATGTTTTTGGTCGTGGGTGGAGTTCCTGCTCCATAGCATTATTGAATGAAATATATATCGAACAGCAAAGTAAGACCAATTGTAACCGTATAATGTTTTTCTATAATGCTTGATTTCTTCTCCTAATTTTTTTACTCATTTAGGACTTTTCACGTATAGCTAGTGTTGATGTTTGATTCTTTGTTCCTTACTTTTGCTTGCCATTTGGGTTTAGCAAAATAACTTCATTAATCAACAATTTTATTATATTAGAAAACGGAGAGAAAAATCCTCAAGGGGTACAAAGAATCAAAGGCATGCATGAGCCTATAAGGAAAAAAATACCAGACTACAAAACCAAAGCCTATACAGTATTCTGCTGGGAGGATAATGGAGTAGGCTAATCTCAATTGTTTTTTTAACTTAAAATGGAAGTAGTCCTGGCCCAATGAAATCCAATAAAGCCTAAAAGGCCCAACTCGAAAACCCAATTTCCGACCCAAAAGTTAGACTTTCCGGCCATGAGATTGTACTCTAAGGTCTAAGTGTGAAAGTTTGCGGCCATAAGGTAAAAGTTTGCGGTTAGAGTTTAAAATTTTGCGGCCATAGTGTAAAAGTTTGCAGCCATGAAGCAAAACTTTGTGGTCAGAGTGTAAAAGTTTGCAATCATAACGCAAACGTGTGCAAATAGTTTAAAAGTTTGCGGCCTCAACGTAAAAATTTGCGACTAGAGTGTAGAAGTTTGCGAACATGAAAACCAAAGTAAGCTTCAAGCAAAACTTTTGTCAGCAATTCATTTCAGCTTTTAAGGTTTGTATGCACTAATCTATGTTGATTCAACTTTTAGTTTGGCACAACAAACTCATGTAGTGTTTCGACAAACTGAAAGCAAAGACTAAATAAATCATGAACAAATTCAGATGCTTGAAAAGAAAGAAAATAAATAAAACCTCATTTCATTTCATGGGTTGTTTAAATACATCAACTCCTCAAAATATACACACCAAAATGAAGCACCTGGAAAACCCCAAACTACGTACAAATACTGTGACGTATTCAGAGACTGATGAATGAATCAATCTATACGAGTTCAAGTTCGAATCGAACTCGTGTTCAACTCCTCAAGAGCTAGGAGTTGTCCAAAATCGATTTGTTACCTATCCAAACCAAATTTGAACACTTCATTCCTCCAACGCTCGTTCGGGTTGTTTGCCGGCCCTCAATAAAATACAAGAAGATACACATAACAAATTGATTTCAAGCCCTTTCATTCTCTTGACACAAGGTAGTCGTCACAAGAGAAGGATGTCTCTTAAAACACTTGCGATTTAACGGAACCATCTCGAAACCAAACCCTTTCTTATTACCAACAACAATACCCTTGGCTTTCCCTCTAGCCCCATGTTCGATCAAGCACACGGCAACCTTAACATGCCCGGCCTCCACCGCCCTCTGCAGCGGGGTGTAACCGCAATCGTCCACGACGTCCACCCGCGCTCTGTGACTTAGCAACACCTTTACGCCCTCTGTCCCGCCCTTGAACGCCGCCCTGTGCAGCGGCGTCCACCCGTTCTGGTCCCTCCCGTTCACATTCCCTCCTTCTGCGATACAACGCTTCATCGCACTCACGTCGTTAATCCTCGCAGACCGATGCAACGCGTCACTTAAGTGCAACGAGTCGTATAATTCCGAGTGGCCCTTCTCCGCCGCTAAAGCGAAGGCGGTTAGCCCCTCTTTTGTGACGGCGGATCTCGCGAACGTCATCGCATCCAGTAACCACTCCGCTGCCTCCACGTGTCCCTTCGCCACGGCGAAGTGGAGCGGGGCCCAGCCGTTGGAATCCACGATATCTGGATCTCCGCCCATGGAAAGGAGAAATTGAATTGAGTTGACTTGACCGCTAACCGCTGCCACGTGGAGAGCGGTTCGACCGTTCGAGTCAACTGAATTCACGTCGATGTCTTGAAACCCTAGACAGAGTACCTGTCAATACAGTAGCGCGCAATAAAACTCAAATCAAGGCTAGTGAGAAAACATTGAACTATGATAGCCACATATTTTGGAACAAAAATAATTAACATCGTGGTTCTTGTAACCACACACACACATATATATATATAAAGCAAATGCAGTGCCTTCGGGCGTTCATATGAAACGGTATTGCCTCTTGTCAAAAATAAGCAAAAAACAAATGCAGCAGAGCTAGGTCTACTGTCATCCCTTCGGGCTGGCTAGCTACTGTTCGCCGGGTACTCGGATTTCATCTTAAATCTCTTATATCATAGCTTTTATTGTTCATAGCTGTTTTGGGCTCTCCGAGTTTTCTCCATGGCTTGACTTGGATGCTCCTGGTTGCATGGCTGCACCTGATTTTTTTCTTGACTTTTTCAAACTCAAGTTGATCTACTTTTTCTAATATTATGTTACCATATCTTCTTGGTCTTATTATTATGTTTTCTATTTTGTATAGGCCATTATACGTATTTCCTAATTAGTCTAAGTTTCCTTTGTTACATGTGTTTTCCTAATTAATTTATGAACTGTGCTATACACACAGATAAATAGGTTACATATCTTGCACAGATTTTTGTGTGGGGCCACTACGGGTCTTACACAAACAATCTAACATATTCATTAATGTAAAATATTTTTCTAAGTACACTTGTGAAAAATCAACTCAATCCGATACCTATAGATCGATGCTGGATCCAATCATCAAACTTTTTATTCAATTTTCAAAATAATGAAATGTAATTATTGGATTAAGTACCTATAAGTATCGGATTAAGTTTATTTTTCACAGGAGCCCTTGGAAAAATGTTTTACATTTAATGAACGACTCGAATTATTTATGTGAAACTCGTAATGAACCCCAAATAAAAATCTGTGCGGAATCTATGTACAACAAGTCTATGTCAACAGACTTATTGTTAATTTATGTAGGATTCTTGGTGGCCAAGCCTTACATAACCTAATATAAAAATATGCTAGGATTATGACATAGACATTATGTTTTAGATACAATTAATAATACATCATTTCTCTATTCTTTCACAGGAATTAATCATAACTAATGGATCATCAAAATGCGGATGTAATAAAATTTTAGGATTTGAGAAATCGGGCAAGAGAAACCAAGAGGCCTGTAAGATCACATTGTCCAAAAGTCGCAAATCCTTCTTAACGTAAAGGTGCAATCGAATGCCATGCACGACTCGAAATAACTAGTGATTCACAACCTTGTTCTTCTAATGGTCATGTGACATGGACAAGCCTTGAAACGGAGTTGCCCAAAGTAATATTGGATCTAGTGCGCCAATATAAGTTTTGAAACTTCAACATTAATTCATGGATTAAGAACAGTACCTCCATAATGTCGACTCGATCCACGGCCGCCGCGTCGTGTAAAAGAGTATCCATCGAGTTGTCGATTTTAAAACCGGAAGCGGTTAGAATCCGAACCGAATCGACGTCTCCTTTTCTAACTGCGAGTGAAACGACAGATTTACCCTCGGAGTCTCGGTTGTTGACATCCGCTCCGGCGTCTATCAAAGCCGAAACGAAGTAAGGACGTCTGGTTTCAGCAGCGGCTCGAAGCAGGGAAGTGAGGTCGGATTGATCACACCCAGAAGTCGCTTTCGACATAAGAAAAGTGACTTCTAGGGTTTCTTTTTTTGATAATTCAGGTGACCAGGTCAGCCTACCCTTACCAACTTCCAGGGTCCTGTTAATTGGTGGAGAGAGGAGGGATTCGATGACGTGGGGCCCGACGAGGGAGATAGGTATGGTGGCGTCTTTGAAGACCAGAGGTGTACTAGGTTTGGAGAAGAGGCGGAGGAGGTTGTCGGGGTCGGCTTTGCCGGTGGGGAGCATGGAGGAGCGGACGAGGACGGTGTCGGGCGGGGAGGAGAGGGGAGGGTGGGAGGACGGGGAGAGGTGGAGAGAGAAGGAGGAGGTGGAGAGAGGGGGGAGGATGGAGAAAGGGTGGGGGAAGGAGAGATACGAGGGGTTGGTGGTGGAGAGAGAAACGGCGACGGACATGGTGTGCATGAGGTTGGTCAGGCGGAAGGTGGCGGTGCATGTTTGGTTCGGGGTGAAGGTTAGGCTTAGTTCTTTTACGTCTGGCTTGACAAGTCTGTCCATGGAGAGAGAGAGAGAGAGAGAGAGAGAGAGAGAGAGAGAGAGAGAGGGAGGTTATGGTTGATGAGTTGATGAAGATGGAGGTTGAAAATGAATGGGGGGTGGTGAGATGGATGTTGGTGTGTCATGGTGGTAAGTTTTATGTTATTTTTGGATATAAAACCCTGAGGATGTAGACGTATACAGAGACAAAGTATTGTAAAGCTCTTTTGCTACTGATAGATGGTGATGGTGACTTTGAAGATGAGGGAAGGAGGGAGAGGGAAATTTCAGTGCATAATTTACTTCTTTAAGGTTTGTTTGGATCTTGGGTAAAAAAAGTGCATAGTAGCAAGAAGGGAAAATTAAATTCAAAAACGTTAAGATTCATAACTCTCGGTCCATTCATTGCCTTTCATGTTTAGTTTCATAGACCGAGAGCAATGAATCGTATCAATCTTCAGGAAAATCAGATACTTGGATGTAGCTAGTACGATTGCGTGGGTGTGCGTGTGGAGTTTTTAGAGAAATTTGGAGGAGTAATTATCCACTCGTCTTTGGGCACCACCACTTTGAGCTCGAAACCTTTAATCACCACCCATTTTCACGAGTTTATTTACTTTGTACTGGGTCTTACATAAATGTGTGACAAATAATGGTGTTGGGACACCACACTACGGTACCCCAAGACCTAAGTCACATAATTCGTGACCGCAAAAGCATATTAGAAACACACTCAAAACTCTAAAAATTCCTGAGTGCGATGATTGAGACAGAAAGCGCGTAGCGTTTTAAAAGATTACTTGACGAAGCCGGGCAGCACCAAATAATTTTTGGAATTTGAAGAGTTCATCCCTTGTAGCGTTTTATGTTTTGATAACATGGTGAGTAGATTGCAGATGACAAGTTCAACGCGTAAATGAAAGAAACAGTCTTTTATTTCCCCTTTGTTTTTTCTCTTAGATTCTTTACTGGATTAGTGAGATAATCTAACTGAGATTGTTTCCGTCGTATTCAAGTCAAATTTTTAATTCTTTAATTTGTCAATAAAAGTGATTAGGAAGAATAACAAGAAATGATCAACTCACTAAAGCCACAAAAAAAAAAAGGGCAAAAATAATCCACGTGTTTTGCCTGTTTGTTTTAGAATTATTTTGATGTCGCTGGCGAACCTTTCAAATTTCAGCAATAATGTTATTCTTCGAATCTTCTTGCGTAATTTTTTTTAAAAAAATACTTGATATCTCAAAATTTTCTTTAAATATTGTATCTTTTTAATTTCTTAAATTCTCCGAACTCACCACTGATTATGAAATACAATCTCTAACAACCATTGATCAACAAACAAAAACCTATTCTAGGATAACTATTCCATTGCAGTACCTAGCTTTTACATCTAAACTAACACATAAATGTGTCACACTTTTAATTAATTTTATTAGTTACCACACATTTTTTGAAAATTCATTGGAGATGCTCTTAGAAAGTTCTTGTACATAGAATCCATTACGTAATTTATAATATGCGTAAACAGCTCAATACTTTCTACCAAATGGCCCAATGTCTGTTTACGTTAACCTCACTCACTTTTTTTTTTTTTTTTGGGTAAGTAACCTCACTCACTTTGATTTCTCATAATCACATTTCATAGTTTAAATTGCCAATTTTGCTATTTTGACTACACAAAAATCTCTAAATTGCATCAACTTACTTCAAATGCATATATAGAAACTTTAACTATTTTATTCTTTTCGAGAGCTGATAGTATTACGAGCGTGACTATAAACCATCATTTTCAAAATAGAATAAGTCATTGGGAGACCAAGTGTAAAGCAATTTAGATAACATGTATCGGTGTATGAACTTATAGCTAATCTCTTAATTTAATTATTTTCTTTACATTAACCAATAGGGGAAAAAATTTGCATATAAATCTAAAATTCTGACCTTATTATCCAAAAATCTTGACTGCCCCTGGTTGCTATATCTTCTTTGAGATACAATTTGGAGTATGAGTTTCTTGTTTGCATAGTCATTATAATTCAATTAAAAAATGAGTTGTTGACGACAATGGGTTAATCATTTTGATAGGAACAGGTTAACAAGTGCCCTGTTTTTTACTTGAAAAATCCAGTCAAATACTATAGACACAGACGGATGCATGAATCTAGCTTCTAAAGCCCTCAATTTCCCCGTTCAGCTTATTTTTTTTGTTTTTATTCAAATTTTTTCGTATTTGTTAGTTTTTCGTCAATTTTTTAGGGATTATTGCCACGTCATGACGAGAGGAATCTAAAACGTAAAAAATTATGATCGAAAATTAATTTTTTTAATAAAGACGAAAAATTAGCTTATTGGCTTATTTTTGTCTTTATTCAAAAAAATTAGGTTTCGATCATAATTTTGTACTTTTTAGATTCCTCTTATCATGACGATGTAATAATGTTTATTTGCCGAATGAGACGTTATAATCTTTTGACTTGTTCATGTTCCAAGTTCAATACCGAAAATTCTTTGAATGAACAAGTATGCATATATATAATAAACTATGTAGTTGAATCAATCGACGATACAACCTGTAGAATCTAAAAGGATCTAAAAAAGTTGGAATCTTTGATTTCTTTAGTAAAGAATGCTGTCAATGGACGATATAATCTGTAGAATCCAAAAAGATCTATAAAGTTGGAATTTTTTTTATTTCTTTTGTAAGAATGCTGTAAGTACTGTAGAAGGCACTATTTGTCATTTTGTCTTGATTACATCGAACAAACTCTTATGGTTTTATACGATATATACAAATATATTCCGAAATATTTGCAAAAAAATTTACTTGCAGATTGGATTGGTTCAAGTTGATTAATTTAAACGCTTAATATTGATACGCAAAAAACAAGCTCGTATTTTATTTTCGATAACTTTACCGGGATTAAATGTTAGTAACTTAGTATCCAAGCAAACTTTCGAGATAGCATATGTAATATTTTAGAATCTCCACTTGTGAAGATTACCCAGACAAATTTATATCTACCGTTATTTATTTTTTTCAAATAAAAGAAAGGGAAAGTAAAGGGTTGATTTTGTACACACCTTAATATTTGAAAATTACTACGGTATTAATTACACCTAGAACACTGATCAATAGAAGAAAGAAAACAGCAGCCATGACTGTTAAAAACCGAGGTGCTTTTGAAAATGTATTCTAAGAGCATTACTCTTTAAATTTCAGACCAAATGATACTTTAAAAGACCACTTTATTACTTTAGTTAGTCATTTTTAAAATACCTACTGCATCAGACTTTTTATTTTAACTTATGGTTTATTAATATATTATTTCCCCATCCTTCTAATATATATTTTTTTTATTAAACTATTCTTTCCTTATACTTATACTTTTGAATTTAAATGATATTTTTTATTGTAATATTTTACTAACTGGATATATAATAATGGTCGCATTTGTAACGGCTATACTCCAATAGTCCTATTTGCAACACCTATGTTCCAATGGTAAGGCATTCATCCTCAACTCCAATCAGACTTCGTCGAGCATTTGTGGGAACTATATAACCAATTGTTGGATATTATGATTTTATATTTCGTTGTTGTCATTTTAAATATTATCCACTTTTTTTCACTTAATTTTTCTCTTTCAGTTTTCATTTTCCAGAACACGATGGATCTTTGATTAATGGAGTATCAGATTGTCGGCTATAAAAAAAAAATACCTTTTAAAATTCTTATAAAAACACCCCGTAGCTATTAATGGAGGAGGATGTGGCATTAGATAATAATACAATAACGTTTAGTTGTTGAACAGTTGCTCGTCTTCTTTCACAAGGAACTGTAGCAATTTTACAAAGTAGCGATGGTCCACCGAGCCTAATGAAGCTGGTTTTTGCGTGTTTTGCTCGCTACTTAGTGTCCAAGGAGAGTTGGCGAGACAAATGTGGATGCTTTAAGACGGATCTACTTTGGTCATTGGATATGTATATTCGATTAATTCATTATTAGTCCAAATTTTATACTCAATGAGTTCTATAAATTGAATGGAACAAATTACGTACGGTGATGAGATCTTGAATCTTGATGAAGCCTATCGAACTCGAGGCGTCCTAGACTTTCACATTACATTACCGCATTACGAAAACCCTGACCCTTATGAGATCACATGGAAAATAAACCATTTACTCATCCATCTACAACAGCATTCGAAAGCATAATTCAAATTGGTTTCATTACTCAAAAACGCTGATTACCACCACCACCAGGACCGATGATAAAAAAAATTTGTCAAACCTTCAGACAATTGTCTTATAAAGTCATAAGGCCCTGTTTGTTTTACTTGTCTAATTTTGGACGGATACATAATTTCATACGACATATAATCGTGTCGAATATTTAGTGATGATCAGGGGATTAATTATTCCTCAATTCACTTGATATTCTTCTAGATTATGTGAAATTACGTATCGTCAGAATATTTAATTCAGATTGTAAAAATTCTAACAATCCGCCAACTCAAACTCAAATCATCTTACGCGGATAAAATATTGCTAGTGAATTTACTCTATTTGGCCAAGAAAACCAAATTAAAGGAGAAAATTAGAGTCGAAACGTGTCCCTAGCTCCCCTCTCTCAACGCAGAGGTCCTCGTTACAGTGGTATCCGCTGCTGCCATTGCATCGTTAGAGAAGGAAATATATATATATACACACACACCCGTTACATAGGAGACTTTGACCTTATTCGGAAATCGGTTTAGCCGGAGAGGCTTGCTTGAGGGTCTCGATGGCGGGAAACCAAATTGTGGCAGGCCCGTCAAAGCCTAAAGGCTACCGATCTCAATTATATGTACGGGTTTAAACTTCTGAATAAGCCCAAACGTTTTAGGTCCAAACGAAATTGGGATTTCAAATTAGGTTCACTTTGAACTTTTTTGGAAAAATGACGGCCAATGACGTGTTTTGATATTTAATATCTGTTAATGATATTTTCAATATTAATAAATATTTTCAGCATGTCTTTACGAGTATTAATTATTTAAACACGTCCTGGGCCGTCATTTTCCTGATCTTTTTTTCCCGAAAATTAGTGGGCCTTCTAACTTTGGCAAAATGAATCAAAAACATTACAAGTGGGCTGGAATGAAATCAAGTGTGGGTTCTAGAGCCGATTGTTTGCCATCGGGCATTTGGGCCAGTCGCATAGCGAGGCCTAAATACCCATGGGAGAAGCCTCGGCTTCAAGTAGACAGAGTTACATTCGGCCTGCTATTGGCAAAATAACTTTACTAAGCCACGGACGCTACTTGTAACCCGTACGAAAGCCAACATATTTTAAGGAATTTGTTATAATGAGTTCATTAAGTTTTTTTTTTTTTTTTTGTCTCGTTCATAAACTATAAGATGGAAACAATATCCTTGACTTATCTATATATATCATCAAAATCAGCAAGGGAACAAGGGAGAGTAATTTTACTTTTATTAGTAACCATCAAATGAATTTTGAATGATCATGGTACGTAGCTATATATTGCAGCTCAATTTAACAATAATTAATAATCTTACAGTGCAGTACTGTACCAAAATCAAATCTAAACCTTATTCGTCATACTTTTTTGTATTATTTGTGTCGTTAAATTTCGTAGATATCTGCAAGTGTTTATTAATTTATTTTTCCTTAGTTAATCTCTTCCTCAAATAACTATAGGTATATATACTTTAGTTTTGAGCCCAATTAAAGGGGAAAAAGAAAAAAAAAAGATACACCTTTCTCTTTCGTTTTCCTGCAGTCATTATCATCACTTTCATCATGATTATATTGAAGTTTACAAAATATTAATCCAAGATACCTTTTCTTTCGTAATTGAAGTTTACATTAGTAGTCCTATTTATACTATAATCATACAATTAGAGGGAATGGTGGCGATAATGTTGGAGATGTTCACGTAACAAATTTAGTGATGACGTAGTTCATGACTCTCTCTCTCTCTCTCTCTCTCTCTCTCTCTCTCTCTCTCTCTCTCTCTCTCTCTCTCAGTCAGTACAGAAATGGGTCAAACTGTATCTAACCAACGTATAACTAGTGATCTACTCCATGAACGAGCTTGGTTACCCTTTTACTGAGAGAGAGAGAGAGAGAGAGAGAGAGAGAGAGAGAGAGTGTGTGTGTGTGTGTGAGAGAGAGAGAGAGAGAGAGAGAGAGAGAGAGAGAATTGTACTAGTAGTTAACTGTAATGGACGGTGATGATATTAGTATAAAAAAGTAAAGCTGGATTGTGATCACCACGTATCAGATGCTCAGTCATGGCTGTCTGACTTTAATGCCATATGCTTTTTATATGGTACAAATCTTACAAGTATAAAATTTGCACTAACATTATTTTTTTTGGTTCTAAATAATCGCTTTATTAATTGTGGGGCATGCACATTCATTGAACAGGGGCTAGGGCTTTTAAGTATCTCCGTACCAAATTAGCAGTTAGTATAAAAAATAATAACAAAAAGTTAGCTTAATTAGTGGAGGGTGGTGGAGGTGCACCCTGCCCCGTGCAACCCCCACATTAAAATTTAACTTTACTTTTTCTCCCTAACGACTACAACTACACTATTTATTTCGACTTAATTGTTACTCTTCGTCATTGAAAATATATAGCTATGTGTATTTTTTTCCTCCTTTTGATAATTTAGGGTGTCCCGGGCCAGCTGATCATCTATTTATAATTGTGTAGACAAAGAAATCAGCTATGTATTGATCGCGAAAAATATGCATACATCGGTGAGGTTCAGGCTTATTTAAAATCTTGAGCATTCATACACTTTCTATATATGGCTGAAGTGTGTTGATTTACAATTGATGGGAAAAAGAAAAAAGAAAAACGAAATTGGTCTAGCTATAGTTTATTCCTACAATCCAAAGATTGACTGAACCTAGCTCCCTTAACAAGAAGTTTTTTATTTTTTACCATCATTATGGGAATATAAATAATATCTCAATGACCAATTGTCGCCATATATTTTTTCTTTATTGTCGGGATTATATTTAGTCCGGCAAGAACATACTAATTATATATATCGCTAACAATTCCATTGTGTTGCATTGCAACGACATGAGAGAAACCCAACTCGAAAACTAAATGGCGAAAAATGCAAAATTAGGATCGAGAAATATTATCAAGGGCCTCTCTCTCTCTCTCTCTCTCTCTCTCTCTGCGAGAGTTGCAATCTTCTGATAAGAAAAGAAAAACATGTGATTATTCTCACTTTCTGATGTTTGCAAACCAACTTTTGTATTTTTAGTGGTGTTTTCATCAGCAACTCTTAAAACTTTCATGATTTTAAAGAATACAATTAAAAATAAGAAAACCCCACCAGGAAATCTACAAAATAGAATTAAGCCTATAGACAGACTGTTATATATGTTTGTATCTGTATTGATGATGGAAATGGTACTTGCTAAAACTAAGAAAGTTTGCATCTGTTTTGTTGCTTTCACATCTTGTATTATCTTTTACCTAAAGGTTTGGCTTAACTAGTAGCAACTGCAATATAAGTGTCCAGCTCCGAGATTAGGAGATTCACCAGAGATCTCGCTCTTGTTGCCTAACTCAAAAAAGAAAAGGATAGAGGTGCCCGTAGATTGAGCGTCTGATTGTCCAACCAAACAAAAAAAAATTAGTCTCTCGTAAACACAACTTTCTAATTTTAGTCGTACCGAAAGATGACTTTCTAAACTTGGCCGCAAGAGTTTTTCTAAAAAAATTCTCTAGTTTCGGTGTGAACCCATTTTCAAAGGGTTCCGTGGACATCCGGTAAGAAGAAAATCTTGCGTATCTTAAGGGGGGAAAAGCATTTACGAATGAATATAATCACCTGTAGTTGTAGACTTTAGGGATCCATTTACTGATTCATGCCCGGTTCTTTTTCATTTTCAAAAATAATTTTTCAAAAAATTCCCTTTAGATTCACTCTACTTTCAACATTTCTCCCTCTATCTCTATCCACTTATTACACCTATTATTTTTTTTAAAAAATTTCAAAATACAAACCAAACAAAACATGACAATTTGTTAGAAAAAAGCTACCAAGGAGAGTATTCTTTCTTTCTGCATTTTGTTGTTTTATGGGGGAATAAAAAGAAACAATGGACCGATGAATTTACTAGAAGGAAGGTAGAGAAAAGGACAAAATGAGAAATAGTGGGTAGAGAGAGAGAGAGAGAAAATTGGTGCAGAGATTAACACATTGAATAACCCTTTTTTCCACTTGGGTAGGATTGACCCAATCGACACAAGAAGCCAAACGGTGTTCCTAGTTGTTGACCTAACGCATAAGCTGCCAAACCCCTTGTGGGCCATAGAGATACAAAACACCATATGTATTTACACCTATCATTATGCAGAGTAAGAGAGAGATATGGGGATGAGAGCGAAATAAGCGTAGCCTATAGCCCGGTCGGTGAATTTGTTCTCCACACAAATAATGAGAATTTGATTTTTGGTTTATGCAGTGAGATAGTAATTTTTGTGTGACGTGGATGACCAGTTTTCGATGAAATCATAGAAAAATCAATCAAGGTGTGCATAAGCTGACACCGACAACTCTTACCGTCAAGGAAAAAGGAGGAGAGAGAGAAAGGAGTGGGGAGGGTGGAAGTATCACGGCAAAATGTTTGGTTTTGGTATGTTGTGTTTGTGTGTGGCACATGCTTAGCCACCTCCATATGCGACAAGTAATGCGTCCAAACACAAGAAAGCCACTGGCGTGCAACTCTCTCTCTCTCTCTCTCTCTCTCTCTCTCTCTCTCTCTCTCTCCCCTTTATAACGTGCAATATAATAGTATTAGATTCCATTCTCTTTAATAAAACCCAACTTATACTTTTCATTAAGGCACTAAACATCTTTCCTTCATTATTCGAGTTGTCTCGGTTAATTTACGCCCATTTTCGATAGATTTTTAATATATCACGGTCGGTTAAAAGACCCGATTAAAGATGGGACTCTGTTAACTGTTAAGTACGGATTGACATCGAAAATTAATAGTGCGTCGGAGATTTTGGATTTTTAAGACTTAAGTAAGAGCAAGTCATATGTCTTGACTGCCAAACCTTCCTTGGGGTTAAGATGCTATTAATTCTCATGATGACACATTAATCAAAATATTAATGTTATTAATTCTCATAGGACTAACAACTTTATTTGATTTTATCTTGTAAATCAAATAATTCTTATGCCAACAGTAAGAAATTCTAAATTTTCTGCTAACTCAAAGGAAAAAAAAAAAAAAAGAGATCATGAATTTTTTTTCTTAGGGGCTGGGGCATGCGTAATTTTAACTTTTGGGGGTCAAAACGAATAATTTCATTTGTTGACAATGGGCGCCAACAGTACTTTTAGAAAAAAAACAGATGTAAGAATCTTAGGATTACTATATTCGTCCTTTAATCCTTTTTCCTCATCTAACATAAAAATTGAAAGAATCCCATTGGCTTCAAGTACGATTACGAATGTGACTCTACTGTGTATTGCATGTGTCCCTCTATGTATGTATTGTGAATCTATTACGATATGTTATTGTACTGTTACGGAAATGTTGTCAAGCACCTCCTTCAAAGCGAGTGTAAAGTGTTCGATCTTACTGTTAATCTCGGTAATCGAAGCGAGTGTAAAGTGTTCGATCTTACCGTTAATCTCGGCAATCGACGGTTCGAATTTTTATCGAGCAATTAACAACTTAAATTTGTATATATTCAGATTCAATTTAAAGCGTTCGTACCGAAATAAACGATCGAATTGGTCGCCCTTTACCACTTTGCTTAGGTTGCCGCGCCTCACTTTCTTTTTCCTTGCATGTTTGCTTTCTTCAATAACCTTTTCCATGATTTCTCTGTATCTCCCTTTTGGGTCCAGATTCATGGATTGCCAGTTGAAAAGATGAACAGAGCTAATGCAGAAATCATTGGTAAGCGTTTTCAGAAGCTTCTTGCTATCGAGACCAACCCTAATGGGATTATACTAGACAGGAGCTTTCTTCGGGTCAGGGTCGAGATAAATCTTAGTCTTCCCATCCCTAAGGGATTCTGGCTTAAAGCGAAATCTGCTCTTAAAAGAGATCTCTGGATCTCATACAAATATGAGAAACTCTCGGACCTCTGTTTTGCTTGTGGCAGGTTTGGGCATGATAACAAGAGCTGTAGGTTTAATCCTAGAAATGAAGGTTTACATTTTGGGTATGGACCTGAAATCAGAGCCCATGAAGTTAGGAGATCCAATATTCCGATTGAAGTTATTCGTCATGAGGTGGACATGGCGGAGATTCGAGTTGCAGAGCTTATTGAGCAACGACCGTTGGTTCAGGGGGAAGGGAGTGGGACGTGTCTACCACGCTCGCCGGGCACGTGGTTGGAGCACTCCCGCACCAGACAAAACCAGAGGGAGGTCGTGGGAATGAGGCAGACATACGCCAATGATGAGGTACCCTCTCCTCGGATGCCAAGTGGCGCCGGCTCGACCGATCATTGTACTATTGAGGAACAGGAGAATATTCTCGACGGTATCTTCTCCCCTGACCCCCCCTTGGCTAATTTGAATCCTAATTGTATTTATAATGGACTTCCTCCTATATCTCATCCCACTCCCTCTAATCCTAGCCTTCAAGCCCAACTTATCCCCGGCCCAAATACCCCCCTCATATCTATTTCTAAGCCTTTTTACTTTGTAACCGAACCCATTGAAAGCCCAACCTCTCCTAATTCCAATTCCATTGTGGACCACCATACCCAGACTAGATCGCCCATCCCCATCCCCGGAAAAATTAGCCCAAACCAAAACCTTAGCCATATGCTTACTAACACAAGCTCTAACCCTCTGCTTCTCCCAACCCTGGAGCCATCTTCCCCTACTACCGCGGATTTGAACCCCAATTCCAAACCCCATCCAAAATCACCTTCTCTGGATCAAACCCTAGCCTCTGTTTTCACTCATTTAGCTATCAAAAGAAAACCCACTGAGGAGACAGAGGACTGTCAGAGATCTAAGCTTCTTCGGCTCTGTGCTCCTGAGCCCGTTCCCAACCCCGCTATCCATGCCAATCCACTCCCAACCACCCTTCCCTCCAAACCCAAACTCGTCCGAACCAGGAAGAGTTACAAAAGGGGAGTCTCTCACACCAAGGCCAGCAAGGCTGGTGATGTATCTCAAGCTTTATTTGACTCTGATTCCTATCTTTGCGATGTTCCTGTTCAGCAATCCCTCACTCGAGTGGAGGCTGAACTGCTTATGGTTCCCAACAAAATGGTGGCTTCTTTTGAGATTGATGGGCGTGTGGCTGGCCCCAAACAGCCACCTGCTCAATGATGATCCTAACCTGGAACTGTCAAGGCCTTGGGCGTACTTTGACAGGCCAGGCTTTAGGTGATCTAGTTCGTAAAAATCGCCCCTCCATCGTCTTCCTGATGGAGACCAAAAATAATAAGGCGTTTCTGGAGGCCATTCGCCGTAAGTTAGGTTTTAATTTTGGTAATTATGTTGATCCGGTTGGACTCTCTGGGGGTCTTGCTTTATGGTGGAAAACTGAAGTGGAAATTGATGTTGCCATTTCAACCAAAAATATTGTTCATTCTGTCATTACGGAAAAGTCTAACTCTACTGTTTGGGCTGCCTCCTTCATTTATGGGTGCCCTAATAAAGATGGGAAAGAACAGGTTTGGGAGGATCTCAGGTGCATCGGGCGGTCAGAAACCTTGCCTTGGCTTTGTATTGGTGACTTTAATGAAGTTCTGAATTCTAGTGACAAGCTGGGAGGGAATATCCCAAATCCGAGAAGGTTATCCTCTTTCCATGCGATACTAAATGCTTGCGGCTTGGTGGATTTGGAGTTCAAAGGGCCTCGTTTTACCTGGAGAAATAATAGAACAGATGGGGATTTTATTATGGAACGTATCGACATGGCTTTTGCAAATGCGAAATGGCGTGAGATGCATCCACAAGCCCTTATCTTTGTTGAAGCTGCAATTGGTTCGGACCACAATCCCTTAATTCTTAATACTTCCTTTCCGTTAAGAAAAGTGGGGAAACCTTTCCGCTTTGAATCTTTCTGGACAACAGAGGAGAGCTGTAAACTTGTTATTGCCGAAGCTTGGGCTGTGAATTATGAGGGCTCTGAGATGAAAAAGGTGCGCCAAAAGTTAAGAGGATGCAAAGAAAAGCTTAAAGTGTGGCACCAGCAGAATTTTGGGGATATCCGTTTCCAAATCGCATCCCTGAAAGATCAGCTGGTGGGTATTCAAAAGGATCTTGAAGTTAACTTTAATCCGGATTCCCTTATTGCTGAGAGAGTTATCAAGAGGAAAATTGAGGATCTATGGCAAAAGGATTCTATGTATTGGCACCAGCGTTCCCGTATCAAGTGGCTTCAGATGGGGGACAAGAACTCCCGTTTCTTCCATCTAAGCACTATTCATCGAAGGCAACGGAACCAGATTGTGAAGCTTAAAGATGGAGGTGGCGACTGGAAAACGGAGGAGAAGGACATTGCAGGTATTATCTGCTCTCATTTCCAAGGTCTGTATTCCCCCCCTCCTTCTAGGAATTTTGATGATATTTTGAGCTTGATTGATCCCCTCGTAACCCCTAGCATGAATGCCACCCTTATTGGGACTGTTTCTAATGATGAAATCCACCGCGCTGCCTTTCAGCTGAGCCCTCTTAAGGCTCCAGGCTCTGATGGGTTCCCTGGTCTTTTTTTTCAAAATTATTGGGACATTGTGGGAAATGATGTTACTAGTGCTGTGAAATCCTTCTTCCAAAATGGCAGTTTAACCAACGAGCTCAATCATACCAATGTCACTTTAATACCTAAAGTTAGAAATCCAGAATCTATGAGTCAGCTTCGTCCTATAAGTCTTTGCCGTTTCATCTATAAAATCATCTCCAAAATTCTCACAAACCGTCTCCAACCTTTCATGCATGGATTAATTTCAGAGCAACAATCTGCTTTTATTCCTGGTCGCCAAATTCAGGATAACATTATTGTTGCACACGAGGTGTTTCACCATCTTAAACACAAGAAAGTTGGCTCTCGAGTCTCTGTGGCTATGAAATTGGATTTAAACAAGGCATATGATCGTGTTTGCTGGGATTTCTTGTTTCAAGTTCTGGATCGTTTGGGCTTCGATAAGACCTGGGTTAATTGGGTTAAAGAATGTGTGTGCTCAGTGAAGTATTCCATTTGTGCTAATGGGGGTCAAGTATGCAATGTCACTCCTTATCGTGGGCTCAGACAAGGGGATCCGCTATCTCCTTATCTCTTCTTATTTGTGGCGGATGTGTTCTCAACTCTTATTCAAAAGGCCATCCAAAACAAATCTTTGAAAGGTATAAGGATGAAACGGGAGTGCCCGGTGGTGTCTCATCTCCTTTTTGCAGATGATTCAATGATCTTTCTTGAAGCTGAGCCGCTGATTTGCTCCAACTTTAAGCATCTTGCCACGTGTTTCAGTGAAGCCTCTGGGCTGTCCATAAATGTGGAGAAGTCTAGCCTCTTCTTTTCGGCCAACACCGGCTCTGTAAGGAAGGAAGAAATAAAAGAGATTTTTGGTATGAAAGAGATGGACCCAAAAGCAAAGTACTTGGGATTACCTTCTAGCTGGGGGAGATCAAAGAAAGAAGCACTGGGTTTCATTAGCGACAAAGTCACAAGCAAAGTTCAAGGTTGGGGCGATAGTCAACTTAATCATGCTAGTAAAGAGGTTCTCATCAAGTCAGTTATCCAAAGCATGCCTGTGTACCCCTTCATGTGTTTTAAAGCTCCTCTTTCTCTCTGCTCTAGCCTTAATGCAACCATCAGTAATTTTTGGTGGAGGAATTCTGAGTCAAGAGCTGGAATTCACTGGGGTGCTTGGAGCAAGTTGAACACTCCAAAAAGCGCAGGGGGACTTGGATTCAAAGACTTTGCAGCTTTTAACAATGCCCTCCTTGCTAGACAGTTTTGGAGAATTAGTGAGAATCCTAATGCTCTTTGGTGCAAAATTTTAAAGGGGAAATACTTTCCAAAAACCTCCTGCTGGGAGGCAAAGAAAGGCCACTCTCCATCGTGGATTTGGTGCAGCATGCTTGAAGGACGGAGAGTGTTGAAGGACGGTCTCCAATGGAGCATTGGCAATGGTGAGTCTGTCCATTTCTGGAATGATCAATGGGTGCATAACCTTCCCCATAGCAGAGTACTCAGCCAACCCCCAACAAATTGCAATTGGAACAAAGTGGCAGACTTTATCAATCCTGATAATAACACATGGCATTTGGAAAGACTTGCCATCTGTGTTTCAGAGGAGGAAGTAAAAGCCATCTCTAAAATCCCAATAAGCTTAACCAAGGGGGAGGATAAACGCATTTGGGCATACACTAAATCTGGACAGTACACTGTGAAGTCAGGCTATCATCAGAGCTTCAAGAGGAGTATTAAACCAAATGTCAATCAGGCCTCCACCTCCCACTCTCCTTCGGAATCCATGTGGAAAAGACTATGGACCGTTCCAACAATGCCAAAAGTGTGCCATTTTATGTGGAAAGTGGTCAACAATTGGATAGCCAGCAAAGCCAATCTTTTTAAACGTAAGTGTGCCCCTTCTCCTCTCTGTCCCATTTGTAATCAAGCACCTGAGTCCATAGAACACACCCTCTTTCACTGCCCTTGGACAAGAGCTGTATGGTTTGGTTGTGGGAAGTCCTTCTGGACCACGGATCTTGATACTTCTTCGGCTGCTATTTGGATGGAAGACCTTCTTTGTGGCCATAGGGCTAAGGAAACTACCCTGGAAAATATGGCTGCCATCTTCCAGGTGTGTTGGGCCATCTGGAAGGCTCGAAATGCGTTTGTTTTTACAGGAAAATCCCCAAGTCCAGGGGACACAATTGAAAGTGCAACTGGGATGTATCGTGATTACCTTCTAGCTTTGCTCAAAAGACCGAGAGTTGGTATCCCTCAACAACCCAGAGATAAAAGATGGTCTCCCCCTCCATCGTCTACTCTAAAGTTTAACATAGATGGAGCTTATAAATCCTCCTGCAGCGCTGCTGCCTTTGGCGTTATCGCGAGAGACCATGGTGGATTAGCTCAAATTTGGCGTTTTGGAAAAACAATGGCAGCCTCTGCCATCTCTATAGAGGCCTGGGCTCTTAGAATTGCTTGCGGAACTGCAATGGATCTAAATTTGGATGAGGCAATTTTCGAATCCGACTGCTTAGAGCTTATTAACTGCTTCAAAGTGGCCAACTCTCCTACTCCATGGGAAATCAGAGCTGTGATAGAAGATATTAAAAGCTGGGCTTCTGGTAAGAAGTGGTCCTTTGTCTGGTGCCCAAGGGAAGCGAACAAAGTGGCACACTGGCTGGCCACTAATTGTCTTAATAGGAATATTGCTTTTTCATCGGGTTGTATTCCGCCTGAGCTTCAAAGTCTTCTTCATTTTGATGTAACCCGTTAATCTCGTTTTATATACCAGTGACATTTTCAAAAAAAAAAATAACCTTTTCCATGCCTTTTCATTTTGCCTCATGAATGAATAGGGTCAATATTATACTAATAAACTATGGGACCCTTCTATTCCTTTAAATATTGAATTGTTTGAAATACCATGGATTTTATTGCAACTTGAATAAGCTTCATGCGCAGGTGAAGTTACCATTTTACCCTTATAAACTTAACTTAAATATGAGAATTTTGTCCTTATTTAAATTTTTTTTTGCTAAAGTTAGTTTTGCGCCAAACTTTTATGTATTATTGATTCATTTCGACGAGAGGAATCGAAAAAATAAATTTTTTTACTTTTCTATAAGTATTTTAAGAAATAACCATTTTTTAGTGCAAAATATGACTCTTTTTTTTGCTAAAAAATGATAATTTCTCAAAATTCTGGTGTGAAAGTAAATAAAAAAAAGAAGAAGAAGAAACTATGTGTTCTCTTACACTTAACTTAAATCTGAAAATTTTGTCCTTATTTGAATTTTTTTTTGTATTTTTTGGTTTTGCGTCAAACTTTTGTGTGTTATTGATTCGTTTCAATAAGAGGAATCAAAAAAGTAAAATTTTAGCACTTTTATCAAAGTATTTTGATAAATAAACCACTTTTTAGCATAAAAATGTAATTTTTGCACTAAAAATGGTTGTTTCTCAAAATACTTTGGTAAAAGTAAAAAAAAATAAAAAAATTCCTATTACTTTCGTCGAGACAAACCAATAACCCATAAAAATTTAGCACAAAACTAACAAATGTGAAAAATTTTTAAATAAGGACAATTTCATATTTAAGTTAAGTCCAAGAGAGCGCAGTGTGACTGTACGAAACTACAGGGGGGTGAGCGTAATATTTCAAAACTTATACAGTAGTAGGAGTATTTAAAACAAAACGGAGAACGGGGGAACACTTTTGCACTTTCCGTGTTCAGCGGGTCCCACGTGCGTGTCTCACGAAAGATCTAATCAGAATCATCAAGTCCATCGAACACGTGTCTAACGCCCAGACCGTCGTTTAAGAAGGTTTTGAAAAGGAAGGGTCCCACCAGAGAACAGAGAGCGGACCATCGTATCGAACTCGATTTAAGAATAAGGCCAACAAGAGCTGGGGTTCGGATGGCTCGAGGGTTTTCTGGACGGTGTTTTCTTTTCGTGTGGGACCCCCTTTTTTTTTTTCGTTATTTCATTTTTTTTTTTGTTGCATTTGTTATTAGTCTCGCATTAAATTTTTTAGATTATTAGTTTATGTCGATGTCGATGGGAGTAATTGAAAAGATAAAAAAATATGATTGACACTCAATTTTTTTTTTGAATACAGACAAAAATACACCAAAAAATTATCTTTTTTTATATTTGTCTTTATTTGAATTTTTTGAATTCAGCTCACAATTTTAATTTTTCGATTTCTCTCGCTGATACTAATCAATAATCTAAAAAATTTAGACACAAAATTAACAAATAAGGCAAAAATTTAGCAAAGACAAAAAATAAGCCAAGTAGCTTATTTAGGCCAAAATAGCCTTCAGTGTCCGACATAAATTTTCAGAGACGTCAACTTATTTAAAACATTTTTTTAAAAAATTCTACAAAAAAATAGCCCCACTCAATATCGGTTAGGGTTTTATCGATTTCCGTCCTTTTACCCTGTTCGTTTAATAGTTTTAAATTTTGAATTTTAATTATTATCATATTTCTCTTCTTTTATTACTTTTATTTTTATTTTTATTCCTTTTCAATCATTCTCTTATTTTTAATAATTATTTTATTTTTTTCTATAATTATATCTATCAAATCCAAAATCTCAAAATGAACAGGGTGTCGCGGGGACGGGAATTGAATGAATAGACGAAGCATTTGTCAACTTTCGATAATTCGTGCGAAACTCCGAAATGGGTTGCAATCAAAGGGTGTACCCTAGTTGGGGAAGTGGGGTAATGGGACTTCGGCACGTGTCCGTAGATGTCGGTTTGATGATAAATACTCCTACTCCTACATACAGACCCCCCGTGGAGATACGACAAAATCCAAAGCGAAAGATGGGATTGGGATTAGATGAGAAAGAGAGAGAGAGAGAAAGAGAGAGAGTACCCCCTTTCCTTTGGTTGGTCTCTGACAAAAAACTTGCCGTCACGCTAAAAGACAAACCACGTGTTGTAGCTCCAACGTGGCATAATCCGGGCCTGGTTTGGGATTATCCACTGCACCCTCATAAAACCTTCAAAATGCCTCGTGTTTTGGAACTGCGCTCGTGTTCTCTATTCTCGTTTTTTAGAGAACACGAGCGCACACTTGTTATGTGATTTATTGTGGCTTTCTTGAGGTGGTCATAAAATCTTTGAGTAATATCGAACAATTTCAAACACATCTGATAAAAAACAAATCTATTTTCTAGTGAGTGCACTTTCCTCCTTTACCGTAGCATTTTTTTTTACAATATTGTATACATCAATAGGATTAACGAGGTGTTAGTAGATTAGTTCAGAAAGAGTGCAATTTTGTTCACCCTCTTTAAAAAAAGTGAACATTATCCTCCCTCTTATTGGTTGAAATAGTATAGGTCTCACCCATGTAATACACTTTTTGGTAAACATGAGATCATTTTGTAGTGGGATCCACACTATTTCAACCAATAGAAAAAATGGTAATGTTCATTCCCTTAAGTGAAGGGTAAACAAAACTCAATTTGTTCATAAGGGGTTTCAAAAGCTATCCATAGCTAGCCTTGAATCCCAAAAACCCACCGATGGGGCTCAAACCATAACTTTTCACATGGGGAGGATAGGAGTTACCAACTTGGACCGCAGTCGTTAGGTACTGTACCATTTTTGTTTGGAACGATGACTTTGTACTCGTACTCACTCTCTTGTTTTCCCTCATCACACACATTTCTCTATCTATTTCTCTTCATTTGTTACCCAAGAACTTTCGCCAGAATCTGTTTGGTTTGAATTATGAGAGAGATTTTAAAAAATAATAAGTGAAGAAAGATAAATAAATAAATTTTAATAAAAATTGTGCACAGAGATTTCAAGTACCCCAAACAAAACGAACAACCTCAGAAAAGACTCTTACAAAGTGATCACGCATTTTTGTGCGGCTGAACTTGGGTTGGGGCAAGGCGCGTGGGGCACGGAGCAATAGTGTACTTTCCTGGTTTGGGAGGGGGAGCAGGGCAGTTTGGTAAATTCGGTCGGGTAAAATTTTTCTCCGAGACGGAGGAGGTTTTTGTCGCGACGTGCCTTGGCGTCGGCCGCACGCAGGTGAACTTATTGCCTTCTGTCCTTTCTCTCGTTTCTCTTTTGAGAAATCTGATGGGGTCCGGTTATTGACAGTTCAGTTTTCTCTACTTGCAGAAATACTATTCTATTACCACCTCGAATTTTATTTTATTTTTCTTGACAAATTCCCTATTTTAACTTGTCATTCTTCTTCTTCTTCTTGTTTTGTTTTTCCAATTTTTTATTTTGATGATTAGGGGGTGTTTCCAGAAAAATTTGTAAATTTTTATTTGTAGTTGAGAAATTGTTAGGTGTTTCTGGTAGTGAATAAGTTGTTGAGAAATATCAAATTGTTTCTGATAATGAATAAATTTTTATTTTGATGATTACAACATTTTTTTTTAAAATTACGGCTCTTACTTTATCTTGGGATATTAGATTTATAGAAATACAAAAGTTGACGAAAATCTAGTCATCACAGAACGAAAATGCGTGATGACTATCTCAGCCTTTGTAATTTATAATCCAATAATTGCAAGCAAGGACAATTTAAACAAATACTACAAGTATCACTAGCATATGTTTTTAAATGTCAAATATCAGTAAAAATTTATAGGCATTATAACTAACCTTTCAAATGATATTTTTTCTTCAAATTTAACATATAAATAACCTATTCTAAACACTAATCCAACTGTAAAAATATAATTTGGTATTCAAGGGATCTATCCGATGATACCATTGAGATACCAAAATATAAAAAAATGATATACCAACTTCATTCAAAATGTGAACTGGAGTTCACTGTAAAATCTTATTTCTTAAAGTAGATAGCGAAGTATATTATTGAGAATAAAATTTAATGTGCTTGTTGTTCGTGCTCTAACTAATTTATTCTTACAATAAAATTGTAGTAGTAAGGCCAAGCCAAAAGTATTACTTTATGTTAATGCCTGTTCCACAACACCTTTTTAAAAAATAAGTATTTATTTTATATTTTTAAACTCAAAAATAATGTAAATAAAAAAATAATTTTTAATTTTTTTACCATTCAAAATATCTCAATATAATTTATCAAATAAAATCTATATTGTTAAAAAAATTATTTGCGTAAATATATTATTTTTGAATTTAAAATTATCTTCTTAAAATGAGTTCTGGCCACAGAAAAAGAAAAAAAAAAGGACTAGTAGAAAGTGGTGACAATGTGACATGTGTAGACGCAAATTAACAAAGTGAAAATTGGGGTTTTTTTATAAGAGGCGGTGGGGACCCACTAAACAGTTTATTTTGGCAGCCTGCTTTGTCGTCTCTCTGGCCTCCGTCTACCACCGTCGTTCCTTTGCGTTTGACTCCACGCCTCTCTCTCTCTCTCTCTCTCTCTTCCCCCCTTCTCTTATCCTTCACGCCATCGCCCTCTCTCTCTCTCTCTCTCTCTCTCCTTCGAATATATTGATGTCCTCCTGCGTGTCTCTGAGCCTTCTGTTTTGATTTCAGTAGTGTCTCCTCTTGTTCAGAGCTCAAAAACGAGGAATCAAAAGACACTCTGAAGTTAAAACCCACAAACAAAGACCCCCACCCCACCCCACCCCACCCCACCCCCCCTGTGTACTCTTTCGTCACTTTGATGCGCTGTTATTATGACTAGTCAAAGACTAATCTTTCTGAAGATCTCTGTTGTTTGTTTTTGAGGTTTCCAAAGGAAGCTCCGCTTGAAATCTCGGGGTGGGCAGTAGTGGTCTGTCATTATGGCCGGTAGTAATGAGATCAACGTCAATGAATCCAAGGTGCGGCCTCTTCTCATCATTCTTATCCACTTTACATCTCTAGGTTTTTATTTCGCCCCCTCAAGAAAGGAATTTTTTTGTCAGTTTCTTAGGGTTAATTAGGTATTGTATGTTGATTTTGTTGCTGATTTGGCGTGATTCTTCACCTCCTTTTCGCATTTGCCTTTTGGGTTTTGCGTCTTGTATGACTGGAACTCGATTTTCAAGAAATCAAAAGCTATTTGGGGGGGGCGGGGCGGCGGTGAAATTGGATTTTTTTTCTCAGATTTGAAGCATTAGTGGCTCTGTTCTGATTTAGTTTCGCTAATCCCCTGTTCATACTTATCAATTTGATTTTTTTCCGGCACACCCACAAAATCTTGTTTATTCTTCTTCTTCTGGGCCTTGAAGATTGTTCAAAACCTCCTTCCACTAGTATTTTATGGATAATTAACGGGCTTCTCATGTAGTCGTGTAAATCTCTCTGTTTTGTTTTGTTTTTTGCTTTTCGTTTTTGCAGATTGTTGTTCCAAAAATATGGATACCTAGTACTTTTATGTGGGTGTTGATTGTTTAGAATCTTGTCTTATTATTGCCAAAAATAGGGATACCTAGTATTCTCTGTTTAATTAACGAAACTCTCATGTAGTCATGTGTAAATCTCTGTTTTTTTTTTGTGTTTTCTTTTTTCAGAAAGTGGTTCCGCTGAACACATGGATCCTGATATCAAACTTCAAGCTATCATACAACATGCTCCGCCACCCGGACGGCACGTTCAACCGTGACCTAAACGAATTCCTCGACAGAAAAGTCACCGCCAACACAATCCCGGTCGATGGCGTCTACTCCTTCGACGTCGTTGACCGTGCCACCTCCCTCCTCAACCGCATCTACCGCCCCTCCCCGGAAAACCACTCCCAGCACGGCGTCGTCGACCTTGAAAACCCCCTCAGCACCACCCAAATAGTCCCCGTCATCATCTTCTTCCACGGGGGTAGTTTCGTCCATTCCTCCGCCAACAGCGCGATATACGATACATTCTGCCGCCGCCTTGTTAACCACTGCAAGGCGGTGGTAGTTTCGGTGAACTACCGTCGAGCGCCTGAGCATCGGTACCCGTGCGCTTATGAGGATGGGTGGACCGCTCTGAAGTGGGTCCACTCGAGACCCTGGCTTCGGAGCGGTAAAGATTCTAAAGCATATGTTTATTTGGCGGGCGATAGTTCTGGAGGAAATATCGCCCACCATGTGGCTGTTAAAGCGGCTGAATCAGGCGTTGAGGTGTTGGGGAATATACTACTACATGCATTTTTCGGGGGACAGGAGAGGACCGAATCGGAGATGAAGTTGGATAGGAAATATTTCGTCACGATTGAGGACCGGGATTGGTACTGGCGGGCTTATTTACCCGAAGGAGAGGATAGGGATCACCCGGCTTGTAACCCGTTTGGGCCTAGATCGATTGGTAGTATTGATGGGGTATGTTTTCCGAAAAGTCTGGTTGTGGTGGCGGGTTTTGATCTGCTTCAGGATTGGCAATTGGGGTATGTTGAAGGGTTGAAGAAGGCGGGGCATGAGGTGAAGCTGTTGTTTTTGGAAAAGGCGACGATCGGGTTCTATTTCTTGCCAAACAATGAGCATTTCTACTCCCTTATGGAGGAGATAAACAACTTCGTAAATGATCCTAATAGTAACTGTTAGTAGATTTGTGAGTAGCTCTTTAACTTCATTACAGGTCAAAAATGAAAAACCCCCCCCAAATACGTTATCAAAAAGGTTGACACTTCACTTGGGTTCTTTTTTCCTTCCCCCTTTTGCAGTGGCTGTGTGTAGTTATATGTAGTTATGGGATTTGTGTAGTAGTTCTTCTTCATCGTCTATAGTCGTCGTCTACGTGTTAAGATGATATCCAGTCGAGCTTTCTCGGTGCGAAAGGGTGTTTTGCATATGAGGGGGCTAAGTCCATTTAGTTCGGCAGATTGTTGCTACATTCATGGGATTTTAGCAGAAATACTGATGAATTTCAAGCTTTACCCCGTCGGGCGGTGGTGTAGAGTACAATTGGGGGTAAAGTTTTAGTGGGTGGGTTTTCATTTGGCTACTAGTACAGAAGCTAATTTCAGAAGATGAACTGGGATATATGTTCATGATATGCCTTCCTGTGAAGCTTTGTATTGTTATACTTGTGTTATGGTAATATATAAAGATTTTGTTTGTTGGTCAATCTCTTGTTATATGTGTTTTCTTCCTTCCTTTCTAATCATGGAACTGGTGGTTTTGTTGCTTAATTTTGTTCTTCTCACTCGAACGTTGGTCAATCTCTTGTTATATGTGTTTTGTTCCTTCCTTTCTAATCATGGATCTTTTGCTTCTGGAGGAATTGTTAGGGAGGAAAGAAGAGGATTGGAATTTTTTGTCCGTACTAGGGTGGGTTCACGGTGGGTTGGATTGAACCAGTGTAGCATCAGTTGAAAGAAATAAAAAAACCCACCATAGCCCTTGCGGTCAATTGGAGAACGCATTCGATCTAAAATGTTTGGATTTAAGCCATAGTTGACTTGGGCTGGGGAAAGAAAAGGAATGAAATTGATAAGATTTGACTACCTTTTTGGGAAATGATATTCACTTTCTTTATTACCGTCCACACTTTTTGTCATTGTCCATGTGAATTTATTATTTTGTCTTTGGATATATGAAAAGTGAATTGAAAAAGGACAAAAAAATAAATTTATATGAATAAAAACAAAAGAATGAGCGTAAATGGTAAAAAATGGAGCGTGGATATCAGTTCTCTTGAATTCATTTCCCTCTCCAAGTGTTAATGATAGCTTCCTCTTTCAGCAAAAGGAGAAAGTGGTTCCCTTGCGGTTTGGACTGGCTACCATTCGAGAAGTCTTTGTCTCATTCTAACAGTAGTTATTTGCTTATTTTCCAATTTTGAAGGTTCTCAAACTGGTGGAATGAATTCGTATCAATAGACCAATGGATATAACTACAAAATCAATTTCCCTGGTGTTTGGAAATTCAAGTTCCAAAAGATGTATCTTGCTTGTTACTATGGGGAGGATTCAATTTGAGCAGTGCCACATAGGTCCACGACATACATTGATCCGGATACAAATGTGCAGGGAATCGTTTGATGCAAGCGAGGACTTGCACGTACCGAACGGTTGCAGACAGATCCATGCCTGAATTCGTATCGATAGCATTTTACCAACGATTTAGCGAATCCCATTTGAAGGGGCGCTCTCTCTCTCTCTCTCCCTGGCTTGAGATTATATCATCATACTCTGTTCTTTTTCCCACAATTCCCCTGTAGATTTTTTGTACTATGTTCTTGTTTCACCACTTATAGCCGGTTCTGTTCCTTTCTCTTTTTGTTGAGGGGGGGTGTAAATTGGTGAAACCTTTCGCCATCCACCTAAAGGGCATCACAAATTTTTAACGAAATAATGATTGGATTCCGGGTCCAAATCATGGATTTCGCAATCCCTTAGCGACGTTTGATCTGACTAATTCTCTGTCAGCTTCTTAATTTTTTCCCGCTTGGGGACACGGAATTTGTGTGGAGTTTGGGAAAACTAGCGAACAAAACAAGGGCCCTTTTGTCTTTGTTTTGAAGAAAGGAGACCCATCAACCAGTTGTTGGAAGTCTTGGAACTACTATCATCATGGACCACTTCGAGAGACCCACAAAGGCCACAAGCACAAAAACAAAAAACCCTATTATTTTCATCTCGGAAATGATCATTCGGGCACCAATGTCCGGACACAAACGTGTTTGTAATTATCCGATGCGCGTAGGTTTCACGTATATTATGCAGGATCCATTCGTCTGTTTCTTTGCATTCGATATAGGATAATGTTACTCACACAACGATCCAAACACAACAACTTACACAACCTCTCACATATATGTGGGGCCCACACATAGTAGTGTGTGTGGAGCCCACATGCATGTGAGAGGTTGTGTAAGTTGTTGTGTTTAGATTGTTGTGTGAGTATCATTTTTGTATGTATATACAGCACAACTCGTTTTTATTTTTAAGTTGTTGGGAGTTTTGGAACTGCTACCATCATGGACCACTTTGAGAGACCCACAAAGGCCACAAACATAAGACCACCCTCATATTTTCATCTCGGAAATGATCATTCGGGCGCGGGTCAATGTCCGGATACAAACGTGTTTAGTAATCGTCCAATGCACGTAGATTTCACGTACGTTATGCAGGACCCACTCAGGTCAAATGCAGACAGACAGACAAACGTGTCTATGTCCGAATATCTGTATGTGTAGCACAACTCGTTCTTATTTTTAATTTGTTGGGATTGCTAATTTATAGAGAGAGAGAGAGAGAGATTAAATGCGCCACTAAATGGTAAAAAAACAGCTAAGCTTGGAAAAGGACATCAAAACCTGTTTAAATTGACTTTTTCTAGGTCTTCTGCTTACAATAAACATGCGTGCCTCTTCTTTCTTTTTTTTTGGGCATCTGTCAAATCCCATTTTAGCTTTTTCTTGGATTTATGCTTTGTTTGGATTGTAATTTGAAAAGTATTTTTGAAAAATAGTAGGGGTAATGAGTGGAGAGAGATGGAGAGAAAAAGGTGGAAAGTAGGGGGAATTTAGGGGGAATTTTTTGAAAAATTCTTTTTGAATCGCGAAGGGAACAAGGCATAAATTTTATCAAAACTTTTGTTTCTTGCTTACTGGGTCTACGTTGTCGTTTTGTGAGGTGTCATTAGCAAAATTAGCTGGTTTGGGATTAGTTGTTGATGGTATTTGTTCTTCCATTAATTACGACAAGATGAAGTCATTGTCACCCCCAACTTGCACTTTTGTTTAATTAATTGGGGATTATCCCCTGATTTTGTTGGTACTAATCTCTTTCGTCATCACTTATTAACTGTTTACACCTCTTTTTAATCTTAATTATTCTACCACCTTTTGGTCGGCTCTCCTAGCTATAGACAGTGGACACAGCTCCTGCGTTCACATTTTGATTTTCTTCTGAGCGATTTGGGTTAGACAGGTAGTATAATAATTAGTTGAATTCCCGACTCATCTGGTTAACTTGTAGATCTGTCAAGATTTTACTAGTATTATTAAGATTGTTCCCTTAAATTAAATAATCATTCAATTTTATTGATTGGTTTTCTTTAAATACGTGTGGTTAATATTATGCCCTAGCTTTTTTCGGACCTGAGGCGTGTGCTGCAATCCGAGCCGTCAGGTTGTTTTTCAACGGTTCAAATTTTATCTCCGCAATGGACGACGGAGAGCCATTCATTGCCGAAACGAGATTCGAGCCGCCAGATGCATGATCCGACGACTTAGATCGTGCACAACACGCATGGTGTGCACAAGTTCGCAACAGGCTCCCCAGTTGCCTTTTTGCTATCATGAAGCTGATTTAAATCCCTTTGTACTAGGAGGATATAACATTGGGAGGCAGGGACTGTGTTGTGCAGTCGCCGGCGAGGCCTTTTTGGCATTGGTCCAACGATCGAAGACGTCCACCGTGTAGAGCTCGTCGAGTACTACAAGTTTACCAAAAATAAACTCGATCAAATATTGTTAAGTGCCTCATTGGCAACCATATAACGTGAAAAAAAATGAATCCTAATTGATGCGAAACACTGGATCAAAACCACTGAATTCATTTTTTTCAAGTTATATGTGCTCTGATGAGGCACTTAACGGTATTTGATTGAGCTGATTTTCGGTAAACACGAAGAACACGACGAGCTCTACGCGGTGAACGTCTCCGATCGTCGGACCAATACCAGCAAGGCCTCGCCGGCGGCTGTGTAGCACGCTCCCCCAGTCCATAACATTGTCGTACCAGTCCAATGAGAACCGCAAATAACAAATCATCATTTGCAATAATGGGTTCAAGTCAATGCTCCATAAAAACAATCGCTATTATTAGGCCACATTGTTATAGAAATGTATTTCTCTACGGTCCTTGATTATCACATCATTTAGGTCTCATTCACTCACAATCGGTAAGCCTCAGCAAAACAATTTCTAGTGGTTTAAATGGGGTTTTCTCGTAGGTTCCGCCTTATATATATTCAAAAAGAAAGCTAACATCTCACTCCCGCGCACGAGCTTTTATGTCTCGCTTTTTCGGGAATATGAATAGCTGGAACAAAATAATGATAGTCTTTTATATTGGAAGTTTACCCCAAAAAAAAAAAAAACTCTGAAATATAAAGACAGTATAAATTATAATTAAGTTGGATTTTCAGCAGTGGATTTTACATCTTTATGTTTTAGTTTTACATTTTGGATCTACCAATTCTTTCGCTATAAATGTGTTATTCAAAACCAAAATTGGGTACAGTACCTTTTTTTTTGAAGGGCGAAGAAAATTTCATTAATTATAAAATACATGTGTTATTGATCGCATATTTAACAATTTCAATGGAATTATATTTTTGCATACATATTAGTCTTTTTTTTTTTTGCTAAAAAGTGGTTATTTCTCAAAATACTTGGGTAAAAGTAAGAAAAATTTACTTTTCCGATTCATTTCGTCGAGACGAATCAATAACCTATAAAAGTTTAGCACAAAACTAATAAATGCTAAAAAAAATCAAATATAGACAAAACTCCCAGATTTAAGTTAAATTCAGAAGAACACAATCTTAACATCAACCTCAAGGATTGGTAGAGTAAGAGCATGATAACAATTAACAAGCAATTGGTTTATTTTCCAAAACTCGTTGGTTTGTTCTCATTGTCAGAAAAAATTGGTTCAGAGCTCGTTGGTAGATACCATTATTGCTTTTTCTCCGGGGAAAGAAGTTCACGACCCGTGAGCCTTCTACCTCCGCGCATTGCTCAATCAGGCGCCGCCCGGAGTTCTGTTCGATTGTTAACTCGATGGCTAGTCCGGGCACCCTTTTATTAGAAGGAAAAAGAAAAAAAATAAAAATTACTCAAACTAGGAAACTTGTTCCCCTGTGGGGTGAGGTGTCAGATGAAATGAACCTTGTTTTGGTGAATGCATTCAATTTGGCACCATGTGCGGCCCACAGAGGCCGGTTGCCGTCCCCATAAAGCATGAAAACCATACAGTTAAAAGGAACTGTTGGTCTACAGTAGCTCCTACTTTTTACTCCATCAAAACCCATAAAATATAGTACTAGTCCAAATCATGTCAAGACAAAACAAAAATGCTTCAAAATAAAGTCTCAATTTGCGGTATTAATCTAGAACAAGATTGTGTCGGTAATGGTTTCCTTTGATTGTCTCTCCGGGTTAAAGATTCTCACTTTCTTGATTGGATCGGATCGGATCGGATCTCGTTTACCTTAACGTTTATGCTTACAGTATTAATACTATCTTGATTCTTGAAAAAACGAGTTCAATTTTTTTTTTCTGAACGAATATGATTTGAGTATGAAATCATTGACGTCGCCAAACAAACATCCGCAATGTCAGGTGACTCACAAGAAGTACAATTAAGCTGTAACTTTTGGATTGGGGCCACGAACAGAGTAACCTTTTTGGGTTGGGTTGAGTTTTTACGATCAACGTGTTTGATATCTGAATTTGACATGACGATCAATTCATGGTTTGAATTGTCTTGTGGGTTGTCGTGGGGTTTTTTTTTTTTTTCCGAAAAGGAAGTAGAGCACAAAAAACAGGGTACTACAAAAGAGTACTCAAGCGGATCAAAAACAAACAAAACGAAAGAGTACTCAAGAAATGGGTCCCCAAAATTATTCTCACTTATTAATGGAGAGATCGAAGAAGCCTATAGCTGTTTTGTGAATCTTGTGATGGAATTTCATGATTGTAAGGCAGGGAAGGAGCGTGGATTTCGCTTTTTCGATCTTTTCTTGAATACGTACGAAGTGATATTTGCATGCTCTGGACAGAATTGTGTCTGAATGAATGTCCTAAAGTTGCGTATATAGATTTTTTCTTCGTAACTTATGCCATGATTTCCCCTGCCCCCAACCCATGTGGGAGGGAAATAAACTACTCCACTAGAAGTTACTAAGGCCTTGTTCGTTTTAGAGTCTAAAAAATTATGGACACGGTCTTCAATAAATTTTCTTGATCTATCTCTCTACACTCATCACTCTCAAAAATCTCCCTCCAAATCCAAACCCAACAAGGCCTAAGAAATTGTGGAAATGTTAAGTATGTTTGTCCAGAACGAGTACATGATGAAAATTTAAGAGGGGAAAAAATTAAGCTTGAATAAAAATACCCCAATATGTATGTCCAGAAACTATTTTCCTATTCTTTTTTTTTTTTGGTTTGGCCAAAGGTTTCAAATGTCCTTTGATGCACATTTCACAATTATAGAAAAGAATTGGCCAAATACACGGCATAATTCCTTTATATGTAAAATTGGTCATTTAACTAGAGGGGCTCAACCACTATTTGCATTGAGGTACGAGTTAAGAGTATCGGAACAAAATGCAACTTGATCACGACGTACCCACCGATATCCGATCAAATCTATTTTTGCAAACGCGTTCTTCGTTATGAGTTCTACAAACGAACAGGCCCGATCATAACTGTAAAACCAGGACGGACATATAAAATGAATTTCGGAAGGGACGAGATATGGAAGGAGTTGATTCCTGATGCCATTGAACTCTTCTCACACTGCATCCGGATACCTAGGTTCTTTGTGAATCTGGTCATCACGCGCAGACAAGAACAAAAACTAGAAACAACATGCACATGTACTATGACCGACCCATTATACATACATGCATCTGTGAGCAATTGATTTGTCAAAAGATCCAAAGCCTTTTAGAATACTGAGTCAACAATCATGTTCAAACAAAAAAGAAAAGTCAACAATCACAAAACCAGCAGACAGCATTTATTTGATAATCATATCGAATTCTTTTAATCATTTCCCTTAAAAGCCGCATTTGCTGCAATTGATTAGGGTATTTGACCCTGAGTCAAGAAAATAAAAGCAGAAACAGATTAGCAAAACCATTTGTTGGATAACAGGATTAACCCAAAAACCAGGATTAACAGTTTCCGAAAGACATGAATGAATAGTACATATTGGTGATACGAAGAATACCCCGCTGAAAAATTGTACATCACCTTAAATTTCAGGCATAGCAGTCGCGAGAACCAATCTGCATATCTTCCATGGCTTCCAGCTGACAGTCCAATGATTGTGCTTCAAACATAATCCGCGTAAAATTGCCTTCTGAATTTCGACTGCCAAAATTGTTATTGATAGATGGCTTGAATAGTGCAATTCTCGCGGTTGTTGCGCTCACTGCTTAACCAAAAAGTGTACATCATCTAAAAACTCCTGAAATTAAGGATTGATTCTCCATGAAGTCGATTTTATTCACCTTGTGCGTATTTAGCGTATTGGTACACCAGAAAAATATAGTGATTTCCGTTATATGCTGTAAATCACACCTCTACCGACTGCATCAAGAATCACATGTAAAGCTAAGATAAAACTATGCCTACTAATATGGGTTATAAATACTAAAACACCAGTGTTAATCATCTAGGCTCCGTTCCGTTGTCGGGAATATTGTGTGGGAAATTGGTTCCCATGAAAAGTGAAGTGAGGGGTGAAGTAAAGGAAAATGAAATTTATTTTCCTAATGGAAAAGTTGGAGATGTGGATCCTATAACTTTCCTAGTAACTTAACACACAAAAAGTTATAGGAAAGTTGATTTCCTCATCCTTTTCGTGCAACTGAATGGGGCCCTACAGTGTGAAGGCATAGAAGCAGAACTTGGCGTATAGTTTATTAACATCGTATCCACAAGGCATTCACAGTGCAAATACAAGTGTTATACGAAAGGCGCAATTTATTCAGCTTTCAGATATAATCAGATGCAGATCCTAGGAAATCTCAACCAACTTCCACAAGCTTCAGTAGCTAACTAGCTATCACAAGATCTAGAAGGGAGCGGGGAAGATGGAGACAAAAAGAGGGGGGAAAAGGAGATTCTGGTAAAAGGATGAGAAGAAAATGTGAAACCCCACAATATCAATGCCATCTAACTAACTCCTTCACTCCTCACACCCAGAATTTTTCATGTCGAAGAAAAAAGAAGAATAGCAACATGGCAACAAAAAAAACAAAAAAGAACACGGAGCAAGAAAGGAGCACCTTTAAGTATGTTTAAAGAGCTGCACTATGTAGACAAATGCTAAAAAATACAAGCCTTGGTGAGAACTCTAGTTGACTGCCAATACCAAGTGCTTGTCCAGAAGATCCATTAAAGAGCCAATCCTCCACTACAGAAATAGGCGGGGAATACCTTCCGTGAGAACTATATACGATCACTTCTTGCTTTATGATTGTCAAAAATCAATTACTTCGATGGCTCATTATATCATTTCCAACTAAATACTCTTTCCTTTATACATCAACCTCAGCCAATTTCAATAATCAATCAATCTCTCTCTCCTGGTATGATTTTCTCGTACGGGCTCAAACCAATGAACTCACACATATTTCAGAAACTATATCGTTATCGTTAACCACACATACTGCGTTAAAGCAAGGTCAATCAAAGTGCGATTACGTATGAACATCTACACAGTCAGTCACATCTCTTCTCCAGTAAATACGTTGAAGACAGGGAAGATCTACATACTTGCATTTAACACGATAACAAGGCACTGAATCGGAAGAGAGTATGTGCTGAACATGTACAAAAGTGTACGCTGTCATACTTGTTGCCAATGCAAACCACAACATTTAAGCTAAGTGCATGAAGTATGCACATATAACACGGCACTTACATCAATCATCGACCCAAAAGATATAAGGTGTAGCAGAATGGAGTCAATGGACAGTTTGGAGAACTCTCTAACAGTAAGTGTGAAAGACTTAAAGATATATTATCGAAGAGAAGTGTAACTAGCTGGAATAATTAATTTGAGAAAGAGAAGCTTACCAACAAACTAGATGAACCTCTACTTCATCCTCCAGATAGGGGGAACCATTGCAATTGCTAAGTGCTCTCCTAGAAGGTGCACTATGAAGGAAAGGCATCCAAACTAATTTCATACCCACGCTTGTACATCATTCCTATCACCTGCTCAGCTTTATGCTTTTGACCACATATTAAGTAGGCATTATGCAATATCCAGTGTGTTTTCCTCGTGCGCTCCATATTGAAGTTCTCCATCACATCAAGTACTCTCTCCATTTCTGCAAGGCGTTTCTGTGATGCATACATGACCATCTGACAGTGGTACAAGGACCTACAGATTCTCCACCCAGCACACTCTGCACGCTTTACGAATTTCGCAAGCTTGTCCACTTCATTGCATCGAAAATAACTTGTAATGATACATCGCATAAGACCAACAGTTGCCACAGAGGTATTATGCTGAAATGCCACATTGATGGACTTCTCCATCTTCTCTAACAAATCTTCTTGTGCATAAACACGGATTAATAACACATTCAACCAAGGCCTATATTCCTTTTTTGGAATAAACCTCAGTAAAGCTTCAATCTTTTCAACTCTATTCTTGTCAGAACTCGCACAATATGCATGTACCATAGCTCTGATTAATGGGATTTCATTCTGATTAACATGATGCTTCACCAACTGATACATCTCTTCCATCTTTTCCAAATTCAAAGAATTAGCATACCCTCGAAGCATAAGCAGGTATGTTTTAAGACTGGGCTTGACAGAACCCGCCTTCAAAATTCTGAAAGTCCTCTCCATACTATCCCACATCCAAGCAGTTATGTATCCAGCAATTAAATTATTATAGGTACTCAAATTGGGAGACAGATTTAAATCCTCAATCTCGCGAAAGGTAGTCTCCATGTGATCTACCAGCATCAACCGACCAAAGACTGAAATAAGAATGTTATATGTAGCAATTGTTGGGCAACAATTTGCATCCCTCTTTAAATCTCGAAACAACTGCTGACATTTCTTTGCAAAACCGTTAGACATATAGGCACCCATAAGTGCATTATACGTAGAGGTTGTCTTAATTTGCCTGTTAGCAGCCTCCTTAAAAAGTTCAAGTGCAAGATCAACATTGTTCGTTCTACCAGCAATTGTAATACCGTAGGCATACTCGTCCGATGTCATTGGGATGCCACAATGTTCCTGTTTCCGTCTCCAATTAAGAACCTGAGGAACAAAAAACCAAGTTTGGCATGACCAAGTGGTAAAAATTCTTCTTCTCCAGGAATCTGAATCTAATGCCTCAAAGAAAAAATTATCCATAAAAACTGTCCAACCATTAATGGGACCTAAAATCAGCAACGGGCTGAAAACCGAATCCCAAATTATCACCATGGAAACCCTTTTAACCAAGAATTTAAGCTTGACAAGGAGCCAAACATTGTTAGTTCCTGAGTGTGAGTCTTGAGTTTAGTAAGAAAGTAATAAAACAAACCAAATGGCATTTGAAGGTCTCCCCTGGGGCTAATCCAGTATAAATAAAGAAATGCAATTCGCATATCTGATCACAAATTTTCACTCAATTGTCAATCTAAAAACACTTACTATGGTACTCCTAGGAACATAAAAGCTAACAGCATTATCAGAACATACTTCAACTCCATACCTGTTTGGCTTTTATCAAAATCAGTAAAAACCTAAGACCCCTCCAGATTCCATGAGCAATATAAGCAGTTGGTAGAACATAGCAAATCCAATTATCTAAAGGATGCTCCAAGACACAACATATGTGAGACAAAATACCTCTACATATCTACAAATAATATAAGCAGACACGAGCTTCTCTGACTGCGCGCTACATAGATTGCTATGGCTAATTTTAGCACGAAGTCCCTTTTTTTCTTCTTCAATGGTGAAGTAAAACACATGCTATATTTACTACCATCCGTATTTAGCCATGCAAGTCCATTTGTTTCTACTCTTTCACAATGGGAATCTCATATAGCACTCACATATGGCATCTTGTAAAATAAAAATAAAAAATTCGTGGAAGAAAATATCAATTGCATCAGCGCATCAAAGTCGTTAAAAAACAAGCATTTTGATACTAGGCATTCCTAGAATATAGCAACAGGTAGTCATTTAGCTATTAAAATGTGAACAACACACAAAAAACAATCCCTCAATTATCATCTAGATGAAAGAAAAGTTTTGCAAACAACCGCCCACTAGCTGGTGATTACTGAGCTTACAAAAAGATTCAAACTTCATTGCACAAGTCACGTACTCAATACAAGTTCAACCATTCCTATAACGTCCTTACATATTTTGGGACAATTTTTAACTCTTAAGACCATCTCGAGCCCATACTCTATTTTAAACTCAGAACAAAAATCTGAGTCAAATCTCCTAAATCTAATTCCAGTCCTTTTTTTCTTTTTACAACCAGATGTCCTGGCCAACTCACTACATTCGTTGACTCAAACCCATATGAAAGTGAGTTTTACTCAAATTTGTATCCAAATCAAAGGAGACTCAAATTTCATTTTCTCCCTCTTAAATACAACCATGCCATTAATGAACCTCACTCAAATTTATGCTTAGATTTGAACTTGCCCATTGGAATGCTTCACACTAAATGAAGATTTTACTCAAATTTTGATTAAAAAAATTAAGGGCTGGAGATGCTCTATAGACAACCGCCCACTAGCTAGTTATTAATGAGCTTACAAAAAAATTTCAAACTTCATTGCGCAAGTCACGTACTCAATACAAGTTCAACCATTCCTATACACTTCCTACATATTTCGGGACAATTTTCGAACTTAAAAAAAAAAAAACAATTACGACGCTAAGAATAATACCTCAATGCCTAATGTAGGCGAATAACGCAACTGTTTCAACAGTTGAACCAAAGTCGATCCATCGGAATCACTCAGGAACAAAGAACCACCTTTATCTTCCAATACTCTTGCAATCTCGTCTCTATCGTCGTTTTTTCTAAGTAATTCATCTTTCAGTTGTGAAACCTCCATGTAAAGTTCGCTTGGCTTGGTAGTGGTGCGACTACTTCTGTGGGCGAACAAATTGACGATGCTTTGGTACGAGTTTGTGGTATTGGCGGAGGGGGTGGTTGTTAGGGTTTTGGGGTTTGGTGGGAATCTTTGGAGGTGGAGGAACAGCTCTGATTGTGCTGCGTCTGATATCTTCCACAGTCGTTTCAACATTCTTTTGTAGGACCAGCTCTAGCATACCTCGTGCTAGGGTTTTGGAAGGGTTTATCAAATCGAATAAATGCGATGGCAGATGAGAAGATGAACAGAGAGAATCGGCGGGTGGGGGGGCGCGAGGGAGAGGACGACGGCGGCGTCTAATTGCCGAGAATGTCCAGTGTTTGGGCAAAGGTGTAGGACGTTGCGGTCGAAATCGGGGCCGGGCCGTGCAATACAGAGGTGCTGCTGGTAATTTTGGTCCCGTTGTGAGTCTGAAAAAATATCAGAATCACTTTATTTTGTTTAAAATATTTTGGTATCGTCCCGCTTTCTTTTTAAAATTTTTTTTTAAAAAATAAGGTAATTTTAAGCTCAAATATAATAAAAATAAAAAATAAAATTTTTATTTTTTTCACTGTTTAAAATATCTCAATTAGATTTATCAAATAAGATTCATATTGATAGAAAAATTATTGGCGTAAACACATGATTTTTTAGTTTGAAATTACATTTATTTTCTAAAAGTTATTTTTTTAAGAAATCGGAACGGGTTTGTTTACCGCTCTTACGAAAAATAAACTCAATTCGGTATCGGTTAAGGCATATACAAAATATTCAACCTTTTCTAGAATTCAAGTTTGAATTCTAAAGCAAAGTTTAGTAATAAATGCTCCTACCTATACTGGATTGAACTTATTTTTTGCAAGCACCATAAGCAAAGTATTTTAAACTTTTTAGTGGCAAGACTTTTGGGCATGCGTCAGCTGGGCTGGCGGCAAGGCACGGCACGGCACGGCTCTACCAAACATAAACTAGATTTCCTCGACCGTTTGCCTTCAGTTCATCATGCTTTCATGTCCCGTGGGTAATGCTTGAAAAGAACATCGAAAAAGGCATGCTCTTTTGACCAGTCTAGCCTTGTCACCTGGCAAGGGAAGGCAATGCATGACACGACTCTACCAAGCAAAAACTAGATTCTTCCACAATTGAAAATGTAAAAAGTACTCTCCCCATTCCAAAATGAAAGTCCATCTTTCCTTTTTGAATTGTTCCAAAATGATGGTCCTTTTCCAAAAATGGAAGGAAAATTTTGTTGATTTTCCAAAAATGTCCCTCATAGGTGAATATAAGTGTTGTAAAATAGATAAAATATAGGGGTAATGGTAGAAATGATAGGTATTGTAGGTGTAATGATTGCATGTCTCTTTAAATAGTTGAAATCCCCAAGAGGGACTCTCAATTTGGAACAGAGGGAGTAGTTGATTTAAAAAAATAATATTATCATGTATACCCGATGACGTTTTATAAACGGTATACCTTATGTACCATAACTTTCTCCTCAAATTAAACTCTCTTTGTTTCCCCACGATTGGGGGTTATTCATAAGAAATCACTTGCCAAAATCGACTAAAGCTAAGGTAAAAAATATTTTTGTTCGTTTTCATAAATAAAAAAATTTTATCCGTGACGATTGTCATGCTTGTTAGCATCAACGTACCTCCTAATCATTTGTTCTTCGAGTTTTACGAATGCTGTGACTTTCCAATACAGGGAAAGAAGATGAGTGTACAGCGATTATAATCCAAAGAAAGAGGTGTGACTTGTCCATTCATCATTTTGTTTGTTTTGTTAAATTTTTATGAATTATCGATTTGTCTCGGAAAAAAAAAAACCACAAAATTGATAAGAATTAGCAAAAACAATCGGGAATTAATCGAACTTTTAGCCTAAAAATGTTGGCCAATGATAACGCCACTCCCCTTTTTACCCATGCCACTCTCCTTTTGTCTTTTAGTTAGATGAATTTATTAATTTACCTCTCAATGCAATAAATTTTACAAAATGCATGGACAATTATGTAAATTCATACACTATAAGACAAAAAATAAGGAATGGCATTGGTAAAAAAAGAGTGGCATTATCATTCCCCAAAATTTTTTAACATTCCCAGCAAAATGTGAAACACGAGGCAGTAAAGTGAACGTGTAATTAAGCTAACGTGTTCTTCTACGGACGAGCGAGTAAAGTGAACGCGCCAAGCGCACACCACCACGCTCATTCAACTTCCTTCACAAAAACCACAAGACGATCATTGGAGTCTTCCGGATCAACTCCATTCACACAATCCATTCCTCACATATCCCTCGAATTTTCCCCTTTTCATCTAATCCCACAGGAGAAGTTTTCCGGATCTTTATCGGTCTCTGGCAGCAGCAGCACCGAAGGAGGTGAGTCACATACGAGTAACCCAATTTTCTTGACACGGGTTTTCATTTTGTTTCTGATTTGGGATCTCATTTTTGTTCACTATGTAGGATTATTTTTACTCCAAAATCCACTCGGATTTGACTTACTGTGTCCGTCTACGGATGATTTAACTATACTTTACTGGTGGGTTTCGACTTAATGCTGGTGTATTGTTCTCAATTGGGTTCAAGAATTTTTGGATTGAGGTTCAGGTTTAAGAGTCAGATTTCTGCAGGCAATGAGCTGGTTTTCATTTCGTCTGGTGATCAAGTGAGCTGATTCTTGCATATAAAAGTGATGATATATAGTTAGTATTGATGTTTGTTGGACAATAGTGTACCAAAAAAAGATATTTTGTTTGGATTTATCGGTGAATATCTGCTGAGTTTTAGGTAATGTAGAAGTGGGTGGTCATAGTTGTAGGATTTTGTTGGGGGGGACGTGAAGAACTCCATCCCTGGATTCCTGATTTTTGTCTCTATTAGTATACCAATGTTCCAAAGTTTTTTTTTTTTGTGAGAACAAGAAGTGAAAAGGAAGAAGCAATAATAGACAATCAGGCTGCAGCTTTTCTGAATATCTATGGAAGAAGGACAACAGTCAGGTTTGGGAGAGATGAAAGGGTCCAATCTATCTATCATAGGAAGGATAATAAAGGGAAATTGAAAAAAATGAAAAAAGTAGTATATTGATGTGGGAGGAGAACTCCGAAGATTTATTTTGAGAACAAAGAAAAAAGGAAGAAGAAACAATAGACAATCAGATTCGGGAGAGATGAAAGGGTCCAATCTATCTAATTTAGGAAGGATGTAAAGGAAAATGAAGAAAAAAAAACCCAAAGAATATGGACATTTAGTGTTATGCATGTAGACATATATATGTATACCGACTTATCCGGAGAAGGGATACTATGATTGCCAGCTGAGGTGAATCGATGAAAAAATAAAAGGTGGGGATATTGCCGAAGCAACTTCCATATTCAAACACATAACAAGATTGAAGGCATTTAGACAATGCATTCTTAGATGAATATCTGAGTTTATTCTGAGAATTGTCTCATCTCCTTTGCAGGATTTAAAAGGGTCACTTTGACCTAATCCAATTGGAGATAATTTGAGAGCTCTACTGTGTTTGATGACAATGCCATACAGATTTTCAGATTTGGTTCTCAGCTAAAAATGTACTTTATCTGCCGTGAGGCTTCCATTAACAGCATGGGTTATTCAATGAGTAGGTTGAATATAGATTCTGAACTATTATGCGACAGTGACAATACCACTTCTGAAGCTGATGGCAACCTTAGGCCGCAGAAGCCACTCAATTCTCTTGACCATGAATTTGCTCAGGCGACAAAGCTCAAATCAGCGCCCCATGAGCATCTGAGCCGGGTCCTGCCGGGTAAACGGGAGCGTAATGTTTCGACAGTTAAGATGTTGGCGGGACGAGAAGGTAATTATTCGGGAAGAGGGAGATTCTCAACATCAGACTGCCGTCATGTTCTAAGTAGATATTTGCCCGTAAATGCTCCTTCTGTTGTAGACCAGATGCCAACCAGGGCTTATGTTTCTCAGTTTTCAGCAGATGGTTCCCTTTTTGTTGCGGGGTTTCAGGTATAATCTATTGAATTGAAATTGGGTCTCAGAAATTCAGAATATAATGCCTCTTTTACGTCCACGTCAAGTTTGTCTGGCCTTCTGATGTTTTCTCTGGAGAAGGGGGCCTATAATTTATTATGTCAATTGGTTTCTATATACCTGCTCACGTAACTGGGCTAAATTTTTTTTGTTGCATGTATTTCAGGTTGTAATTTAGCTGATGGTTTTAAGCTTTCGAGCTCTTGTTGACTTTGTTTTCTTACATATATGCATCTTTAGCTGAAGGATTATTGTGATATGTGGATCGTTATACTTCTGATGTAGTTATCAGTTTATCTATTTGGTGTTTTTCGATACAGGGAAGCAACATTAGAATATATAATGTGGATAAAGGTTGGAAAGTTCAGAAGAATATTCTTGCAAAAAGTTTACGATGGACAATTACCGATACATCCCTTTCCGCAGATCAACGCTATCTGGTTAGTTCTCAGCTACCGTGTAATGTCCCCCCCTCCCAAATAGATCTATGAAGTAAAAGGGGGTCCCTTTTTTTTGGAAGATACCATCATTGGTAATCTTCCTTAAAAGTTTCATCTGAAGATGGTCCCGATTCCACACTTTATGGTTGGAGGTATCTGGTGAATCCATCTGAAGAAATAGCTCCTGTCCTCTCACAAGTCTTGGTATTTTTAGAGGTTAGGTTGAGACAAGTGCAGTGCTGAAGTTTGCATACTGGTGTCTCGGTAAACCAGCAAGAATAACAAGTTGACTAAATTCCTTTCCTTTGAGTTGATGGTCATTCATCGGCAACTCTGAGGCTTATCATATGTTTGGTTTCAGTTTCTCTCCCTTTGGAGAAATGTCATACTATATGTTGATTTGGATGTCATTATTGCAGGTTTATGCCAGCATGTCACCAATAGTCCATATTGTTAATATTGGATCCGCTGCAACAGAGTCTCTTGCAAATATCACGGTACTAATTACAAAACTTTTTCAATTTGGGTCACTGCTTCTAATTCTCTTTGAATTTTGTGTACCTCCCTGCATCTGGATTCCACACAATGGGTATTTTGTCATTTGGCTTCATTGTGTATCGACTTTTTTCACTTCCTCTTCATCTTACTTACCTAGAACATTAGAATTTGAAAGAAGAAATTGTTAGGACAAATTAACAGTTTTTGGATGGAAGTTTGTTCTCTGAACTTTGGATGACATTAATGATTGCTTAATATTTGGAGCCCATCTATTATTCAGGACATTCATGATGGTTTGGATCTTTCTGCTGATGACGATGGAGGATTTTCCTTCGGAATATTTTCTGTGAAATTTTCAACTGATGGGCGAGAACTTGTTGCTGGTAGCAGTGATGAGGCAATATATGTTTATGACCTTGAAGCAAATAAACTTGCGCTTCGTATCTTGGCACACACAGTAAGTACAGTATACTACTATGATGAACATGGTAAATATACTATTACTATTTTGATGGTTGGTATATGTTTGTTTGTGCTGCAGTCTGATGTTAATACCGTGTGTTTTGCCGATGAAAGTGGTCATCTTATTTATTCTGGGAGTGATGATAATCTCTGTAAGGTAAATCCTTTATACTCACATTTGCCTGGTCGATCGAAAATTTGTATACTTTCTCTTTCTTGGTCTTTTGTTTCACTGATTGAAGCAATAAGGGTCACTGTATAACCTACAAAATGATTCAAAGGATCATAAGAAGTGACTCAACAGAGAATAGAAAGTGATTTAAGTTCGCGGTGAAATGCTTTAGGAAAAATGGATGTACAAGTTCCATGAAAACATGTTATAGAGACTTAGGTCTGAACTATTCAAAGGAGTACTAATACCTGGAAAGTTTTTCTGCTGAATTTTGAGACAAACCAATATTTTCCCATGCAATAAAATATATATCGCAACTTCCCAAAGATCTGTAATCTATGGGCATGATGAGCTGGGTCCTTTGTTTTGTTTTGCAAAACGAACTTGTCACTTTGTGCTTGGAGATCAATTTGTTACGCCATTTTTGGTTGAATGAGTCAGTTCTGTTCCTTCTTACTAACAAGGTTGAAGTAGGGATTTCGTAGAGTTATGTTACAGCTCGAAGGTAATGAACATGGTTCATGTTGTGAAAGTGGCTTGTAAACCTTTTTGAAATGGTAATAGACAGCTTGAACTCAGGAGTCAGGGTGATGAAATTGAGTTGAGCTAGGAGTAGATGGTGGAGGTACCGATAAATGGCTACACGATAGTGTACTTGTCATCTATCTTGGTGTTGAATTTTAAAGTGACTTCTCAATCAGTAATAAAATTTCCAATAATTATGTAGTGATCAAGGTTGTTTAAAGATTTTATGGCTTAATTGATGAAGGGTTCTGTGTTAACTTTTTACTGGTATAGGTGTGGGACAGGCGCTGCTTTAAAGCAAACGGAAAGCCAGCAGGGAATCTTATGGGACACCTAGAAGGGATAACATTTCTTGACAGCCGTGGAGATGGTCGTTATTTCATTTCAAATAGTAAAGATCAGACCATCAAACTTTGGGATATCCGGAAGATGTCCTCTAATGCTAATTGGTATGCTAATTTCCAGGCTTCCCATATATCTCCTGAATTTTATCTTTAAGAATGACTTGACTTCAATCATTTGATTCGTATCCTGAGAGTATTATTTGGAATGAGTAATGAGGAGGAGACCTACGTAACCATCCATAAGTCCTAAGATTGCAGCTGCTTCTAATCGGCAGTTAGGGGCTTATCAAAAAATTGGTGGATTATGGCTGCTGCTTGATGACATCTAAACTGAAGCATTAGAGGTGCGGGCTATGTTACATGGATCCTTCATTTTGACTCAAGTACCCATGTCGATGTGTCCGACACCCGTATCCTTTTGGACACTTGGATCCTCTAATTGTTAATATACTTACAGAAAAGTAATATCAAATTAGCTAGAAAAGCGATATTTCGAGTATTTCACATAGACAGAAATAGGGAAATAGCAAAAACATAATTTTCTTAACCCTTTTTTTGTTTATATACATTTGTAAACATAGTTTACAGTATATAATCTGGAAAATTATGCAATATATAATACAAACAAGAGTTCAGGACGTGTCCCCGTACCCGTACCCAAGTTGGGGATACATATCCACGTATCCTTAGATTTAAGTTTAAGAAGGTACAACGGTTGGACATGCACCCGCACCCGAGTCCATGTAACATAGGGTGCGGGCCTCTTTGAAAAGAATGAAGTCTAGTGTTTGTTTTCTCAGAAAGCCTATTGTTGCTAGCTGGCTAGCAGTCATGTCTGTGTTTGTTATCTGCCAAATCTTTTGGCTGTTGAAGCAATTTTAATCATTTACACCACATGACATTTGATCAGAAATTGGCTTGTTTAAGCCACGGGTGAAGCAAATATACAAGAAGAACATCCCGTTCATCTGATCCCACCAGAGATTGCAGACTGTTTTTGTGAATGGTCCAGAGATTCCAGAACCATTTTTTAATGGGATGGTTAATGTCCTCTCTGATTTTGTGTCATAGTCACAAAAAATGTACGATGGCTTGAAATAGCTTGGGGATGGTTAATGTCCTCTCTGATTTTGTGTCATAGTCACAAAAAATGTACGATGGCTTGAAATAGCTTGAGGAAGGGCACTTCTGTTCTATTTTGCCTCTGCTTTGAAGAGCTTCAGGTGAAGAGATTTAAGTTGGGGGATGGGTATAGCCCATCAGGTTGACCGAGTATCTAGGATGGTCATTCTATGTTATTTTCCTTGAAAAGTACAATTTCTGCAATAAAAATGTAAATTGGATTTTCGTGTTCCTCTATTTTTCTTTTCCAAAGAATTTTTGAAAGCTGCTTGCTAACAATCTATAACTGAATCCATGACGGAGGAAGGCAAATAAAATCCATTAACTGGGCGCATTGAGTACTTGAGTTATTTTTACCGCATTGAACAATCTTATACCTCTAGGACATTTAATGATCACAACCATTGTGGAAGTAATCTCCAGAATTTGGTTGATGCATAATAATTTGGTTCGGGCATGTGTACAACCCAACCTTATTTGTGAAATAGTTGTTTACTCGAAGTCAGCATGAATATACAAATGAAATGAATTTTACAATAGTTTACTAATGAATTGGGTCTGGTTTTGCCGAATTGGTTGTTGTGCTGATTCTATGACATTGCCAAATTGAGTACCTGTGGAAGAGCTAACGGGAACTTGGTGGTACATTTTTCCTTTGCTTCAGCAATCCCGGGTTTAGGAACTACGAATGGGATTACAGATGGATGGAGTACCCACCCCAAGCAAGAAGTTTGAAACACCCGTGCGATCAATCATTAGCTACTTACAAGGGTCACCAAGTGTTGCGCACTCTCATTCGTTGTTACTTCTCGCCCGTGTATAGGTAACAGCCATCTATTTTTAAAATCTCTCTCGTCATCAACTGCTGCTTTCATTCTCCAATTATGAACTCTGTGGTCAAGTTAGCTCAGTCACTAATTAATATGACGATCAGAAACTCAAATGACTTGAATACTTTCTCTTGAATGTTTTGCAGCACTGGTCAGAGGTACATCTACACTGGATCTCATGATTCCTGTGTTTACGTTTATGATGTGGTGAGTAATATTGTCCATATGCTTTTTGCAATAGTTATCCATATACATTGTGTCATCGAATCTCCAATGGGTAGCCAAATGCTTTGCCAAAGCTATAATTTTGTTGCATCTATTCAAAATTCAACTCCATCGGGTAGCTAAACCTGTTGCCAAAATATAGTGTAGCTAAATCTTGATCTAAATTGGCATGATCCTTGCTGAAGCCAACCCCCTCATCTCTCTCTCAATGTGGTTTTCATTTGTGTGGTGATTATATCATGAAGGTGAGCGGTGCTCAAGTGGCGAGACTGGAGTACCATAGCTCGACGGTAAGGGATTGCAGTTGGCACCCGCAATACCCAATCCTTGTTAGCTCTTCTTGGGATGGAGACATTGCGAAATGGGAATTTCCCGGGACCGGTGAAGCGCCTGCTCCTTTGATCAAGAAGAAGAATAGAAGGAGTCAGTATTACTGAGGGGTTCAGTCCTTTCATTATTGTGATGTGTGGTGGGATGTGAGGAATTGTGTGAGGTCTACAGGATACATAAAATGTTACTCCATGTAATATGAATAAGGAAGCATTACAATTGTGTGACGTACTTGACTCTTAGCATGTTGTCGGCGCTCTTTATCTTAGGCGATAATACAGTTGTGTATTGTGGTTACATTTGTTAAATCCTTGTAATCTTTCTTTCATATATATAAATGATGTTATTCTTTGATGCCAAAAAACTCTTCAATTTGATTGTGTTGGAAACCGGGATTCGTTTATCACTGGAAATTCGCTACACACCAAAAAGAAATAATATTAGAAAACTTACTAGACTAATTTCAGGCGTCCGGAAATTGGCAATCGAGGCTAGTATTTTTATGGAGAATACTATATCCTTAAAGCAAATTTCGTCCCCCACACCGGTGCTCTTAAGTCTCTTGAACGTTTGCCTCCCAGGATTACTCGATTTTCGAAGAACGGAAGTAGCACTACAATCTGTTCAACGGGCGAACCAGGAAACTGTGCAGAACTCTCTCAGATAATGAATGTTATGAGTGCAGGAATTTTTCAGTAATAGAAATGGGAGGAGATGGGTCCTATTTATAGAGAAAAAGGCACCCCAACAAAGAGAAACGGTGACTGTTTGAAATAGTGTTAGGAAAAGACGCAACTGATCGGTGCGGTCTCGGCCGAAGAGACACCACTCTTCGGAATTATCAATGCCGAACCACTTCATTTTCCAAGGGACACATGTAAAGAAAGTTGCCACGGAAAGTTTGAAGGATTGGCACTGATTGGTATAGTTGCCACATGTTGGTTTATAACCAACTTTAATATTAATTCAAAAGCTTAAATAAATGAAGTAACTAATTTAATTAATTACTTCAAGTACCCAATAAACTTTAAGCCTTAGAATTTTATGAATTCGCTACCACGCATGGCCCGGTTCGGCGGCGAACTAAACAATTTTAATTACTCCATATTTATTTATCCATTGCAGGACAAATAAATCACAACCAAATCAAATGATTTACCCTGGAGTCAATTTCCAATTCACTTATTTCCAACAGATTGTACATAGACAAGTCACTACCGTTAAGTGTGAAATTGGTACCCATTTGTAATCTCTCTCTCTCTCTTGAAAGTGTATTCCCCGAATCATAGTTTATGTTTCATTTGTTGTCGGATCAACTTAATTTCTCACCGGGACAATTTACTCGTCGAGCTCTATAAGAAAAACGTTTGGGAACTTTTTTGGGCTCAGCCATGTCCGCGCCCTAGCTCCCCAACTGAAAACATGCTCAAACACTATTCCATGTTTTTCCCCAACTTATTACTTATTTATACTTCCTCCGAAATGAAATCGCTCGCATTTTTTAGCGCGTGTTATCAGTAGCGACTTAAAAGACTTTTTGAAGCGGCCTCGGAATTTTTTTTTTGTCGACAGACGAAAATGGGCTAATGGCTGAGCCGGTTGAAACCGGTGAAAATTTACCGGAGATATTTCAGAACACCACCGCATGGTTGCCGTAGCACCTTTCTTCACCACATATTTCTACGACGTACAACAGCAAGTCTATGGACCCCACAACTGTTTGGTAACGTTGCTCAGAAGTGCCTTTGAATTCTTAACAGAAAATGTAAAAAAGGTGCCTATGAATGCCTAAAGGCAATCGAGCTGCTTTTTTTTTATGGGAAAATGAGCCCAAAGTTTCCAACATCCCTCCAAAAAGCTACCATTCTGGTGTTTTATATATGGATTTGGAATCCCTCTCAAATTGGGCCCATGTTTGGCCCAAAGAACTTATTTATAAAATCATTCTTCAGCTGGGGGACCCAAGAATGGCCCAAAGCAATAATAAACTAATGATCAAAGATTACTTTAACCGTTTATCAAAGATTATTAATTAGGTACCGTAATAATCAACTGATTATTATTAAAACCTAAAAGAAACCCTGGGTAATGGTAGGTATATATTTGTTCACCGAAGACATAGCTATAAGCCTATAACTAAAAGCACACTCTCTATTGGGCCCTGAATTATTAAGCAAAATCGTACTCATATTTCAGTTCCTTGTAAGCCAACCATCTTTGTACCTTTTTCTTTCTCTCTCTCCTTTTTTTTGTTAATTATAACCTAATAATTTTCCCTTCACATTTATTCATCATCATTGTATTACTTATTTTTTACCTACCATTATTACAATACAAAACAATGGGCTTTGATTAGTTCTTTTTGGCCCAAGGCAGGGTAGGTCCTTAGTCACATTATGCATGTGCGTGGGTGTGAGTATGAACACAAGCGTTAAAACGTTATAAATTTTTTTTCTAGAATTCATGAGAGGGAGGATGAAGAACATGAACATAAAGCGATGATGATTAATAGCACGAGTGGAAGGTTTTATAAGAGAGTGTTGCAGATATCCACAATTACAGATTATGAACCAGTAAAAGAAAATGTTACTCCTCCAATTAATCTTTCCATTTTTAAAAAAAAATCTAATTTAGTACTACTGCATTCGGAAACACTACGTTATAGTGTCTTGTATGTAGTGTTCAACTATAAACCTTGTCCACTTTGCTTTCAACTACATGAGTATAGAACACCTCTAATCGGACAAAGGGTCACTTGGTGAATATGAATATCCGAGTGTCAAGACATACGTAGTCATCAAACAATTATGGAGCCCATGAAATTTTCTATCCGAAATTTGAGTTTCACTCGTGTGCAGTCAATTATTAATATCAATAATTTGTCCCGACTTCAGTTGGATCTTCCTGCAGTGAACTACGTATCTCATCGTTGAATTGATCGGTTCATTGAATCGATTACCTAGTCGTTTAAAAAAAAAAAAAGGATAGATAGGGAGTAGGAAGACAAATTATTAGCGGCGTAGCAAAGTAAGATACTTTGGGCCAACAACCCTTAAATTTGTTGTAAACACTCTCTATTCTCTAATCATCACCCCACGCCCACGCAGGTGCGAAACAGATGAAGCGTGGATTATGGTCTATGAAGACCCTTACACCTTGGAAAAATAAGCTGCTCAAGTGCTAGAAAGACAAAAATTATAAATAAATAAATAAAAAGTGCTAGAAAGGTTCTTAGAATAACGTAACACTAATTGGACTATATGAGGCTTAGGGTCCTTTTAGATCCGGGATAAAGATTTGGGGTATTAGTTATGAAGGGAGATAAGATAGTAAGGGGTATTATGTAATGAGGGTGGGCTCACATTGATGTGACGAGAGGATTAAATAGTACTTGGTTTGGATGAGAGATAAAATAGGGGATAATTTTGTTTTGTAGTTGAAATATAAGAGAGATGGGGTATTATCCGGGGGTATTATGTAATAACACCCTAGAACCTTCTCACAAATAATCCCCCTGCTGGGGGTATTAAGGGGTACAAGAGAATCCGGGGCGTAACTAATACCCGCGGCAAAATATGTTCCCAAACCATGGCTTAACCATGGGTCCACGGTCTTAGGAGAGGGTATTACTAATACCCCTTATATAGCCCCCATCCAAACAGGCCCTTAGTTTCCCAAAATAAGTCCTGGGCTTTTTTTGTTATAACTATCATATATGTACTGATATCCGATGAATTTAATTTGTTGTCTGGATAATCTATTCTGTGAACTCCATAAGTTGTAGGTTTTGAATTATGATGACAAGATCTTAGAGAAGAACACTGAGGTGTACGAAAGGGTTTCCAACATTTTTTGTTTTTGTGCTAAGTAAAAGGGTTTACAAGCCTATCAAAAAAGAAAAGGGTTTCCAGCTGCGTGTATAGAATATTGGATTGTACCTTAAAAACCCAGAAGAATTGCTAAAACCCCCCCAAAATTTCTTGGTCTAGGACTGGTTACCAAATAAACCCCTGAGAAAATGAGTGGTTACTCGCTACAAATCAGGGGGTTACACTCTCATTTTTTTTCCAATCATACTCCATTTTTGTCTTAATGTGAAGTTACAATACTATCCTTTCACATACCAATCTTATATGGCGGAAAAATGATATCGCAAATTCGCTTGAAAAAGAAAAAAGAGTGCAGCAATATTCCACACCCTTAAGATTGCAATCAATTTTCAAGTCAAGACATGGAATATTCCAAAGTACTAATCAATTAATCGTAGTACTTAATTAGACATGGTCAAAGAGTTGTACACAAAAACAAGTCAAAAGAAAACCTGAACTGATGGTTGTGTTTTGACCCCCTTTTCAACTCTCCCTTAATGCACAATTAAGAAATTATGCCTCCTTAAAGGGTGAAAAAAACAAAAGAAAAGGGAAAAGTGAGCCCCACTTCGAATCCTCATTTGCTTTTTTTGGCTTGTGCCGTATCAGTTTATCTTTTCAAATCCAGTTTCGACCTCATAATTTAGGGGACAAAAAAGTGTTGTATTATTAATCTTCCAAATCCGTTAACAAATGATATATGGTTCTTTTGAGGCCCCACACTTAAAAGAAACTTGCAAATTTGAAAGACACTTATAATAATAAGCAGAGAAACTGTGACCACCTCTTAAAAATGGAGTACTACAAAATTACCATGTCCATGGAATGAGAATTCCATAAAAGTGATTTTCTTTTTTTTAACGAGGTATCAGACACCCAGATGAGAGAAGACTATTCTACCTATAGCCAACCGCATGGAACCAACACCTGCAGAAAGCAGTTAGAAATAGTTAGGAGGTTACCCGCATAAACTTTCATCTCCAAATTGGTTGGCCTATTCCCCGAGAATCAAACTCACACCTCCAGAATAGTAGAGACAACTCTCGTTGGGTACTGAAGTGGGCATCCAAGTGCCTCAAAAATACAAACTATTTATGGTCGAGATGAATAACTCGGATCATATACTAGTACTACACACGTGCACTAGAGTAACCCCAAGTCTAAAAGCTACAACAGGTCCAACAATCACAACTAGGATAGCAGCAGATTGAGAATTTTGAAGAAATCAACAAAGCTAGTAAAGAACCTGATCAAAAAAAAAAAAAACAAAGCTAGTAAAGAACCATGTGGCATTGGGTAATGACACCCAAAAGGATCCAATCAATAACGGCAAGAAGTAAACATATTTTTGCCCCACAAGAACATGGAAACCAAAAACAACAGAGGAAAGACATCTCAACTGAAACTAAAGACATAAGGACCTTTTTACCATGATGTCTACCTATGCACAGTCAAATTTATTCCTGTTTTACCCCCAACCTCCTCACAAAAATAAATAAATTGAATTCCACCACTCCCACAAAAATTATGTCAAAACCCAACTTTAAAAAAAAAAAAAAAAAAACGTTGAATTATAATAACCCTATAGTTATACTACTAATTAACTTATCTTTTTTTCCCATTCTGCCTCTTCATATGAGAGTGAATTCCCCAAATTACCCCCTCCACTCAACGCACTGTTCAGTAGGCCTCGTCTTCTGCGTCCCAGCCTTCAACGGACAAGGCGTCTGTACAGGGGGAACCATGCAATTATACTGCAAACACAGCGAACTGCTCACAGGAATCTCAGCCGTCGGATTGATCTCAATCCCGGTCAGGAAATTGTGCTGTAGATACAAGGTCTGTATGTTCGCGGCCAGCAACCGGTCCACGAAGCTGCCCGGGACCTGACCGGTGAACCGGTTGTTATTCAGGTATAAATTCTCCACGGTCGAGAACATCGGCGAGATCTGACCCGATAGCCTGTTGTAGCTGAGATCGACGGTCGAGATCGAGACCTGATTGCCCGGTTGAACCGTACCTGTAAACGCGTTTCTCTGCAACTGAAGGTTTGTGATTGGGAAACTGAACACGCTTCCCGGGATGAAGCCAGTGAACCGGTTCATGCTCATGTCGAGGTAGTTTAACCGGTTCATACGGGTCAGGAGCTGGTCCACTGGGCCTTCGAACCGGTTCCAGGACAGGGACAAGTACTGGAGCGACGGAGGGAGCGAAGTCGGCGAGAAAGAACCGGTGAGATTGTTGTGCTTGAGATCCAGCCGGGTTAGGGATTGTGAACCAAACTGAGGGACCGGACCGGTGAGATGATTGTGACCGAGAATGACGTTGGATAGCCCCGGCAGGTCACCGATCGACGGCGGGATGGTGCCGGAGAGCTGATTGTAACTGAGGTCGAGCGTTTGAAGCCCCCGGAGCTGGCCCAGACTCGCCGGAATCTGGCCGGAGATGAAATTCCTGCTGATAGCCAAGAACCTGAGGTTATTCAATTGCGAAATGGACACCGGAATCGAGCCCATGATGCGGCCGGGCACGACGGTGAACTCGGCGAGATTCGAGAGCTTTCCGATGTCGGGGTTGAGCCGGCCCGCGAGGCCGGGTGCGCCGGCCCTCGGGTCGCCGAGATTCAAAGCAATCACCTTATCGCCGTCGCAGTAAACTCCGGCGAAGTTACAGGGGTCGGAGGTGAAATCCCACGTGGAGAAGTAATTGGACCCCGGCACGTCGTCGAGGGACTTACGAATCGATTGGAGAGCCAAGAAATCGATTGGGTCTAGAATAGCAAAGGCCAATGAAATGCATTGGAGAATGCAGAGCAATTTCGACAAACCTGATAGCAACATTTTTTCCCCTGTTTTTTTTCTATATCTTTTTCCTCTCTCTCTCTCTCTCTCTCTCTCTCTCTCTCTCTCTGGGTTGAATGTGAAACAGAGGATGCAATGAGGGGTTGGGGTTTTGGGGGGGATTATATAGGAGAAGGGTTTGGGGGTTTTGGCGGTGCTTTTCCGTGATGGTGAAGGTTGATGTATAGTTTACAGATTTCTCGTGGGAATATGGATGGGAAGAAAAGGTTTAATGGAGACAGCAGACCATCAAAGTCCAAGATTCAGGAGAGAGAGAGAGAGAGAGAGAGAGAGAGTAGCTTGGGGGGAAAGGAAGCGCCTTTATTTGATCTTCTTCTTCTTCTTGACGCTTCTTTGTTTTGCTTCTGTGGAACAATGCAATGACTACTACTACAACCAGTCTACTGTACTGCAACTCCAATGTGGGTCTTTTTTTTTGGGGGTGCAATTTGTGTGGTGGGAGGTTCGGGGGGTCAAACGGTTGTCCGAGCCTACGTGGAAGGGCGGGAGGCTCGGAGTGACAGGTCATCGGAGATTCGGACAAGGACCACGTGACCATAGGGGTGGTTTGCTGAATGGGTAAGCGGCAATAAACCATCACCACTGAACCAAAGCAATTTTTTTTTTTTCCCTTTTCTTTCCGTTGGGCAGAATTAATGTTTGCACTTTAGAGATGCGGTTAGTATTAATACTGGGCGGTTCAGGAATTTTATTTTATTTTTTTATATTTTAGACAAGCAAAATAGTAGTGGTACTCCACTACTCAAATACTCTAAATTAAACTCAAAAAATATTACAACACGGATTAAATATAAATTCGGATAAATAATCTCATAAAATGATAAAATTGGAGATATATAGCATCATGAGGTGATTGGTATTAGTGGCCTCATTACTATTTAGTACAGTCAAACAGAGGGATGGGAGGAACTGTAGTGCACTCATTGTATTACACCATGTAGTGCAGCAGATCCGATCGTCTATCTCAACACGGACGGTTTAGATTTAATCTGAACTCTTACAAATCTTAGCCATCCGTTATTCGAATGAAAATGTAATACCCCAAATTTGGGGGTTTGAGAGCGTTTAGTCTCACATTGGTTGAGAGCTAAAGTCCCATGTGATATATTATTATATTAACACCCGCCTAAGAGCTACATTGTACCTTCTTAGTTATATCTTTTCAGGCCAAATGTTTGGATCAAAAGAGGGTCCGTGGTTTGCCGAATCGGGGCGTTACAGAAAATGAGTCATCCATTGCCAAGTTGAATGGCCGGATTGGCCGCACTACATGTGAAGTGCGAGGGGTGCACTACAACACTCCCGAGTTCGTCAAACAGATAGGTTATGTGGAAATGTTGAAGTTCTCAAACGCTCGACTTGGGTAATATGAAGAGAATGTGATACTATGAACTCTTCTACTCACGGAAAAATGTACTCGCAAAACAACATTTGGTGTCCGGAAGACCGGAACTATACTTTGGATCATGAATTTGTAGTGAAGTGAAAAACTGAATTGTTTCCCTATTATTGAAATAAGTACCGAAAAGAATTCATAATCACGTAATCTTGAGAGTATTTCTAATTCATTGCACCACTAGATCGATCATATTTTGATGATTGGATTAACTTGTTAAAGAAAGAAAAAAAAAATCACCAGTTCTAAATGACAAAAATACGACGCTTTATTTTCAAATCTTTCCTTTGACTCGACACTAATTCTCAATTTTCTCTCAATAATATGGTCGTGGTAAAGAATTTTTTTATTTTAGTACCGTCTTAAAAAAAAAAAAAAAGGAGTACATGGATTGTATTTCTAGTATTTTCTACACTAGGTAAAAAGAGAAACTTGTGTTAAAATGCCTCATGGTCGACTTTGTTTTCAAACCTTTGTCGCATTCGTGAATAGTGATGTACATTACCAATGGGGGTTGATTCACAGGTTGGTTCAAGTTGAAGTTTCCATAACTTCTTATTGTGGCTAACCATACTTTTGAGATCTAACACCACTCACGTATGGTGGGGCTTTAGCTTCGGTCCTGACGTAGGTGTGGTAAAATCCCCTACATATAGTGGTGTGATGTGACGGAATAATATTCCCTAGCGGAGGAGACGAGTAACATACCTACGCTTTCATTTTCTTTACCAAAAAAAAGTTAGTGATGTACATCATTGGACAAACACTTAAACGTAGGAGTAATTGAGAGGCCCCAAACACATATGGTTACTCTGGTAGACTGCTACCACCATAATTGTAAGCCTAAAGTTTATCCAATTGTATTTGTCTATGCTTAACTTAAAACACAAGTGTTGCAATTCTTTTTCTGGTGAACACATTTCTTGTGGGAGTTTTTTGTATATGTAGAAAGTTACAGATGGATCCTCCCCGGTCCATTAAAATGAACGAAACGGATAATTAATACGTATCAATTACGCTACAGAATACATTGATTGGACATTGGTTGATATTATGTTTAACGTACATTCATCTGCAGGAAAAATTAGAAGAAAATACAATAATGAATTGAGAAAATTTAACCCATTTATCTCAAAACAAATACAGTCAAATCATATTAATCGATATCCCATTAACATAGTTTTTGATGTGGTTAATGTTCTCGACAATCTCTGATGAATGAATTATAATGACCAATCAAAGTGAGTCTGAAAAAGATCTAGTATAAAATTAGACTTATTTGGACCATTGAGTCGATTTAACGGACCGGAGAGGATATACAAAAAATACAACGGGCACTGACCCAACCATGTAGCGATCGGATAACGTTAAGTGTGAGGGACCCATGATACAGTTCTACAGAAATGATTCGAACCATTCATAAACGACTTGGTTATGGTTTCAGTACCCATGGGTGATGGGTGTAGTTAGCAGTCAACGCAACGTATCATGTGGGAGGTGTGAGAAAAAAAAGCCGGTTGTTGGAAAAGTGATGACGGGGGCAATTCGGGCTTCTGCTGCGTGAGGACAGCTGTGTGTCGTCCGATCATATTCTCCTCCGCCATTTTTGAGTGGTCTCTGAGTTTTTGCAGTTTCCAGCTTCCACAGTTTGATCAGGATCGGGCTTGTGCGGGGCGGGGTACCCCACGTCCACTCCACGGTCCACTTCTATCCAACTTGGGCCAAAATTCCAGGCCCACAGAACTATTGGTTCAACGACAAACAGACATCAGGTTAGGTTTGGGACAAATTTGCAGGGAGATGAGCAGAAAGGTGAGATTAGGTTTCAACTGTTTAATTTAGAAACAATGCTACGTACACTCTTACCAACCATTTTTCGACCACTCGTCTCTCACATATGTGCTGATCCTATACATATAATTGTGGGATGGATTCCACACATATGTAAGAGAGAAGTGGCCGGTAGGCGTGTCCATAGCATTATCGTTGATGTAGTCGACTCTTAAGATATTTCCCGTGCAGAAAAATCTCGATCCAAAACGTGTCTAGAAACACGAAGATTCAATGGTAAATGTCAGAAACAATTTCACTTGTTCTCACTAAACCAAAGCATTCTATTTTGGTGTCAATATTCTGATTAATTTTTTATCTTGGCATGAACAATAAACTCAACGAGACGAACAAAATAACCGATTGGGATTCACAGACTCGGGGCAACACCTCGGAATGGCACAACACCCTACGGCCCCCAGCGAATTAATGGAACTCGATCCCTTGCTTACGCAAAAGCAGGCAGAAAGGAAGAAGTAATTGGAAGTTGGAACTGTGAGCAGCAACAGTGCTTTACCTTAAAGGGGAAGGGCTTACCACAACCCAATTGCAGACATAATTGCATTGGGATGTGGGGCTGAGAGTAGTAGTTGCACTGATTGCACCAAACCCAACCACCAAAACCCCCACTCATCAAACCCCAAGGGTTACTCGGATTGGTCGATGAGTTTGCTCTCCACACAATTGAATATGGTTCGATTCTCGGGGTTATGCCACAAGAAAGTAATTTCTTGTGAATCGATCCCTCACTCCCGGCGTAGATAGTCTGACTTTGACCGGATCAGAAAGGAGATTAGTCGAGGTGCGCGTAATATAGCCCGGGCACTCCTGACAGTCAAAAACAAAATAAAAAAGAAACAAAACGCCCACTCATGATTTGCATCTATTTATAGTTTCAATTCAATTGATTGCCCATGTGTTGTAAATGTGAGCATGGGGACTTGAATGCATCAATGGATCATCTTTTTCAATGGCCAATGTATCTGTATTTCCATGCCTTTGGTCTCTTGTCTCTTTCATCCCAGCTATTCTGCTTTTCATTACTAGATGAGCCCCTCTTTCTTTACAGATATTGTTTCCAAAAAAGTTCCTTGCATGTGCATGTGCTGCCTTGCATATTTACATTTTCCTTACAAATGCAATAAATTAACACATATAGTACACAGGTTTTTTCCGTTTACTCATTTACTGTATCGGAAGGTTAGGTTATTACGATGAATCCAACATCTTAACGAAGGTTTTAGTTACGTGAATTCGTCACGCGCAGATCACGAATGTTTGAAATTCATATGATGCAAGAAGACCAAGGAGAGATTGCTTTTGCTACTTCAACTTCAAGGTTGATAACAGATCAATCTATTTTTGAAATCGTATCCGTCTCTAGAGTTTGTTGTACGCTGAGGTAGTTGCTCCAGCCCCGTTTCAAGGTCATGATTGCATCTGAACGCAAGTTTTAGTTATGTAATTTACGCAACCAAAACGTGCGTTAAGATGCTGGATTCATCATGAGAGTTTTACTCCACAAGTAAATGCACAGATCAATAATCTACAACTTATATCAATTTTGATTAAAAAAAAATGGGTCTAGTTACTGCCCCTTTGGATTGCAAAAACGGTGGAAAAAGAAAAGAAATGAGGTTTCTATCGGTTTTTCTGTATCGCCATAGGAGGTGGGAGAAAATGATAAAGAGAGTTAAAAAAAAATCGAGTTTTTATTGATCTAACTTTGATTCTTGTGGAAAACACAGAACCCTTATTTGAGCTAACAAACCTTTATTTAACCGACCTCCATTCTCCTTCCACCATACTCTTTAATAGAAAAGATTTGCTGGCAATAATAATCGAACTTGAGATGTTAAGAAGAAACAAACTCCTGAAGTCTCAGGCCAAGACCACCAGTTCTGTCCTATATTACGTGTCAAAGTAAAAGAAACATACTCCAGCTGGTGAAGGCAATACCTTACATTCATCTGCAGTGTACTATACTATAATATTACAATAACGCCCCTGCAGTTTGCTGAAGCCCGATTGTCGCATTTATTTACAAACAAGTCCAAGAGGAATTGATTAATCAGTTTGTGTAGTGAAAACTCAGACATCCCTTATTGAAATGCATACCTTAAGACACAAATAGAGCTCAAGTGCCAAACTGCATCAAAATGAATGCTTCTTCAATAAGTGGAGCTAAACAAATAGATTCTATAAGATAGAAGAAGGGGCAGGGCTCCCCGTGGAGTGGAGAAGACGGTCAGGATAAAGAACTTGAAACGCGGAGCCCGAGCGCCCGGCAAGCGAGTTGTTAGTGCCCACAAATCTAGACTTGACCATTAAGATCACATAACTTTTTAAACTGACAGTGTTCTGATTAGCCAAACATGTCTAGAAAAAAAAAAAAAAACAGCTTTTCATACAAGTTTTAAACCTTCACCTAGTTACAGCACCAAAAACTTAACAAAAGCTCCCCATAACATAATCACACCTTCACAATATTTTACAGGTCTGGTACCGAACCACCAGCTGCCAAGATTTGCTGCTCCAGCTAAAAAATGGAGAGAAAAAATAAAGAAAAGATTTAGAGACAAAAAACTAATCGTTTATCTCAAAACCAAAAAAGAAATAAAAAAGAAGAGATGTCCGACTAGTGTCGATGTAAATGAGCAACCAAGGGAAAGAGACAAGAAAAGAAAAGAAAAAATTTCCGGCCGAAAAGAGAATCAAACATCCCTTTGATGCATTTTTACCTCACAGGGTAAGTGCTAAAAAAGAAAAGGGTTTCAATGCCAGAGTTTGGCGTGCTTATTTGGAATCATGGTTCATTTTATGTAAGATGCTATATTTGGAAGTGTTCCTTCACCTTGAGCCTGTTTTCAGATCTTGGGTCTGTCGAAGGAAATAAAAGGTACTTATTCTACTCCAATCCAAAGGAAAAAACAATGAAGCAGAATCTCTTACCGTTACTTTTTTTTTTCACAAATACTACCACAAATCCAAGATCTATATCAAACTAAGAAACGATCCAAGTCATATTACCAATTAACGGGCCATGTCCAAGGAGTGCTTACCGTGAACAGAGTTTCAAGCTTGCTCTTCACGAGATCGTATTCCTCTGTCAAACTTCGCAGACATACCTTGCACCTGCACCAAATATTCATCAGTCTTCACCAATATCCCAAAATGGTGTTGCCATTACAATCATGATCATCATGAGGCATGCTTAAAGAAAAGCGTAACGAAGTAGCAGGAATGATTATGAATCTTTTTCAGTATCGGCCAGGGTGTATCATAAGCCAAGAAAACAGTACACATAACTATGAATTTTGTTCTTGCCTTTTCCAAAGCAAACTGGAAAATAAGAATCGGTGTTGATACATGAGGAAGGACTTGAATTTTGTGAGCTGTAAATAGGTTTCCAATTGGCATATCTTAGCTGTAGCAACAAATCGAGAGCCCATTGAGACACATTGATACTGTTATCTCTACTATTCGTATGGTACCAATTGCCCACCATTTTAGGGTTGATACACTATCAGCAATTAAATTACTAAAGAATATAGGGACTAAAAGACTTACGGGTTCCTATATGGATTTAAAGGAACACATCAAATCAACCTCGGATAGTTTCTTTTGTACAGCATTATTACTCTTTTCCAAAACTAATACGAATCCTGTTAGGACCTTAAAATTGAAGTTCTTTCACTATAAAAGACCCATGACTTTTAACTTGAGACCACAATGTATTGTGTAACAAAGCCTAGGTAATTAATGATAGAACAAATGTTTTGCAACACTTACAGGTTATGTTGTTTTTAAGTTTTGGTTTTGAAAAAATATTTGAACTGAGAACTGACATTCTTTAGTAGCATGTTGTTCGGCATTGCAACTGCTCCAAAAGAGTGGAAACACTGAAAACATGTGCAACAATGTTTCCCTTCTCCGTCACCCCGTCCTCCAACAACTCCCTCTCTCACCAGTCACCACCTCTAGCCACCTAAGCACACCACCTTTTTGTTTTTTTGCAGGGCACCTAAGAACACCACCTTAAACCAGCGAAGAACCACTTGCGGTCACTCAAGCACCACTTTACCCTTTGCAACTCCCCTGGTTAACTCCTTACCCCTTTCAACACCATTCTCCACACACACACATATCCCTACCCCAACACCCCCACTCAACCACCTCCATTCACAACATAAAACATTACAACTCCCCCTCCCCCCATCAAACCAGATACCCTCCTTTGCAACCATTTTCCTTGGTTTCCCATCACCTACAACGCTCAATCCTGTGAGGGCCATTTTGTTCCCTCTTCTCACATGGGAAGAAAATGGTGGTGTGCGGTGGTGTTTCGAGGGGGGGGTTTTTTTCTGTTACCAAAGGCAACCTCAGCTAGTTGAAATATTAGGGAGAAAACAAAATACAAGGTGAAAATCTCTAAATCACCAAATGAAAGGCAAAATTTATGCCTCAGAATACAAAAAGGTCGGCGGCAATCATATTATTCACTTCAATGCAATTTTGGATTAACATCAACCAACTTGTCAAAGTTGAGCTTCAAAAAATATTTTGTAGTTATCTAGAGTTACAATGCTATGATCTCCTTTCACTGCGGATGGCGCTATTTATGCTAGTGGGAAAGTCATAGTAGCATCACAATCTAACACTTAAGTTACAATCATGGTCACATGTAAGGATAAATCAAGAAAGTTTTTATGATCTTCAAAAGGCAAGGAGGCAGTGGCCATTGTGATAACGACTCAAAAATGGTTCTAGGTTTTCCATGCTGTAGTTAGACGAAGAAAATTTTATTTACAAATGAGTACTAGTTTAGATCATTATACTAAAGTTTACATCTGGTAATCAAACAAAGACAATATGAGTGTTAACTCACCCTTCAAAGTTCTTCGCCTCACAGAAGTTTCTGAAGGCGGCACACACATTTTTTACTCTCTGTGCACCTATGCTGTCAACCACAAAAACACAAATCCTGTCAAACACTAGCAATACAATAGGACCATTATCCAATAACAATATGTCAGAAGAGTAGTCTAATGCTATTCTGAATCCACAATCGGATCTCAGGAGTTTTATTTCCCGCACAAAAGAATGAAGTCCTGTGAGTCTGTGACGATTCCAGTTTTGTATGCATGATTTTTTGCAAGGAAATACAAGTCAAATATTTTCAACTATTCTCGAGTATACAGATCAAATTATCAAACAGACATAGGAGAGTAATCAAATCCGTACAGATAAGAGATTTTAGGAGAAATACAAGAATCAATAAGTACCTGGAACTACTACCCTTGAACTGGTGGACATGAGCATCCACCTTCTTGTAATCTACAATCTTTTGTTGTCTGTACCCAAGCCAAAAACAACCCATTTATCATTCCTGCATAACCACTATCCACACACAAAACTACAATACAAGAAACACAGATACAATAGAGATGAAAAGATTAACACATAATTCTCACAGAGCATTGGCCAAATCATTGAGAAGCTTCTCTGAATCTTCAAAGAATAGGGACACCACTTCAAACACAAACTCAGGGTTGCTCTCATCTTGCAATTTCTGAAGCTGCTTAAACTGATCATCTAAGAAACCCTTCTCGAATCCGAAATAAAAGAAACCCATCATTAAAAAAACCTCAGAGACACAAAATCAACAACATAGTTCAAAAACAATCCAAAAAAAAAAAACCCATATCAAATCTTCCAAATTTCTCTTCTTCTTTTTTACATACCTCAAGGATCAGAGTTTTTGAGTAGTCAACAAATTGTCTCTGCAACTGACTGGTTAGATCCATGGCTTGCTCTCACTCGCAGCTGCCTATATCGCTTTCAGACGGTTGAAATACTTGATGAAAACTCGCAGATCTTTTTTTTTTTTTACAAGAACTCGCAGATCTTTTTATGGAAGCATTTCTCAAGAAGATGGGCTCCTTTCTATTCTTTTGGAAGGGGCTTTTACGAGATTCTTGATCAGTTGATCGTATTGACTTCACAGCTGGGGGAGCCCACAGATTCTTGTTATCTTATTTTTTGGGAAAAAAATCAAAATACCCCCCAACCTGTACACCCAAATTCAATCAGACTCTCAATCTTTTAAAAACTTCAATTTTACTTCCAACGTTATATTCCGTTAATTAAAATGCCCCCTTCCGTCCAAATTACTAATGGATTCCGTTAAAGGCTCCGTTAAATAGTATTCTGATCGAATTTCGATAATCCAAGCCGCTCAATGTGTTTAAAATGTGATTTTAAGGGTACTTAAAAGAAATCAACAAAAAAAAATGACCGGGAAGGTCTTCATTTGAACAGTTTTTATTGAACTAAGTTTTTTATATTGTAGTTTTTTATTGAACTAAGCCCTTCCCCTAAGTTTTTTATATTGTATTTTTTTTTTTAAATCCTAGCACTAAAAAATACTGCGCATCTCAGAGGAAAAACGAAAAAACAGAAATCTATCCTCTTATAGCCAGAACAAAGGTATCCCCCTCTCTCCCAACGTCTCCAATCATTTGTGTAGTACTTAATACTGACCCGCACATTGTATTTGTAAACTTTTTGTCCTTAAAATTTGTACTTGTAGAGTTAATAATAAAAAAATAGATGATGAACATGTAGTAATTTTGGTTCAACACACATAGTCGAGGTGCACAAATTTGCCCAAGTAGTTGGTTATTAAAACACATATATACTTTAAAATTGTTACTTTATCATGAATGTTAAAAATTTCTTGGTGTGAATTTGTTTAATGGTAACTCATATATTACGGTTACAAAGAAAATTGGTATCCTCACTATGTCTGTATGTCAAATTTCTAGATCCGCTACTATTGAGACGCGATGGGCACCGTGCATAAACCGTGCATAGTTGGATATTTGCATGTTTTGTTTAGGGATTTCGACCATTATGTGAGTGAGTAGCTGCCAAGAAAACTGGACCTAATGTAACGGTATTCCATGACTACTGAAAGATTACTCTTATCTCGCCAATATAAATAATGGGAAGGATTTAGTTATCGGTTGGCAAAAGAAAATTAATAGTAACAACAATAATGAGTATGGTCACAAATAAAACAAATAATCTTCGCATGACGATTCTTCACATTTACTTGACATAAATTAAGTTTCAATACAGTCGCATTCAATGAGATGAACTGTTCATATTGTAGACTTCGCCGTGTAAATTATTCGTAAAAAAAATTTACATCACTCCGATAGGTATATTCGACTTATAATTGTTTTAATAGGACTGTAATAATAGATTTCATTTTTGGTCATAGGGAGGAAGCTATGGTACATAGGATGTATCGTATGTATTTAGTTCAGGTTGAGAAACCAAGCTTATCTAGTTGGTTGTCTTATTCCTCTCCCCAGTGGTGACCTGAGTTCGAGTCCCACGGGGAGTAGGTTTGGAATTCAGGGCTATGAATAGAGTATAAACTCCCCATTAACTAACAAACTAACATTTCGCTAACCCTCACTGATGTATACCGTATGACCAAAAAAAATATTCTAATTGAGGTTGAATTTGTGGTTGCGTGATTCTTTGGTACCCCTTCTTTCTAAACAATATATTTTTTCGAAGAAGATATCGAAATTTTTTGATTTTTTCGTCTTTAGTGATTTTTTATCAACATTTTTTATTTTTTGAATTTATATAGCGTATCTCTAGTTTATAAGTGTTTTTATATGAAAATATTAAAAATATTGACTGAAAGACGCCAAAATACGCAAACTTGTACGATCATTAATCTCAAAACTGATAACCAAACCCGGTGGCCAGTGAATAGTTGGACAACTTGGATGAGCCCATGGGCCGCATGCCATTGCAATATGTCCAAGCCCAAGAAAATATCTTAACTGGGGCCTATGCACAAGGCCCGTTTTTATTTTATTTCATATATATCCGCAAATAGGCCCAGCTTTATATTCGGTTGGCTTAATAAGTTATTTGGCTTTTCTTTTAATTAAAAAAAATTGCATTTGTTGATTTTGTGTCAAAAAAAATTTTTTATTGATTCGTCTTAACAAAATAAATTGAAAAGGTAAAAAAATTATGAAAGAACCTCAAAATCGTAAATCAAAAAAGTTAAATAGATAGATATTGGATAATCGGTAACTGCAGCAACTTCTAAGTCACATGCATAATAATTATGAGCATGTATGAGTGCGAGCATAAAATCATTTTAAAAAACATCCAAAAATACTTGAATTTGAAAAAGCGATGATTAAGAGCATCAATACAAATTGAGTACTGAGAACGCGAATGAAAGACTTATCAAACGATTAGAATGCCAATATGTTGTGACTATGCAGTGCCTAAAACATATGCTATGTGCTTTATCAAACGATTAAAATGCATAATAATTATGAGTATGTATGAGCGCGAGCATAAAATCATTTTCAAAAACATCCAAAACTACTTGAATTTACAAAAGCGATGATTAAAAGCGCTAATACAAATTGAGTGCTGAGAACGCGAATAAAAGACTTTTCGAACGATTAGAATGCAAATATGTTGTGACTATGCAGTACCTACAACATATGCTATGTGCTTTATCAAACGATTAAAATGCGTTTTTTTCCCCCCAAATTCAAATGTCCTCTTAAAATTATCCATCCGTGTATATATATATATATATATATATATATATATATATATATATATATATATATATATTTGGAATTCTTTTTGGTAATTTCCAAAACACCAAAATTTAGAAAATGCAATTATGAGTTTCTTCAACAAGACTTTTCGGTCAATTCTAGGTCTCTCCAACTCGGAGAACCAACCGACCTCCGGTCGCCGGTATCCTCCCTCCCCCGGCGGATTAACCTTGATATCCACAACCGCCGGCATTGCTTCACCGGCCACCGTTCTCGAGTCCGTCACCCTTAAACCTACGCCCTCCGCAACCACTGCCGGAAAGAAAATCACCATCCGTACTGACGACATGCATGACTCCATCGCCGGCTGTTTTAGACCGGTTGACTCCATCGCCGGCTGTTTTAAACCGGTTGACTTGGCGGGAGACGTCAGAGCCCGTTTGGACCGGTACGCGACGCTGACGGAATGCATAGGGTTTGAGAGTTGTGATCTGACCGCGGCGCAGGTTTCGTCGGTGCCGTTAACGGCCGGAGCGAGGAAGAGAGAGACAATGCGGAGAGAAGAAGTGATGGTGGGAGGGAAAAATGAAAGAGAAATCTCGCCGCCTGTGATGTCGAGTTTGAACGAAAACGGACGGCCGAGGTTTAATCTGGAGAAGATGAGGAAGGATGGGCGGTTACTGATTTACAAGGTTCGAAATGATCGTCCAGAGATCGTACGGACTGTTTTCCCGGAAGAAGATCGAATTAAAATTCGACTCATCGGTTTTTGATCGAGGAGAAGGAGGAGGAGGAGGAGGTTATGCGAGTGATCGAAACGAATAGCATTGGCCAATATAAATTCATTTTTTGCATGTACTTAAAGTTAGGAAAAAGTCTACGAAGAACGAACATAATTTTAAAACACAATTGTCTCCGAAATCGTTGTATTTTAAAATTGTGCAAGTAGAATTGCTCGTTAGTTAGAGGGAGAAACAACGGATTGTTAGTGAATACTTTTGTAATTTAGGTTGTACAGGAAAATTCGTGCAATGGAATTTTGGTTACAGAGAGTCCTCTTTTTATTCTTCTTGTTTTGAGTTTTGAAAATTGAAATGTTTGATTTGGATCGGTTCATGAGAGGTTCGGTGAAGAGGAGGAAGGGGGGTGATCCGGTGGCGGAGTAGTTGTGACGTCTAGCAGTGGAGCAATCGATGTGGATGCGATTGGATCAAGATCCAAGAGAGAGAACGAGGAGGAGAGAGAGAGAGAGAGGTAACGGATGATGAAGCTTCCCGCCACTTCTTTGAACTGAAAACGGACGTTAACGATTGAAAAAAAAAAAAAAACTAGAAAGAGGATTGAGATTTCATCTAGTGAAGCTACAGATAAATGGATAATACAAAACCCAAACAGACTCACTAGTGTTTTGAAGCCCAAAGGGCCGAAAACAAGTCAAATCCTGTTTGGGCCGATTTTTTACTAGGCCGAAATAAATTACTTTAGCAAGCACTTGGGCTGGTTTCCTCTATTATTGAAATGGACCAAAATTCAATAAAGATACAGATATCAACAACCAACTAAAATACCATTTAGCGAAACCTTTAGAGGCCCAAAAGCAAACATAAACTTGTCTAAAGTCGTTAAGCTGTAGAAAAACCATTTAGTAAAAATCCAATCTACTTTTTTTTTAATCTTGTTTAGCAAGCAGAGGTAGGAGTAGTAGTAGTTGTTTTTTTTTTGGGGGGGGGACAACCAATAATGAGAAAGATGACACTGATTGAAATTAAAGTAAAAAGAAGATTTTGTAAACAAGCAAAATAATAATTGGTCCCCCCCAGCCAATAATGAGAAAGATGACACTAATTGAAATTAAAGTAGAAAGAAGATTTTGTAACTAGCAAAATAATAATTGGGGACAAAAAAATGGCCAGGCAAGTTATAGCGTTGCTATTTTTTGTGGGGAAGCTTTTAGTATGAAAAAACAACTTGTCTTTGGCTATTTATACCCGGACAAACTTTTATATTCTTGATTTAATAATGATGATAAAATGACAAAGACTAGCCTCGAAACTTTGAAGTTAACAATCATGCAAGCTTCTAGTGTCCCTTACGATTTATTTTTATTGAACTATGATTTTCTTAGCAATAAACCAAAAAACTAGCGAACCAAATAAACTCGAAAGACATAACAGAAACTCAAAAAAAAAACTAGCATATCAATTGTTGAATTCGAGGTTTTAGTGGCGGAGCCAGAAATCCCATTCAGAGGGGGCACCATTTCACAACAAACTTAAAAAATTCACAGTAAAATTTAACGAAGAAATACTGAGCACAAGAATTTAAGTATTCTTAATAGGCACAATAACTTGTAGCCTAACGTATTCAAAAGATTAAAAAAAAAATTTACTTGCAATTTGCTATTTGTCCTAAAACAAGCATTTGATTCTTTAAGGGGTCCATTAATTTGGTTGAAAATACGTGAAAACAAAGTAAACAATAAAGCTCGTACCCGAAATTTCCAATTTTTCTAACATTTTTTAAGTAGGTGTACCTAAAAAAAAAGGGTGTGGAGGAGGATAAGATTCCAGAGGGGGTAGGTGACTCCCCTGGTCACTTGTTGGCTGGCTCCGCCGCCCCTGAGAGTAATGACTTCATCTTGTCTGACGATACGACTTATTTTACAACCTACTACAGTTACATGGCAATCAGAGAGTATCAAAATTGGAGACGACGACGACGACGACAATGAACGAGATGTTAGTTGCTTCATGGGTTCGGAATACCATGTCAGCCGTCTTTCCAATAAAAGAAGGGAAGGATTTATTAAGAACATAAAAAATCACTCTGTATCCACAAGAATTTACAGATTCGCCTAGGAGATGACAAAGTTGAAAAACCAGCCAGAAAACAAATAGAAGTGTATCGATAGCAGGAAAAGGAAGCAGGCCAGACTTATGCTGCTCTTTGACAACAAGCAAAACTAAAAGGAGAAAAACGTTCAATTGCCTATCTACCTCTATCTGTTTTCCATATACCCTTTGTTGAGGAAGAGTTCGTGATTTTTACAATTCTTTGTTTACGTTGCTGTTGCTTCGGCTTCCTATCGACACTGCTTTCTACCATGGTTATGTCCACTTTCACGATGTGATGATCGGATGTCCCTTTGGAAGAAAAAACCGAGTACGAACCAGGAACAAACTTGTATGGCGAATCTGATGATGCCAATATGTAATCGACCCTTGTTCCGTACTTGCACGTCCCCTGCACACCTGCATTTGAAAGCGAAAACTATTGTCAAACGTGTTTTTTCGTTTCCAATTTTCGGTTTCTTGAAAACAAAATCAGAAAAGTGAAGCCTAACTCGAAACAAAAAAAATTAAAGGAAGTTTCGAACTTTGGCCTTTGGCAATCATGACAACTGATTCACATTCCCCTGCAAAGTCTTTAGCATCCGTATATTTTTTGCTCTTCAAAAATCTCATCACCTCGGCCTTTGGTGTGGGCTTTCCCATTTCTTCATAATACTGGAACAGATACATCAATGTCACAGGTTTTCAAAAGAACTGCTAGTTGACGTGAAGTTTTCAGAAATGTTAATGGGGATGAGGAACCAGGACCAACCTTTACAATGTCTGTCCATCTTTCGGGTGAGTAATCTGTCTCGTCAAAAGAATTGAGACCTCCGGCTAAAATATGTGGGCCGTCATTAGACTCAATTATCGCATTAATCTGCTTCATTCGCCAATTTTCGTCTAGGTGATCGAGGAGGGTGCTTTGGAAATTCACTTCTCCTACCCATGGAATATCTATCGTGGCCCTCAGGACGTTCCTGCATCCAATATTAAAGCACAAAGGAGTTAAAAAAATGGTAAGAAGAATAAACCAGGGAGATCCTATATGATTTTGTAAGTTTTTGGTCATGACTTATCTAGCAGTTCTTCACATGACTAGAAAATTACCAACATTGTTTTTATTTGTATGGGGCCTGGTGTTGAACACCAGAATATGTATCAAATTCCGGCCTCTGTTTTTTTTGGCATTCTCAAGAGGGCATTTCAGACCTGCTCACTAGCTGTCACATGACTAGAAAACTACCTAGATTGTTTGTTTTTGTATGGGGCTTAGTGTTCAACACCAGAATTTGCATCCAAATCTGTTTCTTTTTTTCTTTTCTGGGGGAGTTCTCAAGAGGGCATTTCAGACTTGCTCACTAGCTGTATTGCATGGAGGGGAGGGAGGGATAAAAACAGAAATTGATCTGAGTAATAACACCTTTCAAAATAAGAATATTGACAGACTCAAATGTTTGCTAGAAAAGTGTATAGGAGGGTTTGCTCGGTCGTTAATTTTAGTGCTCCGAAATTAGTCGAGGTGCGTGCAAGCTGCCCTAGATGTCCAATTTTTTTTTTTAAAAAAAGAAGATGTACAGGGGCATATAATAAATGATCTAAACTTGTTTTTGATAAAACTAATAACAACAATATTAAAGATTGACTAGCGGGGAGAGTCGAACTTGCATGATCTTCAGATTAGATTAGAGATTCTACTTTTTCTTGGTAAGAGAATCAATAGTAGATGTTTATGAATATATGTAGGTAAAATGGGAATTGTGTTGACTTTAAGCATGATAAATTTAACTCAAAGGCAGTAATTTTCTATGCACGTATCCGCTTAAGAAGGGGATTGTGTTGACTTAGAGATATGCCTAAGGAATCTTAGATAACTGAGGAGTCCATGAATTGACATTGGACACATTTTGATAATCAAAACTTGTGAGTAAAATACCAAAGTTAGTTGCAGAAGATCTATCCCACTAGACCTCTTGTAACGTGCCACAAGAAATTGGAACAAGCCATTTTTTAATAAGAGAAATTTGCAAACCACTAAGCAATGTCCCGGGAGCTTTTTAACTAGCTAGCGGTGAGAGTCGAATTTGCGAACTTCAAAAGGTGAGCTTGTTATTCACCATCATGCTCCCACAGTCCCACTCGACTAACCTCGTGAAACAAATACAGTTTCATCATTCGGTTACGTTCGATATTGTAAGCTTAAATTACACTCAACATAAGATTTGGAAAAAAATTCAGAAAAAGGAACATTTTTCAATATTTGGTGGAGTAGTTGAACACACTGGCTATCGATTCATCAGCTTATAATAACGCCATCGACTATCTGGTGATTCTTTGGCAGTAATCTTACATTAATAGGGAAATCCTTTTGATCAAGTACAGAAGAACACTTAATGTGAAAGAAAATATCTAAGAAGTAGGTGAAATATTGAGTGATCTATACAGCTGTGTATTGCGATACATCTCCACAGGACCACTCTGGTGTGAGGATAATTAGTGCCATTTTTTTTTCCCTATACTATATATAAACCAGACAGGCTGTAGAAGCCAAATCAGAAATGGATTGCGAAAAGTATTTTGGGTGAGACCGAGAAGAGTAGCTGGGGTGCTAAATTGCAAGTGCCACGGCAGCAGCAGCAGCTAATTCCACTGCCGATTGGCATAGCAACACGGCCACAAATATTAAATGGGAACGGAAGACATGAGGCCGCATATTCGAATTTTACGGAGGTTAAACATTTCAAACATTGGTGCCTATGGAGGGTTTTTCCGGTTGTTAACTTCAAGATTCCGAAATTAACGAAATTAACGAGTTGTGCATAAGCTGACACGAATATCGGATTATAAAAGAAAAGAATCGAGAATGTAAGCCCTTAAATTGCAAGCAATAGCGTAAATTACTCAGGTCTGCAACTTGATTTGGGCAATAAATGACGGTGTGATAATTCGGTTGAAGAAAGTACTTGGGTGGGAATAGTATCGTGCTGAACTGCTATTGCCAAAGAAGTACTGGCTGGTACACAAAAGGCTCATAATTGCCATGAAAGACCAAATTTTTATTTTGTCAACGGACAAGATGGCAAAAAGTATTAAACAGACCAAGCAAAATTTTTTTTTTTTTTTTTTGGGATTCGCAGACCAAGCAATATCACAAAGGAAATTTCACTCTCTTTCTGTGTGCACTTTTCAGATTATTTTCGAAAAATTTCAGTCCTAAGAAATGAAATGACAAAACCCCCAAACCTTAATTTTTCATAACGTGATATTTCCTTTTCTACTTTTATGGGTTTAAGACGACCCTGAGACAAATGAAAACGAAACGAATATTGGCTATTTTACCTATTTCTACAAAGAAGTAACAAACCAGAACAAAATTAGACAACGACAGAGAAAAATCGGACGCTCGTAATCTAACTTGGACACTTCCGACAGCCATGCCAAAAGAAAAATGAGAGGGGAAAGAAAGAAGAACCTGAAATCGGAGTCATCGAAAATCTTCTGAACCTTCCACTTCTTGATCGGCCACTTGGACAGAATAGCATTCCCATATTCAGGAGCCCAGCTCTCAGCAAAAACATAATTCATCCCCAAGGCAGAAGCCAAATCAGACAAGGGCTTCATAGCCATCTCTTCCTCTGCTTTCACATCTTGCAACCCCAATATATCCGCATCCAATTCCCTCAGCACTTCCACAACCGTTCTACTGCTCCGGTACTTCTTTTCCTCCTCGTTTTCCATTCTCAACGGCAAGCTCGACGCCGATCTCACCGGAGTCTTCCCTCTCAAAATTCTACTCTTATTTACACTCGAAGAAGTAGAAGCAACAGCAGTACCAACTTCTTTCTCTTTCTCACCTTCGTCAAACCTGATTCTCCCGCTTCGACTCAGCGATATCTCGTTATCCGGCAGATTGATCGAAACCCGTAATCTCGATTTCGCGAATTTCTCCTGGGTAGGGAGGTTTTCCGAGCCCGAACCGTTTGTCGAACTGGGATGCAAAGGAGATTGCTTCAGAATGCTCTTTGGCCGGTCGATCGCTGACTTGGATCGTAAAGTGAAACCAAGTTGTTGTTGTTGCCTTGCTTGCGTATTGTCGTCGTTGACAGCGGCCATGGAAAACAGGGCAGCATTGAACGTGGCTACGCGGATGGGTTTTTGTGAGTTGGGAGAGATTGACGGGCCGTTTGGATGAACTGTTGCCGACCCATTTGGAATTGGGTCTAGATTGGATTTGGAGCTGGATTTTCCGTACTTCTTGACGACGACTTTGGGCTTGGAGGAGCGGCGGCGTCGGAGGGGCCACCGCCGCCGGAGCTTGGCGCAGAGGCGCTTCAGGTTCTTGTTGAAGATTTTGAGCATTGCAGCTTGAGAGAAAAGTTTGGTCTCTGCTTGTTTTCTGTTTTGGAATCGAAAATTTGTTAGGAGTGATGAAAATGGATTAGTTTGAGGAGGAGTTTGGTTTCTCGTAGAGAGGTGAAGAAGGGAGGAGTCTTCTAGGAAATGGGTTTGTGACATTTGGCAGGTCTTGAGGCACTCCATGATGAGAAAATTTATTTGGTGTTCTTGGAACACCGTTATGTAATGCGCCAGCACCCTTTTTCACCACAAATTTCTGCATAGCCCAGAGCTAAATGTATGTACTATCCCACAAAAAATGTGACAGATAAAGGTGTTAGGGCACCGCAATCAAATAACATGAGTAGTTCACTAGTCTTAGGAAATGATTATTTGGTGGTTTTTTTTTTTCTTCTGAATATTGTATTCATAGGGTAGCGGGAAATAATTATTTTACAACCATAACGAAAAATAATTATTTTACAACCATAAACACTTCCACAAATATTTATACAAATTTACTCACATTTATATTAGAGCCCACACTCACTACACTTCCAGTGTATATAGACCCCGCCAAAAAATATATGTGTATATGATTGAATAATAATTGAGCAAAAAATTAGTGTGTTAAGAACCGAGGGGTTTCGTTGTTTCTTTATAGACTTGAACCCAGATGCAATGGAAGATGCACCACTAGATGGGTTATCAACGTCTCTACAAGCACACATTAAAGTGAGGCACAAACCACAAGCACCCAATAATTTTGCATTAATTAGGCCTTTGACGTTTGACCCTTAATTTTTCTTTTTTTTTTGATCCGCGTTTGACCCTTGATAATTTCACCATATCTTCTTCTCCTCTCTTTAGAGAACTGTGGGTAGAGCGCATTGTTGTTAAAAATCCTATCATACGATCGTGTATTTTATGATTTATACCCATATTTTAATTCCGTATGTGTCTTACGATTACTTATTCGAAAAAAATAGGACCTTATTTTAATAAGCAGAACCCCAAATGCATTAATCTAAACCGTTTGATCTAATTATGGCATCTTTCAAACCCTTTGATAGAAATTCAATTGCATGTACGTCTTGTATAAAAAAAAAAGAACCATACTTATGAAACATGAAGCCTTAGGCTCCGTTCAGTTGTTGAGAAAGTTGTGTGAAAAATTGGTTTCCAGAAAAAGTGAAGTGAGGTGAAGTAAAAGAAAAAGAAAATTATTTTCCTATGAGTTTTCATTTGACAAAAGAATTTTGCAAGAAAAATTAGGTTTAGTTGTTCATTTGTCAGGAAAAAGAAACTTTAGGAAAAATTTTGTGAGTGTTCACTCATTTTCCTTTTCCCACGACGCAAAATCTTGTGTTTTTTGCAGGATCACTTTTGCAGGAAAGTAATTCCTGCAGGAAAATTTAAATTGGTAAGTCCTAGAATTTTCCTGTCAACTGAACACTAGGAAAGTTATGGGAAAATTGATTTTCCCATCCTTTCCTGTACTTTCCTGACAACTGAACGGGGCCTTAATGTAATAGGCTCCAGTTGAGAGACTTGAAATTTTGCATCTTAATTTTTTTTTTAAATGTAAGCATAGTTTGTTGGTATTATTAGGTGTATCTCCATCTTAATTATATTTTAATTATAATTAACGTTGTTAAAACATAAACTAAATTTAGTATTTTAACAAAGCTTCAATTGACAAAACCCAAATATAATAGTAGATATTATCGAAAAGATATAAATATCTAGTTTTTAGAAACTCTAAAATACCTAGCTCTAAAAGCTCTAGAATATCCTTGTGAAATATCTAGAGTTTTTTTTGTGAGAATTAGGCACATATGTAATTCTAGAATTATCTCAAAATTTATCTTGTATGAAAATATTTTTGTACTAGAGTGTTTCCATGGAGTAGTACAAATAGAGATGTGTTCTAACCATTTTGTACCAAGCCCAAAAAAGTTTGAGTTCAAGTGCAATACAAATACTCTCCTTCCCCACTCTTGTCTTTAGTATTCCCCTTTTCCTAAAAATATTGTCGAAAAAAATAGAAGTAAACTGCATTGTTGTCCATATAGTTTAATGAAGATTTCACTGTTGGCATGGCATTTTCTATTAGAAGTAAATTGCATTGTTGTCCATATAGTTTAATGAAGATTTCACTGTTGGCATGGCATTTTCTATTTCATCAATCCAAGAAATGGTTTTTCATAGCGACATAACCAAGCAAAAGTAGAACGAGAGTTCTAAGTACCACTAATGTAATTTTCCCTAGTGGAGTTTTTTGTCAAAAGCAAAATAGTACTTCTAAATATCGTGTCATTTGAGTTGCACATGTTTTGTTTGAGATACTAACGAAAAATGTCGTGTCATTTGAGTTGCACATGTTTTGTTTGAGATACTAACGGAAAATGACCAAGACATTACATAAATGAAATGCAAAGCATAATATATAATAAGGACCCATAATGTAATTTAGCCACACACAGAGATGGAGATGTGGAAGGAAGTGGGGTAGGAGTTTATTGGACAGTAGATAAATGTTGTTCTGATTAGATAAATCTTCCATAACAAATCCAAAATAAACAAGAAAACCCAACCACTCCCGTGCAATAGGATTCTTTGCTTGGAACGCCAAGTCACCCCAAATCCGACGTACCCAACTCCAACATGCTCCCCCTCTATTTTTCCGACGGCCTTAAGGATAACCTACACTCACCTTAACTAATTTTCTCCCTTGTTCGATCAAAGACAGCCATACCATTCACACGATCTGAATTCACGAATCAAACCATGATCAATTACGTGTGGGGAGCAAAACCGCCAGCAAACCGGACTAAACTCTTGGGACATGCTCCCTTAGGTGGAGCCCATGGTACACTTAGATGATGAGTTGGCGTGGGCCTTGGTATCAATTACTGTATCTCTTGGAAGGCCCAATTATGGGTCAAATAATAATTGCTAGTAGTATGGTTTTTTCCTCGTTTAAAAAGAGAGAGAAATTAAAGAACAGAAAACGAAGAAGAAGGGGTTGAAGGACAGTCTATTTGTTTATCATTTCTCTTAGCAGTTAACTTTGCATTTGCGTCACGATCCTTGCTTCTATTTATAGGAATAATTTACTGTAATTGGGCCTGGATCCCAAGTTGAATGGGCCCAGCGGGGTCATGCTTAGCTCAACATCATAATTAAATTGAGTAAAATGGCCCTGTATTAAATTTATTAATCATTTACCTAGCATCACGTCCAACAAAGCATATTTTTGGAGTCGGGTGTTCCGCTAACAATCCTTAAAAAATACTACTGTACTACATACTTAATTATAATTTTAAAATTTAAAAATAATGGACTTACAGAAATTTTAAAATATACGATGTGTATTTTATTTGATAGATCTCGATGAGATTTTTTAAATGATGCAAAAAAAATCAAAAAAATTATTTCGTAAATTCATTATTTTTAAATTTGAAAATTACAAATAAATACTTATTTTTTAAAAAAGCTTCTGCATTCTCTTTTTTTATTTATCTTTTTGATCCGCTCTCTGCATTCTCGAAATCGGACTGCACCATGCAGTTTGCTCGTTATGTGTCACTTATTATGTCTTGTTCATTTCACAACTCTATTCAAAAAATATTTCTTAACTTAATCATTACTTTCATTTCTCTCTCTAACTTTTCAATCATTACTTTATTTTCTCACTTTATCTCTCCACTTTTTACATCTCCCTTCAATTATTATTCTCATTTTTCTCTCTACTCATTTTTCAAAAACACTACTCAAATCAGAAACCAAACAAAGTATTAAATATTTAAATGATCATTCATTGTAACGGTTTTTGAATATATTGAATACAATGGCTATACGAAAACTTCTCAGTCAGACAATGGCTATACGAAAACTTAACTTCTCAGTTATACTATTGTTTAAGAATAATAACCCAATAATAAATTCCTTACCCCAAAAAAAAAAAAAACCAATAATGAATGACGTAATAATTTTTCTGTAAAATAAAAGTATTCCGTTAAAGTGGTTTCAAGCGCCCGGCAACCCGATCGAATTTATATTACGTGAATTTCTTATTCTTCTAGGCCTAGAATACCAACGCTCAAAAAATTAAGAACTCAAGATGGGATCTAGGGGGAGGCGGGATCTTCTACACCGAAAATCCCTATATCAAGAGATTTTTGGCTGTCAGATTTAAAACATAAAAAAAAAATCACATAAACTAACGGCCAAAAAATCATTTGGCAAAAAGGCACAAAAATTTTCGGGACAAAAGAGATCAGACGTGATCTAGGCGAGGCCATAATCAACGAGATGCACGTTGCAGACGGGACCAGATAGAAAGCTGCGTCCTTAAGAAGGAAAAAAACATCATTGAACGATGAAAACTACCGAAAAGGAGGTGAGCTTTTTTTAATACCCTTGCTCAAGTATTATATTCTTTTTTAACCCTTTTTATTTAATTTTATATTTTCTTGGTGAAATGTCATGACGAATCCATGCAACAGAACCGTCCTTGCAAAATACTAGGAGTATAAAATAAAATCTACTCCTAGCTGGCCAAGGAGCAAGTTGATATTTTACAATATGTAAGAAAAATGAAAGACACTTTTGTTAGTAATAGTTACTTAATTTATTCTTGTGTCCTTTTAACTTCTGATATCCAAATATAAAATGAACTACTTATTAAAATGGTATGAGATCTTAGGTCGACATCTATGTGTGTAAATGCAATCCGATGATAACCCCTTACAATTTATGTTCTAACCTTCTGGCGTGGTGACCTATGTATTCAAGATTCAAGAATTTATTCCAAATTGATAGATAGGTGATTGAAAGTTTACCTGTTGGCTATTATATACTTAGTGCGAGCTTAAGAATTCGACAGAGTATGCCGAGCAAACAGAAGAAGAAGAATTCGATAGAGTAATCAGTAACGCATTGAGTGGCTCGGATCATCAAAATTAGATCGGAAACTTGAGGGATTTTTTTAAAGGTTTTTTAAGGGTCTCCGAAACCGGCCCGATATATATATATATATATATATATATATATATGTATGTATGTATGTATAATGATAATTGAAGCACATAAAATGATAGAGATGCGTCAAGAAAAGTTGACGAAAATGGTATCCACATGACACGATAATGATTTTGTTCTTTTATGAATGGGAGTTTTGATGGCTAGGAGGGTGTTTTGTTTGACAATGGCATCCACTGGGCCGGGCATGTCTCTCTTTTAAGCTGGAGTATTATTTCAGAGGAAGATTCCAAATGCATGGGTTTAATTTCTGTCTTAATAAATATCCCCCAAGGAAAAATGACAGCTTGCTTTTTCTCTCTTCTTGTCCCCCTTTAATTGTTCATATGCTTGTGTCCTCCCCAGATTCTCTCTCTCTCTCTCTCTCTCTCTCTCTCTCTCTCTCTCTCTGAATAATTCACAAAACATATGTATGAAATAGTGCACCAAACATGGCATGGGAAGAGTCCCCCCTTCTTCTTTTTTATAATTCGGGAGTTTAACTAGTTTACGCGCATTTTGATTAATTCTGAAAGTCTAATCACACCATTCACTTGCGAGAAGAGCTCAATTAAAACCGAAGCGCATAGCTTCATGTGGGTTGATCCAAATGATCGAGTTGCTAACATTTTCGAACCCTCCAATAGAAGCCCATAGAAAGAGTACTGTCACCCATCAGCCGTGCCACTTTTTAGACATCAGCCGACGTACTGTGCTAATTAACTACTACCCCCCGCCGCCACCCCCCCCCCCCCCCCCCCCCCCCCCCCCCCCCCCCCAAATACACATGATTTTCCTGTTTAGGCAATATTTAGGCATTTCAATTATTCGAGTTTAATATGATCCACATTAACAAATTACACAAAAACAAATTTCAGAGCATATGCTCATTCGGGTGTGTACAGACTACAGAGCAGAGAGAGAAAGAGAGGTGTGTAAAAGTTTAATATGACAATTTGGGTTGGACTATTCCGATATGATAATCGGCCGAATTAAATTTTCTCCCTCCATATCCAATCCATAATTAATCCCCCTCCTATATCCGGCCTCTATTAACAGAAATGTCGTCGTTAATTAACGAAAATAGCATTATGAATAATGAAAATGTCATCCACCTTGTAAATCCTTCCTTGCCCCCCTTCTTAAAAGAATACTCAAGAAGTCCTATATACTCAATCATCTTATCCCTCTATATTTATCTACACTCCTATTATATCCTCCTCTATCTCTGCAAAACTCATCCCAAATGCTAACAAACAGAAAAATTATTCAACACGGAATTCACATATAGACCTCACATGTTATGCGAAGGAAGGGAGTATATCTCCGGAGTTCTAAATAATTCCAAGGGTCTATAATTGTGTGGAAGTTTCATATGGTAGTTTCATGTTTGGTTGAGGGGAATCTCAATTATTGGTTGGGCCTGAAATCTGTTGCAGGGAACACCCACTATATATGTCTAGGCTAGGTTGTCCTTCTACAAATTATTTTACACTAATTTTTTATTTATTATTATTTTTTTATGTTTGGTTTTTCATCTGAAGTTTTTGAATTAAGTATTCGTCTGCGATGGAAAAACAAATTGTCTGATGTTATGATCAAAATCTGAAATATAAGTTCATTATAACCAATATTAAAAAAAAAAATCATTATAACCACAACTCATCTAAAACTGATAGTATTTTGAAATTATTTTGCCTTTTCTTAAATTGAATCCAAGTTGGCCAATAAGGATGCGGCATCCAAACGTCAGACCAATCAAATGAGATTCCAACCGACCCAAAAAAAAAAAAAAAAATTCTTGCTTTCAAGCCTTATGAGGAAATATATTTTGTCGTACAATTGCTAAATAATAGTAGTAAGAAGATAATCAAGGATGGAGTTGCATATTATTACTATTTCGAAGATTTCTGATTATTTTGATTTCCACCAAAACCAGAAACAGAGCGTTTAACCTTCCCAGTAACACTCAACTAAGCTTTACAACAGTTACTTCGACTGGGCCAAGAATAAAGGCTGTTTATCTCCATGGAAAGGAAAAACGATTCATGATATACAAGAGCACTTTTCTTGAATTTTTAAAACCGTTTTTGTGCAAAAAAAAAAAAAAAGGCAATAAGACAACCTTCATTGTCTTATTCCGTAGCACCATGTACTCTCAAAAATTTGACTGAGGTTCAAACTTCACTAACTGCAACTAACACCAATAACTGTCGCCAAGCAGGAAAAAAAACTGCATCAGGATATCCTCTGCTGGGTATCTCCAATTACCAATTATTACCACAAAGGAGTAGTAGAGACATATAAAGCCACAAAGCACAAAACCAAAACATTTCCCGAGATAATCACAACTAGATGACTGGAAGTAAACAAAATATGTCAAACCAAATGCCCTTAAGTACCACTAAGTAAAGCCCAAGTTATCTGTTCTTTTTCCAGGGGGTGGGGGCATGAGTCATGAGTCATGACTTTTAGGCCAAAAACATATATCATCTGAAATCAAGATAACCCTTTCCAAAATGAACAACTCAACCCATTAGTCATACTTACATACATGTTAGTTTTCCTGCTACTTGGTGCAAAAACCCTTTTTTTTTGTTTTTTCCAGTTTAGCAAAAACGAACCTTGATTCGTTTCTTGATAGGGGTCCTACACGAAGGACAGTCATTCATCCCTTGCTTCTCATGGATCTCATTGCAATTTCCACAAAGAGCCTGGTGTGCACAGGGTAGGAAAACCACTGACATCTCCTCCGCCAAGCACATAACACATTCTCTCTCTGATCTTGCAATTGTTTCACTAAAGTTGTCCCGGAAAACAGCCAACCTCTTGGATACTTTAGCAGCTTGGTATCCATAATTTCCATTTATGCTGCCTCTTCTAAGTGCAGCAATTTTTGAGGATTCGGATTCTAATCTCAGTTCTGATATCTTGCTTTCAAGCTCTTCAATGCGTTCCTTGTATTTCTGCATCTCATTTTCAGCCTTTTGGCTTTTCATGTCAGCCTCCACTTTTGATGCATATGCCAGTTGCTTTCTTTCCTTTTTTATAGAGCTGGCCTCAATTAGAAGCTTTTCCTTCGCCTTTTCTTCATGATTGCGTTGAGCCTAAAAATTTTCGTTGCCCATTAGGATACACTATCGTACCATGAAACCAAGCTGAGTAACTTAAAAAGTCCATAGCTAACAATTGAGAATAAAATGAAAAAGCACAATAATACTTGCAATTATAACCAGATTCCAAGGAAATGAATGGCTTCTAAAGAAGGGAAACCAGCGTTAAAAGATGTGGTAAAATGCAAATTATGATTGCTAAGCTATGGATTCAGTGTGTAATACAGGTATACAAAGTGCCAAATTCAACCTGGTGGTAAGGTTCAAAGTGCACGTGAGACAGACTGTAAGCAGTCAACCATGATTCTACATTCCAGGGCCGAGTAGACATATTATACTGATTGATATAAACTGTCATTCCAATTCAAACATGAGAAAAAACTATGATTCAACGCTAGTTAAACACAAAAAGTAGAAAGAGTATATAAGTCAATGAAGAACCGACACCTCTAGAGATCAACGTATTGCAGTGTCGGACACGCAGGGACACGTATGGGACACACCAATTTAAATTTTTGAGAGGGACACAGCTGGGGACACGTAGGATTAAAGTTTTTTTTATAAAAAAAAAAAATTGGGGGTCAAAATGTAATTTTATTTTAAAATTTTGGGGTCAAATTGTAATTTTTTTTTTTAAAATTCACGGGTCAAAATATAATTTTTCAATAGGGTTATTGAACTTATGGACAGTGATTTAAAAACACAAGGCGAAGGTGAGGTGAAAAAGCCCGTAAAAGACGACGCGCAAGGCGAGGCGAACGCCTCATTGAAGCGAGGTGAGCATTTAAAAAAAAGAGCAAGATATACTACATAAATGAGCAATTTTCACTCATAACATCAAAACTAGAATTAACATCACCATATTGCATAATAACCAACAATCCAACATATGAAAAAACATAAAATACGCTCATTCATAAAGAGAAGAATACAGATAATATATATACACACACACACATACCTATATTATGTATGTGTGGCGGCAAGTGGGAGAGTAGAGAGGATTATAATATATATATATATATATATGCATTACGATCGTGCAGCTGCAGCCCACCAAGAAGAGGAGTGAGAAAGATGGGTTCGACGTAGACGGAGAGGAGAGAGAGAGAGAGAGAGAGAGAGAGAGAGAGAGAGAGAGAGAGAGAGATGGTCAATTACCTCTAATTTGAAGATCAATCGTTTTTCTGATCGTTGTTTGTTGTTGATCGACCGCAAATTAGAGACAGCTAGGAGGTATTATGATTTTTGATCGTTGTTTGTTTAAGATAGACCTCATTAGTTTTATGTTTGCCCTAACGACGTGAGGTGAGATTTTCAAGCGCCTCACAACTAGTCGAGCCAAATCGTGACTAGTAGGTTGCCTTGCCCAACCTCGTCTCGCCTCATACCTGTGAGGCGAGTGATACAGGCTCGCCTCACGCCTAGGCGATCGCCTAGATGCGATTTTTTAATCACTGCTTACGGATGTCTTTTTTTGCTTGAAATGGCATTGGAACTATGGATTTTTCGTTTTGTTCACATTTTGCCATTTAAACTTGGAAGAAAAATTGAAATAAATATAAACAAATAAATATACACGTGGCGTGTCCCCCGCCATGTCCTTGTCCCCATTTTTTTAGAATTCCCGTGTCCCCATGTCCGCGCATCATAGGGTCAACCTAACAACCTTACACATATGAACAAAAGGATTAATAAAAGCCGGCGTCCTATTTACAATTCAACCCCATAATCTATCAAAGTTGAAATTGGAGTGGTGTTTTCAAGCCCAAGGATTCTATGATGGGTTAAGTTCTAAAAATTTCAGCAATCCCTTTCAATGTATGGAAGAAAAGAGTCATATAGAAAATCGTCCCTCGTCTAGTTCCGAAGCCTGTTTTTGACATAATTCATGGTTGAAACTGATTACTACGCAATCGCATTGGAGTATTGAAATGATAAAAGTAAGCACAAATAGAGTCCACTTGATAAAACAAGTTGGAAGATTGTTGACCTTCTGGTCCTTATAACTATCGTCATCATTCAGAACCAGCTAACAATTATGCTCATAACGGTGATGTTGCGATCTCAACTCTACTTTTTCATGATCTTTGAAGTCTTGCAGATAATATTTGTTTAGTAACTGACAAACATTATCAACTCTGTCCGGAAAAAAGGTATCCTGAAAGATAGAGCAGTTACATTTGTATGAAACTTGAAGGTTTTGAAGAGCGAGAGCGCGAGAGGTGAAGGACAAAAACATACAAAAGGTTGCCTTCCTAACTTGTCCCAATTTGGAAGTTGAAAGAAGATTTTCAAGCTTGAAAGCAGGAGAGGTGAAGGACATAAGGACACTAAAGGTCGCCTGGGAAGTTATAGCAAATGAACTGCTGAAAGAGCAACCGGGAAGTGAAAAAGAAAGTTTACCGGGTAGGTGGGGCCCACTTGACAATAGTTATGTCTATTATAATCGTGGGTAAGAAATAAGAAGCAATTATAGTTATAAAATCAATAAGTTTCAAATTGGGAGCAAAAGGCCATGTCCTTTGTGGATGAAGTTTTATGCCTGTATATGTGGATAGAAAATAGTCTTCCAATGATTACGTCTCTTGTAAGGATGAAGCACGAATAGCACGCAACGCAACCATCAAATACTGGTGCAACACGAGAGAACAAGTCTTAAAATCAATATAATTGGATAAACTCTTTAACATGACTAGTGTTTTTGATGGGTTGGTCTTGGTATGCCTAATCAAGTTTCATTTGGAGATAACAGAAACCCTTACACATAGTGTTGACTATTTCTCCTTGAACATAAGCATACCTCAATATTGTGGTAGAAACCTTTAGCCTTTTCCAACTCATGCTGCAGCTCAGCCACCTTGCGCTTGTCAACTGAAACCTCCTCCTGCAACAAAACTTTCTCTGTATCCCAAGATTGAGCTCTCTTCAAAGCTTCCTTCTCCCTCAAAAAAGCTTCCTGTAAATTTGCTGATGATCCAAGAGCTTGCAATCTAGCGGCTTCCAATTCCTTCTTCAGTGCAATATTTTCCTCCTCAAGCCTATTGGCGGTTGAGTTAAACACCTCCACTTGGCTAGTAGCATTAGCCAGTGCAGAATCCATCTCAGACAACCTCTTCGCTGTGTTCTCTTCGAAGATTTGCTTGTCTTTTGTGAATTTTTCAGTTTCTTCTTTTTCTTGCCTGAGTGTCTTGAGCTCTACACGGTCCTTACTTAGCCTCCCAGCGGCCTGCATGATCTTCTTATTGGCCCAATCTGTCCAACCTTGGACCTCTTTCTCCAAAATTTGCAATTGAGGAGCTAGAATCAAAATCAGCTTATCCTTCTCATCCTGCGCAACATACTTTCCCAGAGACTGATCGTAAGGAATTCCAGCACAATAATCGTCAAAAGTCCTGTGAGAAGAATCTGGTTTCAGAATAGGCTTTGTTTCATGAGGCAATGAATCATCAACTTTGCCATTCGCAGAAGGTAATGCACAAATAATATCTTTTGAAGCCGATGGTGTAGGTTTAGGTTTAGGTTTATGTTTAGGTTTATTAGTCGCAACTAAAGAAGATGAGGTGTTGGTTGAATGATGATGGCTTTTTTCAGAAACAGAGACTTTCTTTCCAATTGCTTTACTCATCTTTGAGGAAGCATTTTTTGTATTTACTCCCAGAGAATCAAGGGGAGGCTTTAATTTTTCGTCCAAGACCGGACCACTCCAGGTGCTGAATTTTGCTTTTATTGTCCCCTTAGATGCAGAACCCTTGTAATGCTTTTCCAAATGAAATGACTTATGGTGAAGCATGTGCCTTTTCGGATAATTAGGCATACACCCCTTTCTACAACTCCCTGAACTTTCATCCATGGTCGCCAACTGACATATACTCTGCACACATTCAGCGGGAAGGCCCAAGGATTTTCCTCTAGCTTCTATGACAGAAACAATAGCTTCGGGAGTTGGAATTGTCTTCCCATCGTGAAAGGGACACATGGGATGAGGTAAATTGGGAAACCCTCCATACCCTCCATACGTAAGTATTTCAGACCGTGAATACTGAGTATTAGAGATTGAATGTGTTGAGACATAAGTAGAACTGTGGGTGTTGGGGATTGGAAGAACGGTTTCAGAAGTTTTAGCCTCTGATTTCGGGTGGGCAAGTGTGGGATCAGAGGAGCTTTCTCTGGAAGCTTCTTTACCAAAAATGCCACTTAAGGGATCTCCTTCCACCGCACATGCTAGTGAAAGGTTCAAGTCACAAATCAACAAGAACCACATTGCTTCTAAAATAGTTAATGAAGGCTTAACCTCCCTAAGCACATGTAGCATCTCAAGAATTGTGTACTCCACTAGATTATCTAAATCCTGAAATATATGATATGTTGAAGCATCATAATTCTTCTCTCTCTTCAGGAAAACCAAAGCACCATCAACAATATTTGACACCGGATCTTTACTACCATAGTAAAGGCCACTCCTCAAAATGGCTGACTTGGCAACATCTTCAGTGTACCCCTGTTCAGCAATCTTCTTAATTGCACTCCGGAAAGTTGCAGACAAATTGTGTGACAAAAGTTCCTCAAGTTGGTAGGAGATTGGTTCATCCCAGTCAGCAAGATGCAACCCCTCTACTTCTTCTTCTTCTTTAGGCCAATTGGACTGAGCCTCCAATGAGCCAGAATCACTCACTGTGTTCTGATCTGCTAATAATTCATATCTAGGAAATTCTGTGAGGGGCGAGGAGACATCACTTCCACCGTCAACGGGAATTTCAGCTAAATATTTTCTTTTATTCCTAAGCACCTTTTCTTGACATAATACTGTTGAGGAACCTAGGTTACTAGCATTACCACCATCTGCCATTTCTGCAAGTTTACGGAAAACAACAATGAGCCCTGAGATTTCTTGCAGCCAAAGTCACTATACAAAACAATCAATCTGGTAAAAAAAATTAACCACTTACGATCAATGCAAAATACTCTACGCAAATGATTAGCGGAAGATCACAAACAAGATAATGAAGTCAATTTTGTGAATAAACAGAACCATACCTTTGATTTCTTTATGAGTCCAAAAGCGCCCAATATGCAGTATTCTGCATCAAACAAAGCAATTAGGAAATGAAACTACCCAGTAGTGAAAATTCAAAGAAGATGAAATTTATTTCATGAAGGGTTTCAAATAAAGGCCATTACGTGTCATATTGACCGTTACGTAACGGATTTTGGACCCCTGATACTGTTATCTATCTATCTATCGGTTGATACTGTCCGATGTATGGCCCGCCGTATCACCAATACCATTACGTTACTGATACCGCGATTTAAAAACCCTTGAAACCAACCCATTTGAGCTGAAGCTGCTAAACAACTAAATAATACTACAAGCAAGGCAGGAAACCCGAAGAAAACCTGTCACCGACAACCACATACCACGAGAACAACATTAAAGGATCGAGAAGCAACCTAAAGGCATATAAAAAAAACAAAAACAAAAAAATGAGACAAAGGAACAAACAAATTTACGTAAGAAAAACACAAAAGCACCAATAGAGGAACCAAAATTATCCTAACCCTTATTTACCCAAAAAAAATTATCCTAACCCTAAAAACCTCCATGAAAGAAATGAACAAAAAAAAAATTCTACGAAGTAAAGACAAAACAACCCCAATACAGGAACAATTCCTTTTATCCACACCCGTGAATGGGTGAGAGGAAACAAGACAATAGCATCACTTCATTGGATAAAACAATCAAGAATCAGCCTAAAATCAAAAAACCCATAAACATTCTTGAAAGAAATGAATACAGAATCAAATGGAGGACCCAAAAAAAACAACCCCAGAAGAAGATACCGATACATTTTCCCATACCCACGAATAGGTCAACGAAAACGAGCCGGTAGAACTAGTTCTTTAGCATTCTATCGGGCGAAAAGGGCACTTACATAGGGTTGTGAAGACGAAGAATTCCGAAGGTCAGGCCTCCATTGCTGTATGTGAACGAAAACAGTGTGAGAGCTTCCCCTGCTGTGCTTTGCTTTGCTCTCTTTCAGTACTGTGTGGTTTTTAGGGTCATTTTTATTGTACGGCCACTAACTAATGCGGCGGTGACCACGTTTGTTAGCCCAATCCAGGTCAGTGTTTTAACCACGGTTAAGATTACGGGTGGTAGATATTGAACTGGGCTTGGTTCTTGATGGGCTGGGTTCCCAATGGGCTTGAGTTGTCAAGTAGTAGACGGGCTTTAACTTGACAAATTTCAAAGCAACCCTACAAAGACTTTTGTGGCCCAGCACAAGGGCTGCCAATGAACCGACCAGCTCGCGCTTGGCTTGGCTCAGCCCGTTAACGTTCGGTTCGGCTCATTCGAAAAGAGTGGTGCTACTGGTACAGATTTTACATCTGTACCAGCGAGTACAAACACCCTTTTGGGCAGGTTTTGGATCATAAAAAAATGATCGGAACCGCTCATTTTGTTTAGAATACTTTGTTTATGGTCCTCGCAAAAAATAAGCTCAATCTGGTACCGGTACCGGATTGAGCTTATTTTTTGCGAGGACCATAAACAAAATATTCTAAACAAAATGAGGGGTTCCGATCATTTTTTTATAACCCAAAACCTGCCCAAAAGGGCGTTTGTACTCGCTGGTACAGATTTAAAATCTGTACCAGTATCATTTCTGATTCGAAAAATACTCGGCTCATTAAAGGAAGACTCGACTCGATTAAAGATACTTATTTAGTAAACGACTAAGTTCGGCTTATTAAGGCTCGAGTCGAGTTAGAGCTCAAGCTTTTTGTTCGTTTACTAAATGAGCCAAGCTCAAGCTCGACAATGCTCGGCTCATTTGCAGCCCTATGGCCACAACTTATTTGTCTAGTTTTCTTATCTCTTTATTCGTCTTTTGTCATATTTCAAAAGAAAATCACATTAACTTAACTCCAACCCGAAATGTCAGCAAGAGTATCGACATCCTCTCTTACACAATGGAATAACCAAAAGCATAAAGTTGTTAAAGTTAACAATGTTTTCTCAAAAAATTACTCACAGTGACATAATCAAACTTAATAATCTCTTAGTAACTCATCAAATTTTGGCCATTGGATAATTAAAACTTGCAACTTTTTGCCAATAACCAAAACCTTTTCTCTTTCTCCCTCTCTCTCAACAATGTTTCTAGGAAAAATATTTTTGAAAGTTCCTTTTTTTTTAACAAAAACAGTTAGACCGTTTTTCAAAAACTATTTTTTATTATTAAAAACTGTTTTTTAAAACTGTAATTTTTTTTGTCAAAAACTGTTTTGTTTTTAAACTTTTTTGGAAAAGTGTTTTTCACTATAAAAGTTTTCAAAAAATTATTTTCTATTTCTAATAACATGTTTTTATTAGTTTGAAAACTATTTTAAGAAAAATATTTTATTTGGTGACAATTTTTAAAGTTTTACAGGTTGAAAAGATGATGTGGTAAGTTTTGATTATTCAATGTTCGATTATGCCACTGTGAACATCTATATTGCTAATCTTAGCAATCTTTTAAATGGATAATCAAAAGGTGATGTGGCAATTTTTGATTAAATCACCTTTTGATTATCCAAATTTGATTAGTCCACTGTCCACGGTGGATGCGAAGTTGAATTCACAATCTCGTTGCTGCCGTTTCGGGCCAAACAACCCCACAAAACTTTTATACCCCACAATTTTTTACATTTGTCTAGTTTTCTTTTTCTTCTTCTTTTGTGGTTATATTCACTAGAAAGTTACATTAACTTAACTCCAACCTGAAAAGTTAGCAAGAGTTTGTAGAGTGGTTTTGAAATCGTTGGGTCAAGTGCCTCGATTATATTTGTTTAGTTATTGAAGTGCTAAAACATAGTTTGTTGGCTATTTGGTGACATGGTATAATTTTTTTATTTTCCCCTCGCTTTTTTTTTTTTTTTTTGCCGTAGGTAGGTAAGTTAGTGAATTTTAGTATGTTAGATTACTACGCCAGACTAAATCTTGTTCTACCAATTCAAACTTGAGATTTTATTTTATTGAATACTTAGGCCGCCATACATGATTTTTTGGTTTACATAACACAATACTAGAAATAAGATTTTGCTCAAGTCACCGGAGACTAAAAAATTTTGAATTCTTATTGTATTTTTTAAATAAAAAGTAATAATCCATTCAATAACAATAATTAAAACCAAAAAGTACTAACACTAATCCATTCTCCCTAACTTTTTTGTTTTGCGTGTTTTGTTTGTATTTTTTTAATTTTTGTAAGATCCGTAGTATACTTTTTAATTAATCATCTGTCTCAATAAAAGGAGTCTAAAAAGTAACCAATGAAAAAAAAAAGTTCATTAAAGATGGAAAAAATACTAAATAGATTTTTTTGTTTTTTGTTTTTTTTTTGTGTGTCTAAAACGTCGTCTTATATGATTTTTTTCAAACATTGATCTACATTTTTATATTTTTTGATTTTTCTAGTCGGAATGAATGACTAATCCAAACAATTATGACGAAATATTAGGGAGCTGATAAAGCTCAAAAGTCTGTCTCTCCATTCCTTTCCCGTGAACCCACCATAACCACCTTTCCTACGGCCGACAACCCACCTCCATTCCCATTCAACTGATTACAAATCAAACATGCCCAGATGGAAAATTGGTGGGATATTCTGCTATTAGCCTCAACAATCTTGCTTTCAGCCATAATAATAATATTTTTGCACCGCCGGGAAAGATCATGCGGAGGTTATGGAGTAGGGACTCTGGGTTGGTGGCCCCCATCGGCAAAATCATCGAATTCATCTTTTTTTTTTTGATCGGCAAAAAATTTTATTAAGGATCTTGTCAAAGGTACAACAAGAAAGAGGAGGGAGAGTCCAACCAAATGTTGGACAAATACAGCCAAGGGCAAAAGCCCAATCCAATGGGACAAGCCCGAAAGCCTAAGGCCTAAAATGTCAAAATCAAACAATGAAGCTCAAGAAAACCCTAAAGGCCAAAAAGCCCAGATATTATAATATAGCCCAACCTGATGGCCTAAAGCCCGAATATACAACAAAGCCCAATCCATAAGCCCAAAACCAAACCCTAAAGCATAACCACACCACCAGCACTGACCACCCGCCACACCACCCGGTCTTGACAGAACCACCACTAAACTGCCGAAATACTCCTCCACCCCACCACGCCACCAATCAGCCACCCATGGAGAAACACACCGGCCACCAGACACCACTGCCGCGGAAGCACCCATTGTCGTTAAGCTAGAACCGTGAAAGCCCAAGGGACGGACACGGCGGGAGACCAAAACGCCGCCGCCTTCCACCACCGCTCAGCTGCCATGCCGTTAGGCAAAATCCAGGAGAACCCAACAGTAACTCGGACTGGAAGCAAGAACGGGAGGCTAAGGGACGAAGAACACAGGAAAAGAGGCCAACGGCCGGCTATGTTCTGTAGTAACGAGGGTTTGGGTGTAAAAAAACAGAGGGGAAAGAGAGAGACAGAGAGAACGAGTAAAACATACCGCCGTCGATCCTACGTAGCGTGACTAAATCGATACCTGGTCGCCGAACAACAGCCCGAAAAAACGACCTCGAAGAAGCCAGGCGTCCAGATCCCTGACACCAACATGCCCACCCGCTTCACCGCCACCGACCATCCAATTTTCGCCAATCGATTTTGATTAAACAGAAAAAAGAGTTAAAAGGAACATGGAGGGAACAAGAGATGGAGAATACGGCATGAAGCAGGAGAAGAAGGGGAGAAATCGACTGACAGAGAGGGAGAGGGAGGAGGGAAAGGCAGGGGGGGGGAGGCGGCAAAGCGGCGCCGCTTCCCCCAGCTGAAACCTAGGCGGCGAAAAGTTTGGGAAAGGGGATTTCTAGAGAGAGAGAGGAGACAGGCGGGATTCACCACCTCTCTTCTTAATTCATCTTTTGTGCCTATTCGGATCATAATTTATTAAACGATCCTTTTTAATCGAGTTGAGTCTTCTTTAACGAGCCCAACTTTTTTCGAATGAGCTGAGCTCCACACGGCGAAACCATCGTAACTTTCATTTGGGATCATAATTTTGCTTGAAAACATGAAACTGAAAACAGTTTGTACTTAGGATTTCAAGGGGCATTGTTGTAAAGTACGTGGTGTAATGAAAGACAATTAAGTTATGCAATAAAAGATACATCTTGAGTTTTGACAAAAACAAAAAAAAAATGATAAAAACAAAAAGAGTTTTAGCATTATCAATTTTAAAAAATTAAACAAAAAGTAACAAAAAGCAAAAGAACACCCAAAACAAAGTACAAGACAAAAAAAGTGAGGAACAAGGAGTACTACTATATAACAAGGTTTTTACTTTTACTTGTATCTTTTTAATTTTCTCTTGTTTTTTTCCTCGTGAACCCATTTCGGGAGATATTTTTGAGCGCCGAGCAGGTGCCATGTGAGTACGTGGTGGCACCAAAAGGCGATCTCAGCAGTCCAAATATGTTTTGGACGGCCCATATTTATTCCCTCTCTTTTCTCTCACCAGACCACTCTCTCTCCTTTTTTTCTCTCTCTAAAATTCATACCGTCAAAAATACATTTCGACGGTTGGAGTTGCCGAAGTGTGTGGTACCCGCTCGGCACCCAAAAAACTTCTCCTCTTTTTTGGAGTAGTTTTTTTTCCCCTCTATCTCACGTCGGCTTCTTGAGAAAAAAATATTCAGGGCCTCTATGAATCGCCAAGTGCCTCTTTTTTCACTACACGGTTCAAGAACGTACAATGGTGAATTCAGGGATTTGGTACAGATGGGTCAGCATTCGAGTATAAAAATGGCCCTGGAATTTCAGGACTCAAAGCAAATCTTAAACATGCGATCCTCGATAAATTTCTGTTAAAATAATTGAAAAAGATAAAATCTCTCAAAGAAAGTTGAACCTTTGCTAATATATTGGTTTTGAATTAATATCATGGAGTGGACATAACAAAAAATAAACTTTGTAAGAATACGGAAAAAAAATATTTCATAATTGCACATAATTTGAGTTTCAAAAATGTCCATACTATACTTTTAAAATTGAATATAATTTTTTTTAATGATGTTCGAAATTTAATCACTTATTGAATTGATAAAACATTAAATGAAAATTGTAAGTTATCTTGCAAGAGCAAGAGGAAAAGAATTGAAACAAAGTTAGATATTTTTAATCATAACGCTTTAATATACAAAGGTATTGTGTGTACATGATTAGAGCAGTAAAAAGAAGCAAAAAAGATGCAGTATGATTGGAATAGTAAAAAAGAAGCGAAGACAGGCGGCATAAAAGAGAAGTAGATACGGAGGTAACAAGTATTAAACCTCCCCAATCTCTTGGCAAATGCAAGACTGCTGCCTCACCGCTAGACCATTGTTCAACTTATTTAAAATGGTAACGTAATCCACCTGTGCTCACACTAGATCCGTCTTTGAGAACGCTTGAGAAATTTTTGGGTATCGAGCAGACATCACGTGGTGATTCAGAGCAGCACATTTGGACCGTCCAAAAGCATATTTGACGGCTTAGATTGTAACTTTCTCTCTCTTCTCACTCCACTGGCTACTACTATGTCTTTCTAAATTCAAGTCATTCAAAATCAAAATGGACGGCCCGAATATGCTGTTTGGCACTGACACCATTCGGCACCCAAAAGTTTCTCAGAACGTAGACTTGCCTTAATGTGCGGTCAGAATTGAAGGACCCGTGGGCACTGAATAATCCACGAGTCCAAACAACGAGGGTTTGACAATGATGAATAGTATATTAACCCCCAGAGCTAGCGGAACTCTGCGTGCGTACCAGACGCAAGAAACCAAGGAAGCAAAGCGAGGGGAGCTGCCAATTTAGTTGTAAAAATGGCCGAAAAGATGAAGAATCCTTCGCCTTCAAGGGTATGTGTGATTTCAATTCGTTCGAGCTTATTGTCTCGTGATGTCTTTTGTTGAATTATTTTATACCCAGATATGGAACGATATTCGATACTGAGATTGTGTTTATTTCTCGTCTACTCCCATTCGCTTTAACTGGGTTTTAGAGGAAATCCATATGCTAGAGTTTCCAGTTCTCTTCCACGTCTCTTCTTTATTGCGTAATTTTTTTGTTTGGCTGCTGAGAAAATATCCGAAGAAATTGAACAGGAAACGAAAGAAAGTGGGATTTAGGTTTATGCTTAGTTCTTTAATCACTGGTTTGTATGCTCAGACGTGTTTACAAAAATGCAAAAGAACAATAATCTGAGTTTTGTTTTGCCTTTGAGAAATGAAAACCCCTTCCTGTTTGATTGGTATTTAGTAGTGTTTATTATGTCCATTATCTGTTTGTTTGGGTTCTGAGAAACTGTTTCGAGGGAAATACAAAGAAACAGAATAAGTCAAAGGAAATCTGTTTTCCTTTTTTTTTTTTTTTGAGTTGCTCTACTGCTGTAACCAAGGGAAATAAACCCCCCTCTTTCGTTGACAAATTCATACCTTCGGTCATTTCTGTTGGAGGGTTTGTGTTTTCTGGGATCTATTGCAGAGATCTATAATTTTCTTTGTTCCATTCTGTAGTTAAATGACTTGTTATATTGTAGTCTCCAAGGTTGAATTTGATGTGTTTTGAAGAATAGTCAAGTGTACTTCATTCGGCTGTGTTTGCGCTGATAGTGAAGTCGCATTGTCAGAGCTGTTTTTGTGTTATCATCAATTTGCTAAAGAAGCATGGGTTGTCTGAGTTTTTATGCCAAATTGCCAGTCGTCCTGTACCTTTCCACTTAGCCAATTACGTAATAATCCATGCTAGCTGAAGTTGCAGTCCAACTACATTTTGTAGCATTGAACGGGATTGAGAGACCTAGTATTATCTTTAAACCACAAAAGAGATGCTATTGTGAAGCTATACGATATACCAAATTGCCTGAGTTTGGTTGGTTTTGGAGTGGGTTGGTTCTGGGTACCCTATGGTTTATATTGCAGTGGGGTCCCTAGTGTTTCAGTTGTGAGTGATTATGCACTAGCTACTCTGAACTAATAGTGGATTAATTATTGTTCTTCAAATATTTGATGAGGTTCCAACACATACCATAGCTGATTCCCATTGCTGTAAGTTTGGTGCTTCATGCAAGTTGTGGATGCAAATGCCATTACCATTGTGTCGATATTTTTCGTGCAGATGGAATTCTACTAAACAGTTAGTGTCGAGGGCACTCAATACAATTTCCTTTTTTTTTTCCTTCACCACATCGGTTAAGGGGAATGCATAAATTGACAAAGCACTTCATTATTAGTCCATATGCTTGTTGTTATAGCTAGTCCTCACGTTACTCATGTGTTATGTTGTATCAATCAAACATGAGTGTTTAAGAATGGAGAGCGTGGAATTTAAGGGAATTTTCTTATTGTTCGGTAAAACCTACTTAGGGGTCTCAAAAGTCAAAACTTTAGATACTCTTTTTCATACTCGAAAGTTTGCCTTTTTCTTGATTAATTTATGTTTTTTGGTTTGATAAATTGCTCATCATCTTCACTTACAGAAAAGGCAGGCTCCACAGGCTGGGGACACGTCTGTTATAGTATATGCGGCGCAGTGTGGGGAGTGCTTTAAATGGAGGGTGATACCTACCCAAGAAGAGTTTGAGGACATGAGGAGTAGATTTATTGAGGACCCATTTTTCTGCAACAAGATAGCAGATGTTTGTTGTGATGATCCGGCTGATATTGAATATGATGATACTAGAATCTGGGTCATTGACAAGCCAAACCTCCCAAAGACCCCGGCTGGTTTTCAGAGGAAGTTAGTGCTCCGAAGAGATTTCTCCAAAATGGATGCATACTATGTTTCTCCTGCTGGAACGAGAATGAGATCCTCAACCCAGGTAGCGCCATTTCTAGAAGCAAATCCACAATGTGAAGGTTTATCGGTTTCAGACTTCGCTTTTGCCGTTCCTAAGGTGATGGCGGACACTATTCCGGGGAAGTTTGGAAAGGGCCTATCCAGCGCAAACAAAAAGATTAAAGCATTGACGGAGGGAGATGACGATGTCTGAGAATTTCGGCCTATTGGTTTGGTTGGAGCATGGAATTCCTAGAAAGAGTTTAAGCTTGGATTTTCTCAGTTTTCTGGTATTTAGAGTAGAAAATGAACTCTTTCCTCTTTTTTCCCCTTTCTGCTGAGAAGAAGAAATGAACTATCTTGTTAGCAAATAGCAATTATTTCCCAGTTGTAACATATGGAGAAGTGGTAACCCTTTATATCATTCTATATATCTTCTGTGATGCCTGCATTCTCCATATCATGCCCTTTGTGTTGGTGATGATGATGCTATGGTCCATTGGTAGTTACCCCATCTTTGAGTCCAGAATCCGGTGCAAGTATTGACTGGGATTAGCTTGCCATCTCTCACACACACTCTCGATTGAATAGAGAATGGTAGACAATATTTCCCCATGAAGCCTATCCTGATACACTTTAGCTCCAATAGGGATGTCGCTCAAAAATTGACACGATTTAACCGTAAACCCCTTACGAATCCATCAAATGCAATATTTTCTTATAACCAATAAGTCAATATGACCGATAAGTCGGGAAATAAAACCTTGAAAACATTGCTAGTGAAGTCCGTCTGATTACCTCTCCGAAACAAAGAAGTCTGTTCCATTGTTTTGTTCTATGAATTTCATATATTACTCTAAAATTGACATGATTTCTTCTCTTATTCAATTTCCTTCTCCCAAGGGCGTAACAATTCATGCTAAGCAGATTCCTGAGGAATACTTTCATCGTTCTATGCAGCAGCAACAACTAATTACGCAGTGTTTCCGTCGTATTGTCACTACTACTTCAGTTGGTACAAATATGAACATTGCCACCACCATTATCTCAGCCTGGCATTTTATCAAACACTTGGAACACGGGCAAAACGATGGACACCCAGAGACAAAAATGGTTAGGCCGCTGAATACAAATTTCTTACCCAATTGTTGCACTTCTGTTGGTCTCCAATTGCCATGACAGTGCAAAAACCTCAGGATTAAGCACATCATAACTTGGAATCTTATACAATCATTTTAAATGGCACAAACACATTTTTCAGCGAACAATTATGACTGAAATTGGGCAGGGGCCGCGCGAACGCAGGCCCCCACTACCACAAATTATGACGTAGGTTCTGCCTCTTGGACAGACCTTAGGCGGGCACCCCTCCAAAGTGCAATGGAGGTCACCAACCTAGGACATGAGCCTTGTTGATCGCCCATAGACCCCGTCCAGGTAAGTATTTTAACAAGCTTTCGTCTCGATCTATTTATAGTGTTAGTTAGCGCGTCACTTCTTGAACTAGCCGATGTGGGTCTTCTAATTGAGAAGTTGGAGCAAATTAAGAAAAGGATAATGCTATGGTGTCCCCGGTCATTTTGGGGACACCGTAATTTTTGGCATAATTTAACCATTAGGAGCATAACAAAAATCATTACAAGTATAATAGAACCATAACGTGGCATAACTAAGGCATAACCAAAAACCAATCAAAGCATAACAAAAAATCAACCAAGGCATAACCAACCAAGTTATGCCTTATTATGGTTTTGGTTATGCTTGTAATGAATTTAGTTATGCTTATAATGGTTTTGTTATGTCAAAAGTTACGGTGTCCCCAAAATGACCGGGGACACCGAAGTCATTCCCTAAATAGGGTGCCCCAGTATTGGCATTTCTAAGGGAGCAAACAGCTCATTTCAACGATAGCAGCAGGGGGCATTTGAACGCATTCAAAGATAAGGCAGTTCTTAGTTCTTACCATCAAGTTGTCGATTCAATGGGCAAGTACTTAGAGTTTCTCGCTCATTCTTTGGGTTCAAAATTTCTACATAGTAGTATTTTGTTTCCTGCCCGTAGCACGTGATGGGATCTTAGCTCTAACTTTAAACATAGGTGCGGTAGAGTTCTTTACAGATGGCTATGCGATGTGAATGCAATATTCCCTCACAAATATGTGAGACAAATAATCTACGAAATAGCTTATCTATATATTTATTTTACGAAAAGGGCGGCCTCATTCTAGAACACGAAATAAGTACTTATTTTTTAAAAAAGACAATTCCAAGCTAAAAAATAATGAGTTTACTGAGATAAAAAAAATATGCAATTTGGATTTTATTTGAAAGATCTCATCGAGATCTTTTGAACGATGCAAAAAAAATCAAAAAACTATTTTTCATTTACATTATTTTTAAGTTTAAAAATGTGAAATAAATATTTATTTTTTAAGAAGATGTTAAAAACGGTGATTTTTGCCCTCTTGTCATCTATAAATGTACTCTAAAATTTGCCGTGCATTAATAAGGAAGTGTCGCACAGTATTTTTTTCAAAAACAAATCCGACAACCTTAGTAACAAAAACGGGTAGGAACATAACTTTAAAACACAAACTTATGACACAATTGTGTCCTGAACGATAGATGTGTATGGGTCCATGTTCATGGAACGGTTTCCAAAAGTCTACGCCTACCGCTAATCTTCATCTCTTTCTCTACTGCACTCAAATCACTTTTGAAAGGTTCGGATTTTAAAAGAGTTCTTTTAAAATCCAGACTATTGTTGAGACGGATAGTGAGATTAAAGGAGCGGTAAAAGTGAGCGGTGGAAATAGTATGGCTGAACAGTTCTAGGTTCAATTGTGTCTGGAGTTTGTGTTTTAAAGTTGTGCTTGTACCACGTACAAGCAGAAATACGGCAGCGTTTGGCGGCTTTGGCCGGGCCCACGCATAACCAAAAACCAAACCGTCGAACGATTTAAACCATGCATTTTCCTTATCTCTCCCTCAGTCTCTCTCTCTCTCTCTCTCTCTCTCTCTCTCTCTCTCTGTCTGTTGAATCTCCATGAGGTTTTGGGATTGAAACAATAACAAACATGAACACGCTGATCTCAACGCCTCTCTGCAATTTGCGCATTGTGAAGTTTCCCTCAACTTCTTGTTCGATTCCCCACAGCGTTTCATCGCATTCCCAATTTCTGTACAAACCTTTCCAATGTCGTGCAAATCCAAGCGACTTAATCGATTTAAAAACAGCCCAAGAACCCAAACAAGAGCTATCAAATCGAGCGACCGAGATAGATGAAGAAACTGACATAGCAAGCAAGGTTTCAGCTACAAAAGCATCAAGTGGTCCTAAAATCGACCAAGACCTCAAAAAGGTGCGTCTTCTTCTCGTACATATTTGATTCCGAAAGTATTGGGTTTCTTTAGTGTGAGGTTTTTTCTAATGAGGTAGTGTTGTTCTGATACAGTAGTGCTTGCTTTCTCTGTTGTTTGGTTGATGGGAAAAAAAAAAGGTGAGTAAATGGGATAAAATGAAGAAGTTTCTCTACACTATTGCTTGTTGTGCAGAACCCAAGTAAACAGACGGTGATTATGGATATCGAAACGGATGTGCGAAGCAAACAAAAATAATCAAACAAAACTTGAGAGAATGTGAGAGCAAATATTGGGATTTTGGTTTAGGTTTTGAGAGACTTTTGCCTTCATTTTTGGATATCTTGTTGTGCCCATAACTAGTAATGCAACCATAAGGATTGGGTAGCATGATAATTTGTGGACAAGTTTCATTGTTTTATTGGGTTTAAAATTTGAAGAACCTAACATAGGAAGGTTTTGGTTTGTTTTGCTGCCCCAACTTTTCTAAGTAGCCTACGAGAAGGGGAGTTTTAGAAGCACAATAAGGAATTGAGGATTTATCTGTTTGAATTCTAGGTTAATTTTTAACACAATTTAGGGGTTTTGATGACGGTCTTGGGCCAATTGAGGCTTTGCATTGTATTACGAGAAGGAAGTTAAACTGTAAACAGAAAACTGAAAATCATTCACTGATTGCTGTTCTCGATCCGAATGGAATGGGGAGTGGGTCAAGATTAAAACAAAAGTGTCGTTTTACGTTAAGTTAACAGGATCAGCATAATTCATCATTTACTGAAATATCTTGTTGAGGACACAAATGTAGCTGATATGTTGGTTTGATTGACTCTTTTGGAGAAAGATCATTCCAAAGGATTCTCTTTGACTGATGGTTTATGTGGAGACCAGTATTTGATCAATGCTGTTCGTAGAATCTTATTTGAATGGCTCAGTGCCTTGCGCCAGATTCATGATGCTTAAATCACTATTTGAAGGAGGAGTTTAAACAATGAGTGAACACTCATTCTTCTGGGAGTAGGCGAATATCACACTGTAGAGTGCGGTACTTAAGGAAGGGAATGTTAGAATGCTATGCACCCCAAGGGGGCTGTGGAGATTGTTTGCCTATGGAACAGAAAGTGACTGCTAAAAAAGGAAAGGCAGAGATTTAAATTTTCAAATTTGAGATAAAGATAGGTTAAATGAGAACATAAATGGGCAATGAGGAGTTTGAATCAGGAGTGTGAGAGTCTATATTAATCTTTCTGCCTTAGAGAAGCCCTTTAGCACCATATGTGATGGTAATCTAAGCCCCCAGAATACTTGAACTTCTTGATCTGCAGCTCTAAGTATACTAGTATCGGGAAGACTTCTAAAGATTGTCATGGTTGCTAAAACAGCAAGAGGCTGATCATTTTTCCACTTCGGATATTTCGGCCTTGTAACTTACCAATTGTTGACTCTTCTCAATGTGGACAGAAGGAGTACATTTTTCGATAAGTACTCAATGTGAAGGAGTACATGAAATTGAGTGCCATTGGTTTCGCACATCTATAAAGGGAACAGTACTTTCCCGGTGGCTGGAATAGTGGAATTCAATCTCTTCTGTTCTACCATAACCCTAACCGTAGACCATTATTTGTTATTTGGTGAAGACATGCATAGCTGCAATTCTAATTGTTAAGCCTTATTGCTCATAGGTAGTTCAAAAGACAGCTTCCACTTTTGCACCGAGGGCTTCCACTGCTACCAAAAACCCTGCTGTGCCAGGATCTACATTATACAGTGTTTTTGAGATACAAGGATATGCCTCAATGCTAATTGGCGGGGCTCTCTCATTCAATCTCATATTCCCATCAAATGAACCAGACATTTGGAGACTTATGGGCATGTGGTCTGTCTGGATGTTCAGTAAGTTATGCTTACTATGATCAATCATGAATTTGCTTGAAATTCAATGTATTAGCTCTAAGTGTTAGTTTTTCAATTACTCTTACCAATTTTACCAAGACTCGTGGATGGATTGACATAAACGTCTCCTGAAAGTGATTTATGATCATGTATCATGATTTTGTAGTGTTCTCACAGAACTTAAACAGAATACCTTTTGTGTTTTTTTTTTTTTTTTTTTTGAAGTTGTTCAACTGGAAGTCTTGAACTTCCAATAAATGGCCTCAGTCTGCATCTTAACCATGCATTTAGTATCCTTTTTCTGGTTGATATGTGTCAAAAGCAATAGTGAAAATAGAATTATCCCTTCTTGTGTTTGTGGTTTCAAAGCTCCCTTGCACAAAGATTTTGAGAGTTGAATGATATGTGAGGAAGAAGCTCAGTTTTGTAGTGTCCGTATCTAATGAGTTGATTTTAATCCTCTGCAGCGATTCCTTCCCTTCGAGCCAGAGATTGCTCAAAGAATGAGAAAGAAGCTCTCAACTACCTCTTCCTCCTCATCCCATTGCTAAATGTTATTATCCCATTCTTTTGGAAGTCATTTGCGGTTGTGTGGTCTGCAGATATCGTGGCCTTTTTTGCGATGTACGCGTGGAAAGTAAGCCTTTGCTTCTTGAGTAGTGACTAACAAAGTTCTCAATTAGAAATTTGGCACTCCATTACATATTTTGTCCATGCGCTGAGAAACATAATTTTCTGCAGTTTGGATGGCTACAGAAACAGAATAGTAGTTGAATGATATATTTTCCTTCGGTCGGATGAAGCAGCCGGTTTTATCCGTATTAGCTCTCCGACTTCTTCCCTCATGACCAATTCCAGATCTGATGCAATTCGAGCCACAACAAGATAAGCAACTTACTACCAAAAATGAATTGGTGGAGGAGGACAGGGCCCTTATCTTTGCTTCTACTAAATTGAGTTCCCTGCCAATCCTTTGTATTAATGTATTGGAAAGAAATTTCGAGTTTGTTATTCCTTCTTACATAAGTTAGATAATGGGCTTGACATTGACGACACACATGCTACAATTTGAATGTACAATACGGTATAAAAGCAGTTCTAAAAGTCTCGAGAAATTTTGTAAGTTCTTCCCCCTTTTCTGGGCACATAATTCTTGGAAACTAACATTGAAAGTGTAACTTGGTGCATCTGTATCATGTGCATTGCAGCAGTAGGATAGTTTAGTATGGTTATGCTTGAGTTATATCTCTGTCTACAAATACTAGCAACATGTGAGGTTGAATTGGAGGAGGATTGGAAGAGCAAACTTGAGGAACAGATTGACAGTATCGCATCAAGATCAAGTACGGGTAATAGTATCTGGGCTTCGTATGAATGTTCATTCCTCCATACGTCCCTCTGGGCTCCGTAATGATGATAGCGTCCAAAAAAATGGAACAATATCAGGTGAAATGCAGGAGACATTGTTCTGTGGAGTGTGACAAATTCACAAGAAGTCCGGTATGAGGTGGGTGGGACTAATCTTGTCGGTTTACCATCTAACAGGCCAAGGTCCTCGCCCTATTTGGAGGGTTCTGTGGGACAGAACGAAGCCCTCGAGGTTTTGTCAAATGTTTCTGTTGAGAATATAAATAATAAAGTTGTCACTCTCTCATTTTAGATGAGTTAGTGGTTAACAATCTCATATGATATCGGAGCAGGCAATAGATCCTACGTTCAAACCCCACCGTCTACCTAATGTTAAATATTTACACGAATTTAGCCAACTTTGGAAGAGAGTCTGGCTACACGTGAGAGGCCGTGTTGAGAATATAAATAATAAAGTTGCCACTCTCTCTTATAACTTAAGCTTTTAAATAAGTTAGTGGTTAACAATCTCTTAATTTCCATGATTACGAGAAATGACATGCGATGTTTGAGCAAACGCTCGTATCACGAGTTACCTGTCATTTCACTTGCCATTTTCAAGTGAAAGTTTAAGTACTCCTATTTATAAAAAATCATTTCTTTTGGTGATCTGCATATTGTTTACATCCTGACCATTAGCAAGTGTTTTCTCACCTTGATATATATTCATTTGAGTTCGACCAATTATTGTACTAAAAGTTAAAGTCTTCACCAAGTGAGTAAGGATTGGGGGTTTTGTTGTGCCCTGCTCTGGTGCACAAAAGGAATGGGCTGTTGTGAGATCTATACAAGGCCCATTTCTAACTTATTAGTTTCGTCCGAATCATTTATTTTGTAAGTCGCATGAAATTACTTGTTTATGGAATAGTAACCTCATAATTTTGTGAACGAACAAGTAGTTTAAAGTACGTTTTTCTCATGTGAACAATAAAATTGACTAGTCAAACAAAATAAACGATTCGAATTTAGTTAATGGGCTTGATATGGGCCCAGTATATCTAGCAGCCTGCTGTGAAAAATAAAGCAGGTCGGTGACACAATAAGACCCGTTTTAAGACCCGAAGGTCCCGTGTACTCGGGTCGGGTGCGCTCTTAACTTCCACTTGTACAAACGCAACGCAACCAACCACCAAATTGGTCTAGAATGCTCTGACGCTCGATTCCCTACCACAGAGAGAGAGAGAGAGAGAGAGAATGGGAGTAGTACAATCGGTCATCTTCTTGGCACTAATGCTTCTGTTTTGTCTGAAGGCCGAAGCTTCAGACTGTTCAACTCACGGTGAGTTCTCGCATTTTCTGTTCTCATTCTTTGTTGATTGATTTTTTATACGTTTTCTGGTGCGTATGTTCTTTGATTTTCGAGGATGCCACAAACTTCATGGAAATACCGAATTGGTTAATCCTAGTCTGTGGCCTGAACTAACGAAGAGATCTCTATAGGCCCCTTCGATGGAATTTCCGATATCATATATATCCGGCGATACTCCACAGTCTCCTCTTGAATATGCTTGATTTTGACACGTGTGAATAATTAGCGGTGATAAACAGGCTGAACGAATCGAGCACTTAAGTTGTTCAAACTTGAATTGTAAACTTAAGCTTCTAAACATGTTCAAGTTTAGCTTCTTTATGAGATGAGCCAATCTCGAACGAGTCTGTGCCGAACATGAGCCAATGCTCAAGCTTGAATTTTTTTATACATCATAAGTTGAACGAGTTGAGTAGTGGCTTGTTCAAGTTTGATGTGAAAGCTTAACAAGCTTCAAAAAATGTTCTAAGTTTGGTTCGTTTATGAAACAAATGGTCTTGAACGAGCTTTTAACAAATGAACACGAGCTCAAACTCGAGTAACTCGGTTCATTTATCAGCCCTATACGTGATTTCGTAATTTCCATATATTGGATCAGGGGTGGTTTGTGTTCCAACTTCCAAGCATGCACATGTTCAAGTTTACGGTGCTTAAAGTTCTGGTATTTGAATTTTGGGCATCTCTGTAGTTCATCTGTTTTAATTGCTAAGTGTAATTTTTTTGAGCACTGTTGCATCCTGATTTTTGGTTCATTTTAGTTCTTGTATTCTTAAAAAAATTGTTCCATTTTTTTGGCAAGAGAACGAAATATGACAAGGGATGCATTGAGTTTAGATGGTTTGGAAGATTGCTTGGATCACCCAATCTCATTACTTTCAAGTTTCAACTGCTTTATGCTAGTGAATTTTCTTTTGTATGCAGGAGTGCCTTTGGTGAGGAACATTGCCGAGCTTCCACAGGATAACTATGGGAGGCCTGGTTTGTCTCACATTACTATTGCTGGTTCACTCTTGCATGGCATGAAGGAGGTACGAAAAGCACTCTCTCAAGCATAGTGGTTATTCATATTCGACGTTCCATTCAGAGTGTGAACCAGTACCAGCCCTGAGCAAAGGCAAGCAATGCATTTGCTTTGAGCCTCCAAAATTTTATTGCAACGAGGGCCCCAAAAAATTGCAGTATTCACTAAATATAGGTCTATAGTATTATATTCATTCAAACTATGCATGTCAAACATTGAGTATAATGAGCATAATTACTACTTCTGCCTCTAAAAATGCAAATAGAGTGATCTTGAAGTGCTTTGTAAATTTGTAATAATGTGCATAATTTTAAAATTTCATATTATTGAATATCAATAGTTTTTCTTTTTGGAATTGCCATATCTATTATGTAATCATTTTGCTTGTAAAATGCATAAATGGACCAATTTTCATATTTTTGCCTTGGGCCCCGAAAATGTCAGGGCTGGCCCTGGTGCGAACAGAGTTAATAGTTTAATACACAAACTTAAGCTGCGTAGTCTTATGGTAATTGTTTGACTTGTCCAACACCGTTACCTTTTCCTTTTCCTTTGTCCCTCCATACGGTCCTATACAGCCACATCCTGCTAACACCGTCAAATAGAGTGTGAAAGATGTTCTAAGAAATGAGAGCCTGTTTATATTTCTGTAAGTTTTGAGATATACTGTCCATAAAGAGTTAGATACCAGAGAATGTGAGAAATGACATAAACTTGGGGTACTTTTTAATAGGACTGCGGAATGGAATTTTTCTTGGCAGGTTGAGGTATGGCTTCAAACGTTTGCTCCAGGATCCCGCACACCTATCCACAGGCACTCTTGTGAAGAAGTTTTTGTTGTCTTAAAGGGAAGCGGTACTCTCTATCTCGCTTCAAATTCACATCTAAAATACCCTGGACAGCCACAAGAATTCCCTATTTTCACCAATAGCACATTTCAGATCCCTGTTAACGATGCCCACCAGGTAGATCTCTATTCCCTTCAGAAATAGGTGCTTTGATTCATTTAGCAAGGAGTCTATAGCGATTCAGCATGGTTGATGGGATTATTTGTTTTTATTCTTTGTGCTGAATAATTTAGCAAGGAGTCTACAGCGATTCAGCATGGTTGATGCGATTATTTGTTTTTATTCTTTGTGCTGAATAATGTAAAATAAGTTTGTTGTTCCTCAGAGAGAGAGAGAGAGAGAGCAACTTTTAGCAAACTTAATCATGTCCTTTGTACCAAAAAATGCAGCTCTCCACGATGCTATTTTAAATGCAGGTCTCCATCTGCACTTAGTTGGAGACTTGGAGTTATCAGTATTTATCATTAGGCGTGATTTTAACCAAAAAGTTCAATGTTGTCTTTAAAAATCCATTTGGAGGTTTTTCGATTTCTTATTGAAGTACATTGATTTGCCTAATCTTGCACTTTTGGGCCTCAGTGGAGTTGAAAAGGAGCTGTTCATTAGACAGAGAAATTAAGCAAACTTCTGAGGAAACTAAAGCTATCTATGTACATTTACCTAATATTTCCAGAAACCGGTAGCCATTTTTAGTTATACTGGACTAGATGGTTGTTGGATGGGGAAGAACTGAGACTGAATGAGACTCCAAGAAAAGCATGTGTCGTATGAAATTGAGGTAGACGGTGGCAGAATACACCTAATTTTAGTTCTTGTTAGTTGTTAATCAAGGGTGCTTACCGCTCCAATGGTTAAGATCGGAGACATAAGGAAATAGGGTTTTTACAGGATATCAGGAGACAAACAATGGGCCTCAATCCGTGGAATAAAATGGAAACCAAAAAAGCCTGCATCTAAGAAAAGATAAAATCATAAAAGATGTTTTATTGGCATTGTTGCAATAAAATGGAAATCATAAAGCCTGCATGCTTTTTTGAACATGGGAAATCTACTAGTTGACTAACACCTATCTTTTTATGTGGATATTGCTTCACCAAAGGTTTACTGATTACATCTGGTACTTGTTAAACGTTTGCAACTACTATTTTCCTACAGGTATGGAATACAAATCAAGGCGAGGACTTGCAAGTTCTAGTCATCATATCGCGTCCTCCTGTCAAAGTGTAAGATATACTCTTCTTTCATCACGTTGGATCTTTCAGAAGGCTTTTTTTTTTTTTTTTGGGTCAAAAAAGATGTATGTTTCAGACTTACCATTACATCTCTTATGGTTTGTTTAAAGGATCCTCCTCTCTTTTTTGTCTTGTTTGTTAATCACCAGACAGTGGCTATGACGCTTATAGAATGACCAGGGCCTGTATTGCCGGGGGAGGTAGTCATAAATTTGCATGATAAACGAAATGGTCGAGGAAAAAAAGGGAACCTTTTTTGCATGTTATGTTACTTACTTGAATCACAGTGCTTTACTTTTCTGAAAGATCAACCGTCCAGCTGCAATTAAGTACGCTCTCTAATTATGCTTCTCATGCAATCTTCTTACATACCTGATGCCACTGTAAGGAGGTTCTCTTGAAAACTTGAATTTGTCGTGGAGAGGATCATCTTCAATGATAATATTTGCACGCCGTACTTTTGTATCCAATGAAAACCCAGGGAGGCTCTCTTGGGCTATAATTTCTCAACAACCATCACAACTGTTGGAATTTTTTCTTTTTGTATCCGGAATACCCAAGGTAAAATGCATCCATCATTCGATTTTGGTCAAAAAAGGATGATGATAATGGCGGGCAGTTACGGTGCAACGAGTCTACTTATGATAGCAATTGATCATTGAAGGATTTCTTCTGCATGAATACTTTATTGGGCAAAGTCTATATCGTCTGTGACAATCTATTACTGGAACTTTGTGATGCGTCATGTTTCGCTCAAATGATCTCACTGCTGATTTTTGCTTTTCAGATTCATATACGACGATTGGTTCGTGCCTCACGTTGCTGCCAATTTGAAGTTTCCCTACTATTGGGATGAACAATGTCTTCAAACACCCACAAAAGATGAGCTTTAGCGTTCAAGTCACAACCTTGCTTGGAACAAGGTTTCAAACACCCGCAAAAAGGTGATCGGTATTTGATGTTTTGCGGCGATGATATTGCATAATGCTGACATTGAACCAATTGGTAAACGTGGATGAGCTGAGCCTGTGTATGTAATGTAATGAGGATGAGATTTTTCTAGCTACCATGCCTCATTGTGGTTTTGGGTATGGATGCCCCATTAAATATGGACCCTTAGATTGAAAAATTAGTAAGTATCATAACCGTTAGATCAAAACTACCCAAAAAAAAGAAGGTGGATTTACTAAAACTGATATGGTTTTATGATTTTCTTGCCAAAATTTGTAGTTTACTTACTGCACAAACTGATTTTATCAACCATTTGCTATGATCACACTTACTGATCACACCTACTAATTAAAAATCTAGTTTAAAATCTTAACCTGTGAGTGAAAGATTATTAGAACAATTATTTGAAAACTAAAAATTTATACCAAAAATTTGTCTTAATTACAATTTTATTTTCTACAGTAACTTACTTAAAAAAAAAAACTATCAATTTATAAGTAGTTTTGGGAAAATAAGGTATTCATTTATTGTTTAGATATTCTGTTATAAAGAGTCGATACAAGCTAATTATTATAATAATTTACTATAATAAATTTCAAAGACAAACTCTAAGCCAATGATTGATAAATATTTGTAAATGATTTAGTAGAACCTTCATTAGAATAAAGGTTAGTCTTCAATGAAATTAGACTATTTAATTTGATTAAGATACTTAACAAGTAATTGAATTATTTTATTATATCAACATGATATGGCGATGAGATTCTGATAATTGTTAGTGGTGTTAACAAAGATTAGTCAACCAATTAGTGTCATATTGGCGATTAAACGATTGATCACTATAATTGACAAAAATAGACCAATTGATGCAATTAACGATTCAATTAATCGATCAAACCACTTAGATTGACCAATATAACACGATGCGCAAATGTAATACAGTACTAAAGTGTTAGGTGATTGGTAGTGAGCATTGGGCATTGATACAATCGGCTAACGTGAACTGAATGATTTGATTAACACTAACCAACCGAAATTTTTTTTTTCAACGGAAGAAGCAAATTCATTAATCAAGCCATACGACATCTACAGATAACTCCGAATACAGAATTTGACATACAGCAAGTACAGATTTTCATCCAAATACAGAGAAACAGAGACACAATACAAAAAAAGACTAAGAGACGAAATTAGTGTCTAGCGCCTATGCAAGAGCCAAACACTCACTTCTTCACACCGTCAACATAGCCGGCTAACGTGGAGCTAGTACCCAGACACCACCATCTCAGGATGGTGGAACTCCGAATCAAAGATAACATTAAACCTATGGAAATCAATCACCCAATCTGGAAAAACCAGATTAAAAACAAAACCACCCAGGAAGACCCACCAGGACAAAAATCGGACTAATATCCGGACAGAAATCGGCCTCAACATCAGGACATAACCGGACAAGAGTCCGGACAAAACAAAAACGAAACACAAAATCAAAACCCTAACCTGCCGAAACACTCAAAACAACCACCGCATCACTGCTGCCACAACCACCACACCAGCCACAGGAATCACGACAGCCCCCACTGCTGCCATGCCCAATTCCAACACACCATATCCACTCACAGCATCGCCACCAACAACCCAGCAAAATTGCACCATCCACCACCCGAAACGGCCAAAGCGTCGCTAGGCAAGAGATCGGCTATCTCTAACAAGGTAGAAAGGCGGTCCACAACGGGATCCAGAAAGTCGGCGGAACAGGATACACCCAGCAGAGTATCCGGCGGGATCTTATCGGAGGCGGGAGGGGGTGGAAACAAGGAAGGTGGAGGGAAAGGAAAGAGAGAGGGGGGAACAACAGCCCACGGAGGAGAAGAGCGCCGGCAAGGGAAGGGGAGAAGAAAAAGAAAGACAAAGAGAGGCGCCCGGGGGAGGAGGCGACGCTTCCCCCCAAGCAAACAACGGCGGCTAGGATTTCTCTGATAAAAGTTTAGAGAGAGAAAGAAGAGAGAAGGGAGAGCTTAATTGAACCATTTGAATTGATTGATACGATGTTCTCCCTACGTCTAGATTTAACAGTCCCTCGTTCAATTCTAACCGGATAAAAAATGAGTTATATTTTTAAATTGGTAATGAATTTTATATTCAATATGGATCTTGTTTGATAGATCTCAATTAGTTCTATAAGACAATGTTTTTCAAAATTATATAAAACATTATAAATTACTAGATATAATTAACTAAAAAATGATATGAACTCTAAAAAGAACTATTAAATTCGGACGGAAAAAGTAAGAGATGCCGTAAGCCTTAAAAATAACAGAAGAAAGAGAGAACAATTTTCAACCCATACAAGAAAACCCAGTCATTATCTTAAGTTCCTTCTTTTAATTAATCAGCTGCAAACAAACAACACGTATACTAGGCTGATTGGGTCTATGAATGACTTGTACTCTTACCATTTTCACAGATTTACTTTACTAAAGCTTGGGGTGGGAGTAGGTTACTCAGGGACGTTGAAAACGAGTCTCTTTGGTATTGGTAGGAAAAAATTGACAAAAGATAGGATCAACGGACGGAATTATATTGAAGGCAACAAACCATCTATATACCCTTTTTTTTAAGTGTTAATTAAAAACTTAAAAATTCATTAATACGTGTTCTCTCGGGCACGTGACGTGATTTTGAAAATCTCTTTTTATAGTTAATTTCAGACCATTTTATTTGCACATCGACTAATTTCAGGAGAACCGGTTCAATTTTGCCTATTAAAATTGGTACAAATCTCAATATAGACTAACTGCAGGCCCGTCATAAGTCTACATTTTTAATCACTAAACCAGTCTGTTAAAAAGTTGGTTTCAAGATATTCCTTTTGATTTCTCGAATTTAACACAGCTATTAATTAAAAGTAGGATTATTATAATAATTTACTTAGATATTCTATTATTATAAAACAGAATGATTTTTTTTTTTTGAAAATGTTTAGACATACAAGTGAGAGCAACATTTATATCTATCAGTTTGCTTTTCATTAAAATACTAGCTATGTGATTAGAAAATGAACAATAAGGGGAAACCTAATTATTGCTTTCCTTACCAAATATTTCTGTCCTTTTTTTCGTAATATTTATTAACTTTTCACTTTTATCTATAAAAAAAAAAAACCTAATTATTGCTTTCCTTACCAAATTTCTCTCTCCTCTTTTTTTTTTAAACATTTTCTTCCTCCCTCTATCCACAGAGCCATGTGATTAGAAAAGGAACAAAAAGAAAAAAACCTAATTATTGTTTTCCTTACCAAATATCTTTTTTTCCGCAATATTTATTAATTTTTCCCCACTATCTATATCTTTATCAAGTTGATTACTCTTTGTTAAAATAGTATTCTATTATAAATAGTCGCTACAAGTTAATTATTATAAAAATTTACTGTATAATAGGAGAAAATTTCAACGACAAACACTAAGCCAATGATTGATATATTGTAGTAGTAATATTGAGAGAGAGAGAGAGAGAGAGAGAGAATGGGAGGGAGAGAAACGGTCATCTTTTTGGTACTAAGGCTTCTGTTCTGTCTGAAGGCCGCCGAAGCTTCACACTGTTCAACTCACGGTGAGTTCTCACACTATCTGCTTTCATTCTCTATTGTTTGCATGATTATATTAGTTTCCTGTGCGTATGATCAACTTTGATTTTTTTGGGAAACAACAAATTCGTTAACTAAAGGTCTACGAACACAACTTTAAAACGCGACTGTGTTTGGAACCGTTTGATGTTGCATCGAATGGTTCTCGACACAGTTGTGTCAGAAGTTATGTTTTAAAGTTGTGTTTGTACAATTACTCGTGAATCCCAATAACCTAAATTACAAAAAAAAAAAAGAAAAAGGATCACAATAGGCCCGTTCGATGGAATTTTCGATATCATATGCATCCGGTGATACTCCACTTGTAAGTTCTTAATTTTGACATGTGCGATTTCGAATTTCCAATTGTTCCATGGATAGAAAATATGTGTGCTTTTTGTGTTACTCTGATACTAAGAAGATGAAGTCATAAATGGATAGAACCTGAAAAACTGTATAAACAATGATCAAGACTAGCGTTGAGTCGTTGACACTACGTCCTTAAGACATATTCGTCCCAGCTTTTGTGCATCTCTTAGAATACAATGATCGAAATCCCACCAAAGCAGCACTAGTTTGATTTTTTTCTCCCACGAAGAGAACAATATATGACAAAGAACGAATTGGGAATTTAGATGGTTTGGCAGCAATGGTTGGAGAAATCCATCTCACTACTTTCAACTGCTTTGCGGTAAAGTGAGTGAATTTCCTTTTTTAATGCAGGAATACCTTTGGTGAAGGATATTGGCGAGCTTCCACAAGATGACTATGGAAGCCCTGGTTTGTCTCACATAACTATTGCTGGTGCATTCTTGCATGGCATGAAGGAGGTATGAAAAGCACTCTCTCAAGCGCACTGGTTATTTATGTTTGACCTGCGCAAGCATGCATCATTCCCCATACATGGTCTTACAGCTTTTGCGGAGACCTATGTTTTTGGTCAACAGTCGCTCGGATTCATGTTTCTTATCTGTTGACGGATTTTTCTCTTATCTTATGAATTGTTTTACCCACATGATCGAGTTCTATTTGCCTTGCGAACAGAATTAACAAGGCACTTAAGTTGTGTAGTCTTGTAATGACTGTTTAATTGTGCAATCTCATTATCTGTAATTTTTCAGATCTACCTACCATTAGGAGTTAGGTACAAGAGGATGTGAGAAATGACAGGAAGTTAGGGTACTTTTTAATTGGACTGCATGGTGCAATTTTTCTTGGCAGGTTGAGGTATGGCTTCAAACACTTGCTCCAGGATGGCGCACGCCTATCAACAGGCACTCTTGTGAAGAAGTTTTTGTTGTCTTAAAGGGAAGTGGTACTCTCTATCTCGCCCCGAATTCACATCTGGAATACCCTGGACAACCACAAGAATTCCCTATCTTCGCTAATAGCACATTTCATGCCCCTGTTGATGAGGCTCACCAGGTAGATCTCTCTTCCCTTCAGAAATATCTACTATTGTTCATTTCTCAAGGAGGCTATAGCAATTCGGCATGGTTGGTATGATTAATTGTTCTTAGTCTTTGTGCTATATGATGTCAAGGTTTGTTGTTCCATTTACAAAACAACTTTTAGGATGTTAATCATCTCCTCAATACCGAAAATGCAGCTCTCCATTCCCATCACACACAAAAAATGCAGCTCTCAACAACCCTAGTCCAAATGCAGATCTCCATCTGTACTTAAATGGAGTTATAGCAATGTATAGTTAGCATTGATGTTTAAATGGTAAGTTGAATGTTATCCTTCTAAATCCCTTATTGGTGTGCTTTTGTAGAGGTTATTCTAATTGCTTGTTGAAGTACATGGATTGTTTTATCTAGCACTTTTAGCCTTAGGCCTTAGTGGAGTTGAAAATGAACTGTTCATTAGACGGTAGTTAAGCGAATTTCTGAGGGATACTCAAGCTATCTATTTACATTTACCGAATACTTCCAGAAATGGGCCGTTGGCCATTTTCTGCTTCACAGGACTAGAGGGCAGTTTGATGGAAGGCTGCGTGGAATGAAACTGAGGCAGCTGGTGGCTGAACACACCTAGTTTTAGTTCCTGTTAATGAAGTGTGCTCACTGCTCTGAGGGGCAAGACTAGAGACATGCCTGACTTTAAGCATTATTTACAAAAGCTGCCGCTTGTACCCATGTTCTCGTGAAAAAGAGCAATAGCAGAAAAACTAAGGAAAATAAGTACTGTACAGAATTTCAGGAGACGAACAACGGCCTGAAACCATGGAATGAAATGGAAAAAAAAAAAGTATGCATGTATTTAGGCAAAAAGATAAAACCACAAAAGATGCTTTGTTGCAGCAGTAGGGATTCTACTAGTTGTCTAATACTTGATCTTTACATGTGGGAAGTGTTTTTCCATGGATTTGCTAATTACATCTGGCGCTTGTTAAGCGTTCGTAACTTCTATTTCCCAACAGGTCTGGAATACAAATGAAGATGAGGACTTGCAACTTCTAGTCATGATATCACGTCCTCCATTCAAAGTGTAAGATATAATCTTGTTTCAACTTCTTGCACGTTACAGATTTGCCATTTCATTTGCTATGGTTGAGTACGTTATCCTCCTTTTATCCGTTTCTTATTTGTTAATCACAAGACAGTACTAAGATGCTTGAAAAATGGCCAGGAGATCAAGCCTTTTCCTTATTAACCATCGGTAAACTACAAGGTCAAGAAAGAAAAAAAAACAACTTTTTTTTCTTTTGCATAATACGTCACTCACTTGAATCACAGAGCTTAACCATTGACAATGGTAGGCAATTATGGTGCAATGAGTCTGCTGGTGATGACAATTATCAATAATTGAAGGACCCTTTCTGCATGAAGAACTTATTGAACAGAATCTTATATTGTCTGCGATAATCTGTTACTGGAACTTTGTGATGCATCATGTTTCGCTCAAATAATTTCACTGCTGATTTTAACATTTCAGATTCATATACGATGACTGGTTCACGCCACACATTGCTGCCAATTTGACGTTTCCCATCTTTTGGGATAAACACTGTTTTCAAGCACCGGCGAAAGATGAGCTTTAGCATTCAAGTCACAACGTTGCTTCCTCGATCATATACTGATCTGGGATATGGTCTTGACTTCTTTTTCTTCTTCTATCATGCGCTATTCCTAAATAAGGATCGTGGAGTTCCCGTCCATCATTTCCTTCGAGGCCTCGGTCTTCTTCTTCTTAAAAGTATCAAATGTAACAGTCTTTTTCTGGTAGCTTTAGTTGGTATTTGGTCTATGTTGTTATACGAACCTTGTTACTTCCATGTGGGGATGTAGGACGATAAAGTGATGCTATTGCATTAATGCTGGCATTGGACAAATTTGGTAAACGTGCATGAGCTGAGGCTCTGCTTATATATATAATATAAATATATAAAAAGGATGTAATCAACAACAAAATAAAAATGAGTAATTTGCTCTCCCTCTCTCTCTCTCTCTCTCATGTGTGTATGTAGTTTTCCCCCGTTTTCGTTTGTTTTTTTTTCCCCTCTTTTGGTTAATAGAAAGTATAACTCCAAACACAAGACAAAACTGTGTGATTGTATCTGAAAACGTTGAAATATCTAGAGTTTTTTTTGTGAGAATTAGTGACATGTGTAATTCTAGAATTATCTCAAAGTTTATCTTGTATGAAAATATCTTTATACCAGTGCCTTCCATTTTGACAGACAGTTGCCAGGGCACGGTGGAGATGAGGGATTTTGTAGGTTGCATCTACAACGGTCAAGCCAGTAGATATCCTATATCTTCCATCATAGATCTAATAGTTTGGCTATGTTTAAGTGATGATACAAAAACCATTGCCCACGACAAAAACCAAATTACGAAGTCAGCCAATTTCATTAAACTTAAAGAAACTATTCAGAAAAATCACCAACGGTAGGGTCGTTCTAATCCATTTGAACCAACCACAAGCATTCTTACTTGATCAGGAGCAACAACCGCAATCTGAAAACAAAATTTGTGCTTCCAACTTGAAACTTTCAAGCACGAATTCAACACAACGGATCTAGCCTTGTACTTTTATTGATATATTAAGTCTACAATGGATTATAGCCTTGTATTTCTGTTTGAATAGTAACTGAGTTAATTGAGACCAAGGATTAATTCCACCATTTGCAGGCTGCATGCACTGTAAACTGCAGGCATGTCAATCATTTTGAGTCTGGTTCAAGCACAACTAATTTAAGTTTTATATCTAACTGTAGTTGAGTTCTATTTTCACACAAGTTAATGCAGTAGAAAGGAGCCGATGAAAGGAATTTGATGAGGTAGCATATTTGAAGCAGCCGATGAAAGGAATTTGATCTTCTGAGATCATCGAACATGGAGTTTTGTGGAATGCTGGTTTGCCAAGTAGTTTCGTTTATTTTTTGGAAACATTTTTTGCCGCAAACATGGACTTCTTTCATTCATTTCTGAGGTTCGGATCTGCGCATTTGTAACAGGAGAAGAAATAGGGATTTCCTACGATGGATGGGAAAAAAGTTTCCCAATTGAGAGAGAACAAATGAGTCTACTGTCTCATAAGCCTTCACACTTAGCAACCCAAGAAATGTGAAACCACTACTGCTCATTCATTCGATTAATTATCACACTCTAGCACACAAACTAATACAAGCATTGTGACACAAAAAATAAATTTTTGTTTGCTAAGTCTTAATACACACAATATTTAAAACACTAGTTATTAAACCCATTGCATGTTGATGCCCATAGATTTGTTCCCTTGGGGGATAATTTAGCATGCGGAAGATTCGAATCTTTATATTGACATATATTATTCTTGATTTTGACATATGCGATTTCAAATTTTCCATGCTGTGATAGATTGAATGGTGGTGGTTTACATTCCAACTTCCAAGTGTCCTCATGTTTTGTTAGAAATTATCTACTTCTTGAGCTGCTGTGGTACTAAAATGATGAATTTGAATTTATCTGTTTACAACATTCAGATAAAGCCACCGGCCGCTAACTACTTCCAATAGGGTTTAAAGGGTGTTCCAAGAAATGAGTGCTTGCTTACTGCTGTAATTTTTAAGATATACCAACCATCAAGAGCTTAGGTACAAGAGGATGTGCGAAATGACATAAAATTAGGGTAAATTTTGATAGGACTGCAGAGTGCGATTTTTCTTGGCAGGTTGAGGTAGTTTGAAACATTTTCTCCAGGATCACGCACGCCTATCCACAGGCACTCTTGTGAAGAAGTTTTTGTTCAACTTCTTGGCACGCTGTTCAACTCACGGTGAGTTCATCTTTGAATTCCAAATTGCCAAAAAAAAAAAACTTTGCAGTAGGAGTCAAATTTGAAGCAAAAGGTGCGGAGCCAAATTCATGTTGAATTTGACACTCTATTTGATACCAAGGTTGGGTCATGCCAAAAATTATCATTTCTATGCCAATTTGAAGCCATCGGTTGAAGATTCCTAAAATTCTTGGTATCTGAATTTTGGGCTTCTTTGCCTGTAGTTCTTGTGTTTTGTAATTTATAGATGTAGAGTAATTTTTCGGGTACTATTTGTGTCCCAATTCCGTGCATTTCTTGGCTTCTAGTTTCCTTTTTTCATAATGTAGAGTGTTCCGGGTCAGCTTGTGCACACATCAATTAATCCCTACCGTTTCATATGCTTACGCGTGAAGGTGAGGTGGCCCCAAGAATTACTTAGAAGGGAAATCGAACTTTGAGACTTTAGGATGGATCAGATCCTAAGTCCAGGCCAAGACCACTAATAGATGGTTTGGCAGCATGCTTGGATTACTTGCTATCTCATTTCTTTCAACTCCTTTAAGGTAAAGGGAGTGAATTTTCTTTTCTCTGCAGGAGTTCCCTTGGTGAGGAACATTGCCGAGCTTCAGCCAGATAACTATGGAAGTCCTGGTTTGTCTCACATTACTATTGCTGGTTCCCTCTTGCATGGCATGAAGGAGGTATGGAAAGCACTCTCTCAAGCGCACTGGTTTCATATGTTTGACATTCTATTCGCTGTACGGACAAATTCAATACAAGAAACTTGAGCTGTGTATTCTTGTAATGACTGCTTCATTGTGCAAGACCATTACCTTTTTCTCTATCTGTTCATAACATTCTGAAAAAGCCACATGCCGCTAACACCTTCAAATAGTGTATAAAGGATGTTCTATGAAATGAGTGCTTGCTAATAGCTGTAATTTTTGAGATATAACTACCATTAAGAGTTAGGTACTTGGCAGGTTGAGGTATGGTTCAAAACATTTGCTCCAGGATCACGGACGCCTATCCATAGGCACTCTTGTGAAGAAGTTTTTGTTGTCTTAAAGGGGAGTGGTACTCTCTATGTCGCCTTGAATTCACATCTAAAATACCCTAGACAGCCACAACAATTCAGTATCTTCACGAATAGCACATTTCATATCCCTGTTAATGATGCTCACCTGGTAGATCTCTCTTCCATTCAGAACTATGTGCTTTTTCAATTCTCCAGGAGTCTGTAGCAATTCGGCATGGTTTGTATGATTATTTGTTCTTAGTCTTTGTGCTAAATGATGCAAGGGTTTGCTGTTCCCAGGACAAAACAATTTTTAGTGTTGTTAAATCATGTCCTTGGTACCAAAAATGCAGCTCTCTGCAACACTATTTGAAATGGGGTCTCCATCTGTACTTAAATGGATTTACAAATATATGCATAGTTAGCCACAATGTTTAAAGGAGTGGTATCCTTTTGTGGAGGTTCTTCTAATTCCTCATTGAAGTAACATTGTCTTATCTTGCACTTTTAGGCCTTAGTGGGGCTGAAAAGTAACTGTTCATTAACCAGGGTAGTTGAACAATTTTCAGACAAAACTCAAGCTATCTATTTACATTTACCAAATACTTCCAGAAACGGGTAGCCATTTTCAGTTTCACAGGACTAGAGGACGGTTAGATGGGGAAGAATTGAATCTGAATTATATCCCAAGAAAGGCCTGTGTGGAATGAAACTGAGGCAGCCAGTGGCTGAATACACCTAGGCACGTAGCTAACTGCTCTGAGGGCTAATATTAGAGACATGCCTAACTTTAAGCATTATTTACAAAAGCTGCTGCTCTTACTCATGTTCTTGTGAAAAAAAGCAACAGCAGAAAAACTAAGGAGAAGAAGTTTTGCACAGAATTTCGGGAGACTAACAATGGGCCTCAATCCATGGAATGAAATTGAAAAGAAGGAAGCCTGGATGTATGAAGGAGAAAAGATAAAACAACAAAAGATGCTTTGTCGCAGCAGTAGGGAATCTACTAGTTGCCTAATACCAGTCTTTTCATATGGAAGGTGTTTCTCCAAGGATTTGCTAATTACATCTGGTATTTGTTAAGCGTTTGCAACTACCATTTCCACCAGGTCTGGAATACAAATGAAGATGAGGACTTGCAATTTCTAGTCATTATATCACATCCTCCAATGATAGTGTAAGATATATCTCTTCTTGCATCATTTTGCATGTTTCAGATTTACCACATTTCATTGTCATGGTTGCATACAGTATCCTCCGTTTATATTTTTCTTATTTGTTAATCACAAGGCAGTGTACTAAGATGCTTGTAAAACGGTCAGAAGATCAAGTCATTAGAATAATTAACCATTGATAAACTAGAGGGTCAAGGGTGAAAAGAAATGAACTTTTTTACATGTTATGTTACTTGAATCACAGAGCTTAACATCGCCACAAGATAAACTGTCCAGCTGCGAAGAACTACATTCTCTAATTATGCTTCTCATGCAATCTTCTTAGATGCCGCCATAAGGTGGTTCTCTTGAAAACTTCAACTTGTGGTGGAGGGGATCATCTCCAACATTACTGCTCACTCACCGTACATTCATATCCAATGAAGCCTAGGGTGGCTTTGTTATGCTATGATATCTCCACATCCATCACAGTTGTAGCTTTTTTTCTTTGCCGATAAAAAAAGAAAAAGAAAGAAAGACCAAAGTTACAATCCTTCAATCATCCAATGTTGGTCCAAAGGAAAATGACAATGGTAGGCAATGAGTCTACCGATGAGGACAATCGATCATTGAAGGACTCTTTCTGCATGAAGAACTTGTTAGAACAATATCTTGTAATGTCTGTGACAATCTATTACTGGAACTTTCTGATGTATCATGTTTCGCACAAGTAATCACTGCTGATTTTTGCTTTTCAGATTCATATACAACGACTGGTTCATGCCTCATATTGCTGCCAATTTGAAGTTTCCCATCTATTGGGATGAACAATGTTTTCAAACACCAGCGAAAGATGAGCTTTAGAATTCAAGTCACAACCTTGCTTCCTTGATGATCTATTGATCTGGGATACAGTTTTAGAATGGGGTTTTGTTTTGTCCTACCATATGTTCTAGAATTCAAGTCACAATCTTGCTTCCTTGATGGTATAGGATACGGTTTTGAATGTCTTTGTCTTGCTATAGGGTTTTGAATGGTTTTGTTTTTTTCTCAAACTTTTCTGCTTTAGTCGGTCTTTGGTCTATACTTTTTCGCCCATAAACACACATGGTTACTTCCGTTTGGGATTGAGGAAGATAAGGGGAGGCTATTGCACAATGCCGACATTGAACAAATTTGGCAAACGTGTATGAGCTGAGGCTGGAAAGATTTGAGTGCCAAGCCAAGGCAGGGCTGAAGGAGCATTCCTGGGTAGTTTTCTAAACAGGGCTGGCTCATTTTATTTCTGGAAAGCAGGGGACTACGAGATCAATGCAGTAGTTATCCGTTTGGGTCATGTTCAGAGAAACAGAGCCATAGACTTCATGGAAAACAAAAAGTTCCATGGAATTGGTGCCTATGAATCGTAAAATCACACAACAGGTTTTGATAAGAGCTTATATCCAATTGGCTTCATTAATGTTCTGCAATCTGTATGGTAGGGCAAAAACCTTGCCTACACAACTAAAATGGTCTCACATTGGCCGACGACGAACAAACAACAATACTCAGTACTCATGGTGGCTATCCTACTGCAACAACAAAATCCTGATACTCCCACTACCTCTAAGTTGCCTATCAAACAATAAACAAAATAGACTTGAGACAAGAATCACCCCTTCTTTTTCTTCAAGCTCCGCCTTTCAGCCTCTCCCTCGGCAACCAGAACACAGAATTCTGCCCCAAGCATCTCGTGTATATCTAGATTTAAAGAGCTGCTCAAATTAACCATCTCCATGATCACTTCTACATTAATACTAAAGCCTAAAGTAGACAAGACACGAACAGCATTTGCAGTCCTGCATATATTTTGCCTAGTCTCCAACGGCGTGTAAGTTCGTTCTTCTTGTTCGAGACTCGTTGGATACATACTGGTTGTGGCATCCTGTTGCTCAGATTTAGTCGCTTGATCCTCTACTATCATATCATCTCTAGCTTCAACATGTTCCCCAACCCAGATGAATCCATTGCAGCCAAGTATCAGGTCAATACCGTATTGTTCTATGTGGTGGAAATGTTGTTTCCGCCTCTTGACTAGATAAGGAGAGACTGTAAGTAGTTGTCCTCTTTCAAGCTGTAAGAATGGAATGCATCAAAACACCAGTCTACAAAAGGAATTAGAAATTATAGTAACGATGGTGGTAGAAATGCAAGTCTGTACTCTGGACATCAAATTGACAGGATGCCCCCCATAAAATATCATCTGTCTAGTGCCTTTTTCTTTGATCTAACCAATGCAAGGTTATATGAAGATGAATTAACATTTGGCATTCTTCCAGAGAAGTTTCAAGGGAAAAAAATACGAAATCCAAAATATAATGTGATACTGATGATAGCTTGTTGCTGTTCACAGTTGATCACCCGCATACCACATGACAGCCTCTTCAAATTGTCAGTATAGATAATTAATTTTATTTATAGGTATATCTTCAGATTTTACCCTTGTTCATCCTTAAAACATAAATTCGTTAATGGAAAGTGGAAACTACAAAGGTGAATTTGAGTTACCATGCCATGGACACAGACCAAAAGTAGGTTAAATGCTGAAGATGTGAAAGGCAGAGAAGATCGTCACATAAATACTCATTTCAAGACATACCTTTCCATATTTCTGGCTTCTTGCTTGCAGGTGCAAGCTTCCATCATGCTGGAAACCACGAACTTCGGCCTGATAGAGGAAATGCCACAGATTTCGTATTTTCAGTATATTCTCTTCAGAATTAACTACAAACAACTCCAGAATCAATGCCAGAACATATTAGTGCAGCACATGATGTCATATGATGGTCAATGCCCCTCATGCAATTTGAAGAGCAACCTTGCTTCATGTGAGGAAAAAAAGAACTTACTCAATATAGAGCCAACCATATTGGCAGCAAACATTTCATTTTCTCAAGGAATTCAGAGAATGAGTGAACTTACACAAACAACATCGTTCTCTTCGAAAATGCTGCGCATGTTGAGCTCATCAACTGCTGTTCGCCGCCTCTAGCAATTGTAAGAATGAATACCGAGTAAGCAACTATATTCATCCCATTGTTTTTGTGGACGGAGCTAATCAAAGAAGAAAGCCCGCTCCAATGGCAATTTTTTTCTTGATTGAAGAAAAAGTCAAGTGGCTTTAAAAGCATCAGACTAGCATGTATTAGTAGGGTTATTTGGATATGGGACTGATGCTTAAGTGAAGCAACATGCTAGGGGAAGGGACATGGGTTTTAACTTTTACATACCTTCACACAGCTTACACAAGAATCAATAAAAACATGATGATACAGTTTTGGCGAAAATATTTCTTAATGGGAACCCACCCTAGCAAGAGACAAACGAAAAGGCAAGATAAATAGCACTAGTGTAACTACTATTTAAAGGGATACATATGTGTTTATGCATTCACCAAAAAGTTGTTTCCAACTATCTAAAACGAGTAGTGGTGGTTGTAGAAATTAAGTAATGTTGTGCAAACAGAAGAAAACAATGTAACACAAATGGTGCAGAAACAGAAACACCTGAAAAGGAGCAAAAATAATCTTCTCTTAAGTGCCATAGAATCATTATGCAGCATCAGGAAATCTAAATACCTGAATGCCATCAGGTAAGTTCATTGAAGAAAGCATTAGAACTGCATCTTGGCTAAAATTTATCTCCAATCTCCATCGCTTTGGAGCAACCTAAACATCAAAAGAAACCCAATCAACCTACTGACTAAACAGATTGACAAAGATGGAATGAAAAACTTAATCTATCTGCTTTTAGCAGCTCACAATGGATAATCTAAGGCACCGGTAACGTGAATCCACGACAATTTGTTTATCCCAACAGGTTTGAGATTTGTATACATGTCAATTTGATGATTTATTTTTTCACAAATCAATTCCACCCAAATCAAACTCCAAGAGAAAGTTGGTCTTTCAGGTTTTCTACCTCAATAACACGTCCTACGATGATGTCCCCAATCTCAGGCTTGTACCTAAAACCAATTGTATTCCGGCATCAAGTTTCGCAATCATCATCTCATTACTAAAGCCAAATCACGAAAACAAGGCGTTTAAGGTCCAAATACCTGGCCCTCAAAGTGCGAACGTAGACGAGCTTGTTAACACGTTCAACCACACCACAGAGTGTCGCAACCACTTCGCCGTCAAGTTCTGCGGTTCCGTGTCCCCTTCATCCAACCCAATCAAAGACGACAATAAGTGTATTATTTAAACATAGAAAAACAAAAAAGAAGAAAAAATAAGAAAGCAAAGCAATCCAATCGAATAACATTTCGAAATCTATATATCAATTCACAAGTTCAAATAATGCATCGAGAGAGATAGAGAGAGAGAGAGTACTTGAGGACGCCGTCTTCGTAGTTGACGGGGATAGTATCGGCGACAGTGACGGAGGCATTAGGGTTGGACTTGGAGGAGAAAGACTCGAGCTTTTCCAGAGCTCTCTGAAGTCTTATCTTCTGGGTTTGATTCAACGATACCTGTAACCCCCTCATCTCTCTCTCTCTCTCTCTCTCTCTCTCTCTTAGTTCGACACACTGGGAAAACCCTAAACCCTAACGAAGGTATATCCGAAACCCGTTTCTTTCAGTGCCCCGTCAGAAAAGAAACTACTCCGTAGTGTATTAAACTAAACTGGGCGCGAACCCGGATCCAGAACCAAATAACCGGAATGGGGATGTTGCTAAGCAACGCTGATCTAGCTGTCCATTTCGACAATTAACGGCTCGAATCTTGACAGAGTAATAGATGGTTCAAGTCTATACGCGCTCAAATTCAATCTGAACCGTCTGTGCCGAGATGCATAATCAAATGCCGCTCAACACCCGCTTGACAAGGGATGCTTGGCAACATCCCCAGGCCCTTCTTTTTCTTTGTTTTTCCCGCCTGCTCTTATTTGAAACTTTAGAAAGGGAAGAGAAAGGAAGGATAATAACGAAGAGAAAAATTCAAATCAAAGTGAAAACAAATTTAGAGAAAAAATTGAACTTGTTTTTTAGAGCTCCCCTTGTCTCTTTTTAGAAACCAAATAATGGAAGAAAAATTCTTAAAATTTTCTCTTTCTTTCCATTTCTTTTCCTACACTTAATTTTTCATGAAAATTGAAATCAAACCACCAGTCTCAGCATTCAAATCGAATATGAGACTTACGAATTTCGTTTGTTACTTTCAAATGAATAATTATGTTTACCGTGCTAGAGTTCTCTGATATCTTGACATTTTACTTCTAACTAATCGTAGCATAGTGCAAGTTTTGCGCCTAGGACATGGTAACTAACTCTTTGTGCAAAATTATGAAAAAAGTTTTCAACTTGCACCTCTAATGTTTTTTCGGTACCTTCTCTTTCTTTTTTCAATAAAAAACTCATGTAATTTACTCTAAAGTTTTATTTACTGTGTGCTGGTAAAAAAAAAAAAATGATTTATTTCCTGTGATGCAGATGTGCACTAGAGGACACCCCAGTCCCATTCTTGCTGCTCTTTGTGTTCTTAATTTCTCTCCCCTATGCAAGCATTTGCTTACAACAATTATGGCCGTAGCCTGATCATTATCCGCGGGATTAAATACTATGAGAATAAATTCTATTTATCACCGGTGTAAAATTTCACTTTTTTACCACCGTTCATTTCACTTTTCCATGAACAATGTAGGCTCTCATTTTGGTTGGTCTTTGGATGACAAAGTATTTCATTATGTCAGATTCCGTTTTAGAATTCGAGAGTGTTGTAGTGCATCCTTGTATAATGCACTATAGGGTGGAAGACAACCGTCAATCTCACATTTTTTTGAATTTTTTTATTTTTAATCTGACCAGTTGAAAATACTTTTGATGATTACGATATCGCATTACACCCGCACTGCACTGCACAAGCAGTACACTGTACACTGTACACAGCTGTTTCCGGATACCTTTTTGGAGTATAAAGATTTTTCGCCTTTCTCTGACAACTTTTTGCAGAGATGAAACAATGTTAAGAGGTTGGGGCATTGAATTTTTTTTCAGAAGGGTGGTTCGGATAAATAAGTTAAAGTGGCTTATTTTTTATCTTTATTCAAATTTTTTTCGTATCACTTGGCTTATTATCAATTTTTTTGGGATTATTGCATCCTCATGACGAGAGGAATCTAAAAATTAAAATTTTTTGACCGAAATCCAATTTTTTTTGAATAAAGACGAAACAAGTGACTTATTGGCTTATTTTCGTTTTTTTTTGGGTTTATTTGGCTCATTTTTGGAGGGAAAGCCAGTGGCTTATTAAGAAGAACAACCTCCCGTCAGCGAACTGTAAAATACGCAATACTCTTCAAAAATTAATTGGGGTAGTGAACTGTAAAATAAGTAACACGTTTTAAAAATTAATTGAGGTACGCGTATGCTAAGTCAAACAACTTGAGTTATCAAAATAAATTATAAAAAATTTAAAGCATGTCCTTTGATTATTTGGTTTTCTTCTTAAAAAGAACTACTAGTACTATGTTTTTTCTTCTTAAAAACTCATTTTTTAAATAATTTTTTGTCATTAGCTCACTTATCAAGTGGGTAGAGGTACCCAAAAAGTTCTAGAAAATATGTACGGCAGTATTTTTTTTTTAAAAAAAAAAATTGATGATAGACAAGAAAAGTATCAAACCCTTTATAACTTCTTCATCTAAAATTTTTGCCATTTTTTGGAAGTCTTTGAGGATGAGTGGCTGGGTAACCTGCTAATTCTAATAAAAGAAAATTACTCCATAAGAGTAATGATACAAACACAACTTTTAAACACAATTTCAGACAAAATCATACATATAATAGTTCCGGACACAGTTGTGTCTGGATCATTCCTTGAGTTATGTCCGCAAGGTATATTCCTAAACTTTTCCATTACACAAAGGCAAGCGGCGTTATCCTAAAATCCTAATGTTGCATATCGTGGACATTAATTTATGCTTTTCACACAATCATTAGCCAAAGAATCCTTTTTTAGGATTTTCATGAACAAAAAGAAGGTGATTTCATTATTCCAAAAAGGAATAATTGCGTAACAAAGTGGGACGGAGGGAGTAGTTTCTTTCTCTTTTTTTTGCAAGTTTCTTTCCTTAGTAGTACTAATAACATCTTGCGTGTTGAAAGGGGAAAAAAGCATTATTTATGGGGCACTGAATGGGTTGGCTTGGTAGTACCCCAAAATAAACATGAATTAAATCGTTGCAATAAAAGTGCTAAATGAGTAGTCCCATGGACTTAATGTACCCGGATTTATTGGTATAAAATAAAATGTGTAGGTAATTAGCCAATAATGGTGGAACGATAGCTCGTAGCAGTATATGACTTCTTGACACGGTTAATTCAGTTCAGTTATTTTTGGTGTAAGAAGCATCATCACCATGGTTTACAAAAAAAACTACTCAAATGGCATTTAAAATTATAATATGATGTTTTCACGAATGTTTTTTCTTTTTTTTAGTAACTGAATTTTTAGACCAGCTTGGGCGCAGTTTGACTAATTTCGGGACTGTGAAATTAATGACCGATCAAATTATAAAATTTGAACGTCACGCGCGCAGGACATTGCAAACAAACAAATTTACAAACCAATAAAGCATGATAAAACCCATGCTCTGAAATAGAAACTGGAAAACCATTGGAAAATTTTCTGATTAATAAGACCGAAATGTTATATATATATATATATATATATGTATATATTTCTTTTTTCTTTTTTGAGAACGAACTTTTAGTAGTAGTTGAAATTTTGGTTTGTTAAAAGGTGGAAATTTCAACGAGAAAATCCTATTTTAAGAGATGTTGTAAACATAGTCAATTGTGACCATTCAAAAATAATTTGGACGGTCAAAAGGTTAATGAAATTTTTTTAGAGAAGAGCTAATTATGACCGGTTATAATTAAAAATGAATCTCAATTATTAATTGCATGGATAGACGGCTGAGATTACGTTGCTCCGTAAACAATCTGTTCAAGAGCCTCCAGGAAAAAAAGACTTTTTTATCTCAAATTCAACAGGGTTCCAAAAGACAGAAGACCGTCTTCTTCCATTCCGAGATTTCTTCTCTTCCTCACAATAATCTCTCTCTTAACTCTCTCTCTTAACTCTCTCTCTCTCTCTCTCTCTCTCTCTCTCCTTCCCCTGTTTCTCTTACCATCATTCAATCTCCCCCCCAACCTCTCCCCTAAATTTCCTTCTCTTCCTTGTCTTTCTCTCTCTTACCTCCCAGCCTCCAATGGCTGCTGCTTTTCTTTCCCCTTAATACTTTCTCTCTCTCACTTAAATGCAAACGACAGGATGGCCTTCCTGAGGATTTCCTCTTCCTTCCCACTTCTCGGCCTCCTGTCTCTCTCTCTCCTCCTCACCACCACCACCACCACCACCTCCCTGACCACCACCACCACCGGCATCCGCCTCAGCATCATCCGAAAACCCTCCCCGAATGTCCCCATCTTCCGCGAAGCCCCCGCGTTCCGCAACGGCGAGACGTGCGGGTCCCCCGCCGCCGACCCGATCCACGTCTCCATGACCCTCGACGCCAATTACCTCCGGGGCACCATGGCCGCCGTGCTATCCATCCTGCAGCACTCCACGTGTCCCGAAAACGTCATGTTCCATTTCCTCTGCTCCCGGTTGGAACCCGAGATACATTCCAGCATCAAGTCGACATTTCCTTACCTCAGTTTCCGGGTGTACCGGTTTGATCCGAACCGGGTTCGGGGCAAGATATCGAAATCGATTCGCCAGGCTTTGGACCAGCCGTTGAATTACGCGAGGATTTATTTGGCTGATATTATTCCGGTTGAGGTTAAGAGGGTGATTTACCTGGATTCTGATATTGTTATGGTGGATGATATTGCTAAGCTGTGGGGGGTGGATTTGGGGGACAAAGTATTGGCTGCACCGGAATATTGCCATGCAAATTTCACCAGGTAATAATGCCTTTTAAGTCGTGTCTTCTGCCGCACTCTCAATCACTGTTCTTGTGCATTTTAATAGTTCGGGACGTTTTTTGAAGACATTTTTTACGCTTGTGATCCCGCTCACGCTTGCAAATATGAATTATGTGAAGTGGGATGGACGAACATTTTTCGAAATTTCGAGTTATTTGAGGGATTTTAGAAACCTGTTTTTAAGCAAGTTTTGAAAAAGAACCATTAAGAAAATAGAAAAAACGTGTTTTCCAAAAGTTTGGGAAATTATTTCTGCTTAATCTGAGTAGGGTAGGATGATATGCGTTTTTTGTTTTAATAATTTCTAAAAAGTGTTCTAGATAGCTGTTGCTTCTGAAACAAAAAAGCCTAGGACCACAATGGTGACTCCAATTGTTGGATGCACGTGGGTTCATATGTATCCAATGATTCTGGATACGGTTGTGTCCGGAGTTGCATTTAAGTTTTGTTTTTAATTATCGGCAATGTGTTTTAAAGTTGTGTATGTAGCATTACTTCTTCTAAAATCATCAATCATACATTGCATTTTTGAATTCCGCACTCCAAATTAAAATCCTGTGTCCGTCTCTGCCAGGTACTTCACGGGCGCATTCTGGTCCGACCCGGAATTGGCGGGCACATTCGGAAACAGACAGCCATGTTACTTCAACACAGGGGTAATGGTGGTGGATGTGGATAAATGGAGACAAGGTGGGTACACCCAGAAAGTTGAGGACTGGATGGTGGTTCAGAAGCAAAAGAGGATTTACCATCTGGGTTCATTGCCACCATTCTTGCTTGTTTTGGCTGGAAACATAAAGGCCATTGATCACAGGTGGAACCAACATGGCCTAGGGGGTGATAACATTGAAGGGAAATGCAGGAGTCTGCACCCTGGCCCCATTAGTTTGCTCCATTGGAGTGGAAAAGGGAAGCCTTGGTTGAGATTGGACTCGAGAAAACCCTGCACCGTCGATCATCTCTGGGCCCCTTACGATCTATACCGTTCATCCAAACATACTTTCGAAGAATAGAGTTTGCTGATCCGAACACCCCTGACCGTCAAACCAAAAAGAGAGAGAGAAGAACAATAGAGTTTGGGAAGGAGTTGAGGGGTACTTTGGGGATTGAGAGTTGGAAATTATTGGGAGAGAAGAAAGAAATCAAGAAACAAGGGGAAAAAAAAAAAAAGGCAAGAAGACATGAGAGAGGTTCTTGAAAAGAAATTTGAGAAATTTAATTTAATTTTGAATTGTTGTGTTGATGAAAGGAGATTTTTTTTTTTTTTTTTTGGGTTTTATTTAACTATGGAAACAAGATGGGGGGGGAAGTGAGAGGGTTATGTGATTTTTTTAGTTTAGGAGCTGGAAATTGGAATTAAGGGGATGAGATTTGAGTGGATTTGTGGGCTCCTCCATTAATGGCGTTTTGGAGCATGAGGGAACATTTATTTTATTTTATTTTATTTTTATTTACTTATTTATTTTAAGTTGAGCTGTTTGTTTTACCAACATGGCTAAGGGGATCATAATTGATCAAAGCTAATTACTTATTCATTATTTGTCTTTTTAATCTGTTGGTTAGTGAGTTAAGTATTTATTTTTTGAGTTAAATCATGATTCTCCATAGTTATGATTGCGTAATTCTTTTTCCTCATTTATTCTTTTATTTTTCTGTGTAATTATTGTCCGTTGTATAGTTAAATTTTTTTTTACGTAGCTGATTCTCTAATTTAATTGATACACTTTTTGCAGATAGCACTCAATCTCTATGGCTATGGGGATGTGAAATCTGAATATTAGTGCAAATCTATATGGTTTGAAGATGTCTTAAGGGGTAAGAAAAATGATTAGCTGACCCTCTAAAACTTGCAATTAAACTAGTTCCTGTATCTCATCTTTAAAAAAAGGGGGAAAAAAAAAAACTTGTTCCTTAATTGATATTTTTATTTGTCATACGGTATACATCAACGGGATTAGGAGAGTTAGCAAGTTGATTCACAGGGGTCGAACTCCAAACACGTCCCCCCGCGGGGTTCGAACCTAGGCCTCCGCTGGGGAAGCAATGCCTTGTACCAACTGCGCTGCAGTGGGTTTGGAAGAATCTAATTTAGAAAAAAAAAAAATGGACTATATATATTCCAGAAATGTTTGGAGCTCTGTAAAAGTGGAGCTAATGCTGTTGCGGAATCCAGAATCCCACAGGGCTGAACTTCCAGTCAAGCGAAAGAGAATCCAAGCCCACAGTGAAAAATTCTTCGGCCTAATTCACATAACTCGATTGTGTGAGCAAGAGCAAGAGCAGAAGCGTGTGAGCGTATTTAAAATATATCATTGGTGAACTATCAATTCGTCGGAACGAGCATTGAGAGTGAGAGAACAATGTGAAATTTGAGAGCGAAAACACAACGTGCGAATTAAGAACATGAGCACATTGCATTTTGAAGTATTACGTGTTGGGACCAATCGCCCAAACTTTATCACAACTAAGGTTGGACTGGAGCCAGCTCGTCCAGTTTTCATGTGTCCAGTTTGGGCTTTTTTAGGGTTTATTCTAAATTCACAACAATGATAGAAAAAGTTTATTTTATAGAGCTTGTCGAGTTTGTCTTTGACGTTAAAAGTTGTTTTAAATGAACATCAATAAGTACATGATCGAAATAAATTTGTATAAGACAAGTGGAATGAAAAACAATGCTAATTGGAAATTAAAAATTTTCATTTTGTACAAGAAAAATGAGATGAAAAAAGGAGTAAGTGGAAACTTAAAATTTTCATTTTTTTTCTTGTATAAATTTATTTCGATCATGTACTTATCGATATTCATTCAAGACAATTTCTCAATTGTTGACAAACTCAACTCAACGATTTTTATGAAATGAACAATTGCAATCATTATTGTGGATCCAAAATGGGCCCACAAAAGCCCCAACTGGACCCGGAACGACACGTGTAGACTGGACAGGAGTCGTGGGCTTAAAGGTCAAAAAAACTTATGAGCCCAAAATGAGGTGCACACTTCACACCTTGCGTATCCTAGACTAAGCAGTTGCTTGGCAGTACTATTACGTACAGTTTCCGCAGCTTCTGAGAATCTAATCTCTCTGTGGACTCTCTCTCTCTCTCTCTCTCTCTCTCTCTAAGCGATAGTTGAATCCATAGCCCCAATCATGAATTTCTTGAGATCCATTCTGTCAGAGGACCCGGATCCTCCACTACCCGACAACTCCCAAAACTCCCCACCCGAATCCCCCAGAAACCCACCTCAACAACCCGACAACGACGACCACCACAACCACTCAGATCAGGCCCCTCCCAGTTCCACCACGGGTACCGGTGGCGGGTGGGACTTCGGAGGTCTAATCAAGACCATCGCGACCCGATCCGAATCCGTCATCGAGACCTACCGCCGCGACCTTAAGGAATTCCAGTCGGGTCTCCAGAAGGAAACGGAGGCGTTCCGCGAGGCCGCCGGCCACGTCGTGAAAGATCTCCCCGCCTCGATCGACGGCGTGTGGAAGTCGACGGCGGAGATCATCTCGCAAGGTAAGGAAACCCTACTCGCACCCTCCGATAGCGAATCGGATTCCAGTTCGTTGAATTTAAGTAATCGGGGCTTGAGTTCTAATAAGTACAGTAGATTTAATGCGCAATTGCAGTCGATTCAGAGTGATTTGAATACTTACTACGAAGAACCGGAGGATTTAGACGATTACGCGAAGTGGAAATTAGGGTTTGTGTTGGAGGATAAGAGTGAGGAAATTAGGGCTTGTGTTGAAGAAAATGGGAATATGGAGGGTATTTATAATAGGGTTGTGCCGAATGTGGTTGATCGCGAGACATTTTGGTTTCGGTATTTCTATAAGGTTGATAAGCTTAAGCAACAGGAGAATGTGAGAGCTAATCTTGTTAAGCGAGCGATTTCGACTGATATGGATGAGGAATTGACTTGGGATGTGGAGGATGAGGAGGACGACAATGATGATGAAGAGTCTAGTGGGCCGTTGAAAGGAAATGAGATGGGAAATAAGGATTTGGGTAGTAAAAAAGTGTCCGAAGTTGTGATGGAAAATAAGGAATTGGGTAGTGAAGAAGTGCACGAAGTTGTGAAGGAGGGGAGTGGGATTAATGAAGAAGAAGTTGGGATGTCTAAGATTGTTGAGGGCAATGTGGGTAATGTGAATGAGGGAAGTGTTGTGGAAATAAGTGGTAAAGACGAGGAGCAAATTTCTGAAGTGAATGTTGGTGAGTCGGTATCAGTATCTGATGAGAAGGTGGATTTAGAAGGGAAGGTTGATAGTGTTGATTCTTGTAAAGATAGTGATGTTTCGATTGTGTCGACTCAGCCGTCATTGCCTGAGGAGGAAGACCTTGGGTGGGATGAGATTGAGGATCTCGGTAGCGTTGATGGAAAGAAAGAGAGGAATGATGGGAGCCCCAATATATCTGAACTGAGGAAGAGGCTGAGCGCGGCAGATGAGGATGAGGATTTGAATTGGGATATTGAAGATGATGATGATGGGGCTGTCTCAAAGCCTGACTCCAAGTAGTAAATTGTTCTATTGCAAGAACACTACTACTGAATGTATACAGGAGTGTGTTCTGTTATGTTTCACATTATAACCGTGTTAAGTTGTATAGCGTGGTGGGTTTCTTCATTGTGTATTTGGTTTATGAAGCAAAATCATTCATTCATTCTGTCATTGTTGTGTATAGTACCGGGAGTTGAAGTATATTTGATTTCAATAATAATGGAAACCTCTACGTTTATATAGCCCTTTTTTCTGGTTGCTGAATTATTGCTTTTGATGGTTCTATGGATGATAAGACATGGCATGCAAAACTTAGCGTCATTGTAATCTTCATTTATTGGTTGATTGTTTTGGACATTTCCTTTCAGAGCAACAGAGTCCGGATGTTCTGAAACGGGGTAGTCGTCGAAATTACACTGATGACTGAACTACTACGTATGAAATGAATTTGCATCTCTCTCTCTCTCTCTCTCTCTCTCTCTCTCTCTGTGCTTTATTGGTCCTGAACTATTAATCTCTATCAAAGCTTATCGTCCTGTGGGATGTAATGAGATTTAGGTGTGGAAAGAAAGTTCTTGTTACGAATGCTCCAGGGCCTTCTAGCATGATAGACCCTTGTGCTTGTCCCAGGGCTTTGCCGTTGCATGGTATCTTATCCTTGTGCTATGTTCAGTGATCGAAAAGCATGTCAAAGCTTGCGCTTGATTTGGATCCAGGATTAGACAATAAGTAATGTGGAAGGGTTTCATTTGTTGCAGCTTAAACGAAGAACTGCACTGAATGAAGTTTTGCTGGTCAAAGGCAGAAAGAAAGGGATGAGAAAACATGAACCCTCTGTGATTGACAAAGACATTGATTAGCGGCCATGAAATGATATCTGCTGTTCATAAGGATTCACGAAACTGCAATCAGTTGTCATCGCCAAACCCGACAAGGGAATGGCAATAAAGGTCCATACTTTTCTCCTTTCCAATCACCAAGATGGCCGTTGCGAAATATGCAGTAGTTCTTTAGACGATTGATTCATGTAAATTCTTTGATGAGGTCTCGTTTGGTGGTGATTAAGTGGGTTTATCTACGCTGATAAAAAAGAAAGTGGGTCTATCTACTGATCCTACCTTTCCCTGGCACAACGATGGTTCAAAAAGGAATATTCAGACAGCCTGACACTAGTAATAGAGCGGGGTAGACAGTTTTTAACTATCCGGACAGTACTGCTATGCCATAGCCCTCTTCATATTCGTCTGTGAATACGTATGGAGAAAACGAGCCCAACTTTCTGGAGTGTAGGGAGTAGGCTATCTTAATTCTTAACATAGAGCGGTTATCAACCTATCCTATATCCTGTAGAGTGGGATAAAAACCTAAATTGGCGTGATGACCTTTCAAGATTCAGGCTCAACATTCCGAATTCCCCTGTTAAAAGTGAAAGTAGTTGAGTTCAGCATTCCAGCACTCCGGCAGTTAGAAATCAAGTCACAGTTAGTGAAACTCGCTTCCACTTCCTGCTAGCAGGGTAGTAGCACCAATCGTCCTGGCAAGCCCAAAACCAGAGTGACGATGGCCGTTGAGGCTCAGCCTACTCCGATACTTTGCTGCCTCTATGATACTCGAGACATTATTTCCTGCATCTCAGCAGTAAGAGAGCTGGACAGATTTGTTCAAGTATGCCTTTACCAAGATTCTTTTGAACAAAAAAAGAACTGCACATACATACAGATATGCAACCTTAAAACACCCTCATGGTCCTTTGAACAGATTACTTAGAAAAACCTAAAAGAAGTTGATACAAAATCAGCCCTCTTTCAAGACTAATTCACACTCCTTTTAACTTAAAACTCAACTCTCTCTTCAGCCCTACCACAATTGACATTGAAAACCCAGTACTAGAACCTAATTCTTCTCATAAGTAGAAGCCGGGGGAAAAAAATAGAAATAAAAATAAAAATCCTGTGTCAGCACCTGAGACTACTTGTTACAACAAGCGAAGCTCTTCCCGAGTTTGCAGCTAATAGCAGCCATCCCTCAGTCGCCTACCTGCTTTTGCCTCGGTGCTGGAATGAGACAGCTTAACCCATTTTCACCTCAGCAATCACACATGAGTCCAAAGTGGGCTCCTTTTTAAGCATTTCAACTGAGGACGGTAGTGAGAGAAGTCATCCCTTTTGGGCACGAGGAGGCAGATGTTTTGCTGGTTTCCTTGATCCAACAGCCCAGGGTAAGAACACCCCAGTACCACTACCATTTGGGCTCTTTCTGGGGCTCACAACCATTGGGTGCATTGGAGCTGCTAACATGACCACTGGGGTACGAATTACCCCCCATTTAGGGATCATATTCATTGTTGCCTCGTAGCCATTCATGGCTCCATTTGGAATGGTGTATGAGTTTGGAGCACCAGGTTGGCATAGAGTCAAGGTTCTACTCAGAGGAGGTATTGTCGATGAATCGTTTTGGTTTGTGTTGGACCGGACTCTGAAGAATGTGATGCTCACTCGTGTGTTTGGAGATTGACACATTACATGCCTTGCCATATCAGAGCTGTTGCCTCTCATGACTAGAAGAGACCTATAGAGTAAGCCAGAATCAGTTCAAATTGCCAAATTTGCAGAAAAACTTGAAAATCAACAGAATACATGCCGCATTATTGCAATCTAACCCATTGTTTTCGTATCATTGCTTTGGTTTACAATTCCAAAGTAGACGATTGGTTGAGGGTTCAAGAAAGGGTCAACTGAGCAAAAAGCTAGATTTTTTTCTTTTCTTTTATCTCTATCTTATTAGCCCCTGCTAAGCTAGATCTTCAAGGCAGGGCAGATAGAATGTCTTTGCTGCCTTGTTTTAACTTAGATAGCTTGCCTTTAGGGTTATTGATCAGATTTTCCTACTAGAACTCTAACTTTGCGTTCTGTGTTGTCATGTTGAGAGGATGGGCCTGTCGGGAGGTCTGGCCTTGTTGTGGAACCGAAGGACAATATCACGGTCTCTTCATGACATTTTTTTCCTTACTATAAGCAATCTATAGTGTAAGGTAGGTTAAGCTCTATCGAGGTTGACTCATAGGTTCTATCTAGTTAATAATGGTAGCCTGCTAGGCTGCTTTCAGGCATTTCCAAAGTATTGGCTTCATCCTCCTAGGTTTATGCAATACATGAAATGAAGCATCAGCATCGAAATTGTAATTCACAAGTTTTGGCTAATGCAAGATTCAGAAAATCAAGTACAGTGGGAAGATTTCTTGAGTACATACCCTTCTTTTAGGGAAAGCATGAGTGGCCCTTTGTAGTTCCCATCAGCATCACTTACGAGAGTTCGTCCAAAAGCCATGGTTGATTCAGATAGGAGAAGAGTAGAGATAGGTTGCTCCAAATGAGGAGGTTTTAGAAAAGGCTGTGAATATTCACCCTACACGAAGAGTAGAGATAGGTTAGTTCCTAAGTTCGAACAAAATTGTGCTCATTTTTATGAATCAAAGGTAATGAAGTGTTCTCTACTCCTAGCTTTTGTTACAAAAACCAAAGAGAGTGGAGACTTATGGTGAGGATGAAGTAAGAGAACCAATCTACCTCATCGAAGAAGTTGATGATGCAGCTGTTTGGTTTTCTATTTTCTGATATCAGATGCCACTGAATCAGGTGGTCAATAACTCCTTGAAGAAGAGTAGGAATTGGCTCAATGTGACCTGTACAAAGTATTTCCCAATTACAAAGTTTCCATGAAATATATGTGTCGGAAATATTGAATCTTGTAGAAAAAAAACAAATATGTTCAGGCGGAAAGCTATTCTTACTATCTTCATCTTTTCCGGTTGATTCCTCTTTTATGTGCCCAAAAATAGGAGCTCCAAGTTGAATCAGCTCTCTTTTGTTCCCCTTTGTCTGCTGGTTGTACAGAATATAGGTCTCTCCTATACAGTGCCATTCATGAGATCTGATTAGATGATATGTGAATAAAAGCAATATAAAAAATTTGTACCAAGTCATCATTACTCAAGAAAACAAAATATGGTCTCAGAGACATATAATATGAATATGAATATCCGAGCCTCCAAAGGCCTTAGTAACAATGCAGATAGATAGACTATTTATCGGTGGATTTCATAACCTACATAAAAGCACAAGTTAAATTTACAAGCACTGCAGCAAACAAAAGTTCAAAATTACAACTGAAAACCTAACTCGAAGTAGTGAGGTCCATATCTAGATGCCTTGAGGTTTGAGTGACTAAATTCATTAGAAAATCGAGACTATAAATGTAATTAATTAGGAATGGAAATGATAAAAACATAAAAGCCAAACCTTTTCAATCAAACCTATAGAGGGCGTCCTTTACTATCTGAGAACCTTGTGCCCAAAGGAAACAACAACTGTTAATTATAAAAGCATCACGAAGCACACGGGGATCCACCTGAGAGTTCACCATTGTGGCCAGCAGCCCGGAGCTCATTCACCAAGTCATTTAACTTAGAGAGCTCTGAATCAGTGAATATGTCTTCATACAACTTGAGACCTCTGACTACATTCACCTGCCAATCAACCACATTCCACTAGTTTAAATCATGGTTTAAAGTTCAATTTTTTTTTGACTCCTGGCTTCTATGCCTAAATGATTTACATTAAAAAGTTATGAAAGAAAGAACTAACCATATGCCCTTTGACATGTTCTTTGGCTGTAAACCCTTTTGTCACCTTGATCAGAGCACGACGTGCCTCGCAGTCTTCATGGTTAGAACACAAATCTGCAGTTTCTGATGTGGGCTGCAGTTCTTGAGATCCTGTTTCAAAAGAAGTGGAATGGAATCATCAATCTAATTGTAACTAGAAGAGAAACATATACGGAATCACAAGAATGGAGAAACATTGTTGCTATTCCAGTTAGCACAACTTGTGTGGGCAATATGATTGTGTGGAATCAAGTTCAAGAAACACACACATGTATCATGGCCTACAATACCAAGTTAGGAAAACACTTTCAAATTTTCAATTCCATTTGACACCACCCTATCCGCAATTTTTACATTTAGGTTGCCTGTTATCCGGGATACACACCAACCCAAATGTATTCCAAGAGTTGAAAACCAACTATACTCCCACCATTGAAGGTTTATATGCCTGAAATTTCATACAAGGAAGTATCGATGTAGCATCACTTCAGCACCGTTACCTTCTAGTCCCAATCAATTGTTCGATGTTAAAAACACGAGCAACCACGCAACATTACACATTCAGAAGTGACGTTTGTAACAGCAATACTGGAACCATTGTCAGGTCCAGTTTCTGCCTTTCTGGCATTCCTGCCAAAGTACTTTACTCATTGCCATATGATGATATGAATTTAATTACATTTGGTAACATAGCTAGGGTGAAAAATTGGTTGGAAACAACGATTCCTAATAGAGATGTTTTGGTTGGATGTCAAATATCAGCAACAAATACAGCAGCCATGAAAACTGCACACACCATTCTCTTATGTAAAGGAATTTCAGTAAGCAATGTGCCCGTCCGAAACAGACTTGGAATTTCATTTTTGTATCTCTCTTTCATCTATAATTGTACAGTTGGTTTAGAATCAATCATAATCCTCCATTATTGCTTGCCCATATTTCAAATCCTTATCATATCTGTTAGTATAATTAGTTGTCATTTACCAGCATCTAAATAATTGCTTGGCATGTTATGGAAAAGTAATTGCTTCCTCCATATGTCAGGACATTGTCACTTTCAGTTTTTATACTAAGGGCCTGTTAGTTTAACGTGATTAACGATAAAATGATATATGATATCATAGGAGATGTAGTCCCGTTCTACTAATTCTAAAAGGGCTAATATAATAATACCATCCGACACATGGTATGAAGTATTGTACACCGCATATTCTGTGAGATTATATATCTGATGAAATACTTATAGATGACCATCTAACCAAACACCGAGAATGTGATCCTCCTAGATATCTAGTCAACTTCGATGGTCGGAGCACAGTAAACCCGAATGGTATCCAATCCCAAAACAGTAGGGAATAATAGGGATCGGATTAGTTTATCCAGCCGTCCAAACATCGTTTTCCAATGAAAAAGTGCACCTTTTTCACGATCCGCACACACTCTACGGCATATTCTCCCAAACCCAAATAATTACGCCAAAGGACCACCGAGTTAACTCGGTTTAGTCAAACGAGTCGCAGACACCGAGTTTCGTGGGACCTCGGGATCAGATTCCAAGGAAGGAAAGAATTGTCAAAAGGTCCGCCAACCAACCCAAACAAGATGCAGCCGTGCGCCGTGACGTCCGTGTAGGATCAGACGGTTGAGAAATTAATGAATCCCCTTACACATCTCGAGGTCTCATCAGCTAAAAATTGGTATTCGCTACCCCCGAAAACTAACCTGTCAACGCCCGATTGATGAAGCAAAATACTTAAAAAAGAATTTGTGGATTTCGAGATGAGCAGTCAAAATATATAAATTCTTTTTGAACTCTTTTGAATTCGTATAAACAACTGGTAATTAAATTTGCTGATCACATTTTGAATACGTATGATATGTTACAATTATATTGATCAAATTGTGAACACCAATTCAAAATGTGATCAACGAATATATTCGCCTACTGTTGTCTCGAGAATTTGGAGCCAAACAATGAGTTATTTAATTTTAATGATTTGTTTTGGTTTAGTGTAAAAAAAAAATTGTATAAACAACTGGTAATTATATTTGCTGATCACATTTTGAATACGTATGATATGTTACAATTATACTGATCAAATTGTGAACACCAATTCAAAATGTGATCAACAAATATATTCGCCTACTGTTGTCTCGAGAATTTGGAGCCAGACAATCAGTTATTTAATTTTAATGATTTGTTTTGGTTTATTGTAAAAAAATTGAGTCCCGACGAGAGAAATTAAATAAGTAAAAAATACGAATGAAAATTTAGGGAAAAAGTTTAAATACCAAGATAACTCATAACAATAAAGATAGTTGTTTTAAATTTCTTAGATAGTTTGGGAGTTTATTGTGAGGTTTTTTATTTTATTTTATTTCATAGACTATTTTTGTTGATATGAATAATTAACATACAAAATAACGTGAACCTAACAAAAATGCGAGAATCCAAAAGGCCTTCCCATGCCTCGAACCACTCAAAATCCTCAGTAAATCCTGAGATACAGTATTAAGATTACTGCAAAAATACTCGTTATTCTAGTCTGGAAAAATGAAGAGAAATTCGATTTAACAAATAAAACAGATTTTTGAAAAGCCGGCCGGGAACGGGTCTGAATGATCAAATCGGTACCATAAGAGTAGCAACCGTTTGAAAGTTCACCAAAAAAAAACCTGTTCAATTCAAAAACAGAGCAAAGTTGAAATATGGGTCCTACCAAACACCGTTGAATGCAAATTCGACCCGAGTTGAATAGTCATCATTTTCAGGTGAAACTCTTTGACAAAGAAAACAGAGGTCATTAAAAAATGTTGAAGGGAAAAATAAAATTAATCCCTCTTTTTTCCTTATTTAAAAGAACAGAAAAAATTGTCCAAAAAAAACTGTTCAATTCAAAAACAGAGCAAAGTTGAAATTTGGTTTCTACCAAACAACGTGGAATGCAAATTCGACACGAATTGAATAGCCATCGTTTTCAGGTGAAACTCTTTGACAAAGAAAACAGAGGTCATTAAAAAATGTTGAAGGGAAAAATAAAATTAATCCCTCTTTTTTCCTTATTTAAAAGAACAGAAAAAATTCTCTTTCCAATTTACGAAAATCAATGATTTGTGATAAATATTTTCACGAACAATTTCAGAAAATCATCCAAAAGACATTTATATAAACTTTTCCATTACAAAAAAAATATATATGAAATAGTAAAGAAAGAAACAAGGAGGAAACAAACTTTTTCTCAGAAAGGGAAACTTATTTTCTGCATATTAGAAACTTCAAAAATCAAATATATCTTCTATAAGAATTTCGCTGGCTCGGGAACCTGAATTATCGAAGAAAGGAATGGATTTCGCATCAAAATTTTATTTACAACGAAATGATACTTACCTGTATCAGTAATCTCACTTTCAAGTGAATCATCCCTCGTCGAGCCTTCGTCCATCACCTCCCCGCCGCCACATTCACCGTTCTCCGTTGACGATTCCTCGTAAACTTCTCGAATCTTCACCTCTTCATTCACGAGAACCTTAACTTTCTCGTCATGATTTTTCACATCACCGCCCTTGATCGCTTTCTTCTCGGCGACTCGTTGGAGCTCGAGGGCCACGTCAGCAATGGAATAATACTTCTGCATCTGGAGAATAGGGATCCAGTTCAGCCGCCGCCTGTGGACAGCCGCGAACACGGACTCGTACTCCGACGATCCGCCCCCCTCCACCTGGGTGAGGTGGCCGCAGAGCGCGTCGATGATGGCGTTGGCAGCCGCGAACTCGCCGCGGAACCAAGCTATGATCGCGTCCTTGGCGAACGCGTCCGGCATCATCATCGTTGGGGGAGATGGTTGAGCCGTCGCCATGGACGGAGACGCAACGGCGGCCGCCGGCGACATGTCCCGCTTCTCTCTGTCTTTCCCCTTTGTTCGGATGGTTTGGTGAGGAGTGTGGCTGTGGGTGGCTGACTCCGTATCCTCTAACGTTATTTACGTGTCGGCCGAAGGTTCGGTGATCGATAACAAGCTCTCGAACTTAGAGAGAGAGAGAGAGAGTAAAAGAAAGTGTTGTGATGAAAGCGAGGGTTGGCTACGGAGGAAGGTGCATTTATATATTGGAAAAGGAGAAAAAATCTTTGTATGGCCAAATTCTTTTTGATTGTTTTACCTCTCTAAGGTTTTTTTTTCGTTAATGCAAAAGATGTCCCGGATCAACTTGTTCGCTTCTCAAATTAATCCTTACATCTCTCCCACAATTGTTTCAAGCATGGAAGTGAGGTGGTCCCAAAAGTTACTCGTAAAGAAAATCGAACCTATAGGCCTTAAGAGGGAATAAATCTGCAAGTCCCGGGCCGCGATCACTAACCAATTGGGGTTATAAAAATCATAATGAATGAAGACCGAAAAGAAAAGAAAATCAAAGTGGAATCGCATGGGAAATGCCATTTTTGGGAGAAAAGAAAAGAGGTATATGTGAACAATTTTCTACTAATTGTTTTATGGTCTTTATTTCTAATTTAGGGCTTATGAGTCAACTATGGAGAAATGCTCAATTAGAGTGACGTGAATAGAAAATCATGGTAATTATGTCACATTCAGAGAATCATAAAAATTGTGGTAAAGATTATTGACATTAGCAATGCTAAGAATACACTTTAGAGTTATTCAACTAATTCTCAGAAAAGACTAAACATATTCAGTCAAGATAGTTTTTCGTTAATTTAAGATACGAATTTTCGTCTTCATCGTATAACAAAAAGAACACAATTCTGAACATATATATAACTGTATTCGAAGCTCATTCGATGCATATAGATCTATGTGCATCGAAAGACTTCAAACACAATTGTATTCGAAATTGTGTTTTTAAATTGTAGTATTAATTCCGTACTCTGTGTATTGACATGTACTAGCATTTACAAATAGTAATTTGGTGAGCCATTAGGCAAGTGACGTGAGTATTTGGTCCACTGTCGTGAACATTTAATCGGGTGGAATAACATTCATACTCTAGTAAATTGTGGAAACAATTCTTAGCATTTGGTCCAGTGCTGTTAGTGTACCATGGGCATTTGAATTTGAACGAGTGCTGTTTGCGTCATGCCTTAGCACAAAAAATTACGGTATATTAACAATCCACCTCTGGGAAAAATTATTGGGTCAAAAAGTATAAAGAGTTTGGTCAAGTGGACATGAGAAAACAAATAGTAGTATTTGTTTGTCCTCCATGAGGTTGCATGCTCGAATCTCACGGAGCCTAAATATTACCTTGGGACAACCGGAGGATTTGCCTAGTCAGTTAGTTGACAAATTCTGAGTTTCGGAATTAGTCGAAGTGCATTCGTGCAAGTTGATTCGGACATCCGATTTTGGAAAAATTTTGTGGGCCAGATGTTCAGTTGTCCATATTAAGGGAAGGATTGGGGAGGTGTCAAACAAAGGAAGGTTGGGGGGAGATGGGTAGGAAGATGAAATGGGAAGCACCAAATTAGGAGTAGTTAGGTTTATCATTTATGTGATTGCACGTGGAACATTTGTTCTGGCGGAGAGATCTTAATGGCAGTGTATGACAGAAACGTGGCTATCATGCTCTCAAGTGGTATGAGAGCATAATGTATGCCGTCGTTAGTAAATGGTATGTATAGTTATAAAACGTAATAAGTGTAGCCGGTCGTATAAGATGATAAGTGCATCCATATACCATAGTAAGTGTTGTCTTAGTAAATGATATGTATAACCAATTTTTTTGGAAAGTATTATTGCAATTTTTTTGCGGAAAGATCAGAAAACCATCTTATTTTGTGGCAAAATGACCATATTTTTTGTAGGTAGTTTTGATATAACGGCGGTGATTTAGCTATTTTTTAATCTGAATGTTTATATTTAATGGGAGAATCATGCCTCATATATACCATTGGATTTGGGATCCGGGGGTTCTGCTGCCCCAGTGGGCGCAGTAGCCCCCACTCAGGGGCTAAACGGCAACGTTTAGTTTTAAAAAAAAAATTCAACCACCAACTTGCAATCCTATGGAGCAGAAACGTGATTATGAAAGCTTTAGAGACAAAATTTAATTATGTCTCTTTAGAATAATATGATCAGAATAATAAGATCTTCACACCCATTCAAACGGATTAAAATTTGAGCACTTAATTTTTTGAGCGGTTTTTATATTAAAAAATATAGTTAAAAGATTAAATGCTTCAATTTTTAATCCGTTTGAATGAATGTGAAGATCTTATTATTCTGATCATATTATTCTAAAGAGACATAATCAAATTTTGTCTCTAAAACTCTCTTAATCATATTTCTGCTACATACGATTACAAGTTGGTTGTTGGAATTTTTTTTTTAAACTAAACGTTGCCCGTTTAGCCCTTGGTTAGGTGCTACTGCGCCGGCCCCCGGATCCTTGGATTTGGGAGCATGGTAGAAGTTGGTTTTGGTACGACAGAGGAGACGAAAACGACAGAGGAGACGAAAACAAATGCAGAAAAAAGTTGCTTTTTTGACATCTAATCAGAGGTTAACATTTGGCGGCACCAAAAAAAGGGGAAAGGAAAGGAAATTAAATCTGGTTAGGCATCAATTTGGGTTGTTACTCAAAACAGTACTACCTCCGTCCTAATTTACTTGTTCCAATTTTATTTTAACAGGATAAAAAATTAGTTATATTTTTAAATTGGTAATAAATTTTATATTTAATATGAATATTGTTTGATAGATCTCGATTTGTTCTATAATACAATATTTTCAAACTCACCAAAAATATTATAAATTACAAGATATAATCAATTGAAAAGTGGCACGAACTCCTAAAAGTGATAATTAAATTGTAACGGAGGGAGTAGTACAATATGGAGAATTCATATAATTTTGGACCGATCTACAAAATCGGGTTAGGCATCGCACGAACCCATGTGGTTTGGAACTTCTACCAAACGTACAAAATGTACGTACAACAAGGAAAACGTGTTTAAAATTTTGATACAGTCCAGCAAGTCTCTTCTTTTTGTCCTCGTGGACAACCATCTAGTTGGCCACCTTGTGTGGTCTCTTTCCGGGCCCATTTTGATGATCCAAACTATCTATATTTTGGGCGCTTACTAAGCACATAATCACAGCGAAAATCAAGTTGATCAAATATCATTTGATATGAACAAATTTGTTTTACAACATAACAAGATTACAAAAGGAACCCATTTATTTGAATATACAAATTCATTTCGAAATTATATACTCCAATATCAATCGGTGTTTCATCAACTTGATTTTTGACGTAATTAATGTTATCGACAAGCTTTAAATTGCGAATAATTTGGACCGTCATAATGAACCCGGGAAGGACCCACAAGTAGGCTAATTTGATGGTCCAAACAATTTTTAAGAATCGCAGAAAGGACCCAATGTTATGTTGCAAATAATCGTCGACAGAGCTAAATGGGAACCGAGGGGGGCCCGGGCCCCATTTTAAAATCTTAGTAACATTGTATATAGTATGATTATAGACAATTACTATAGAAATCTATTAACAATCTAAATAATTTTTATTTAGTCTAGTAAAAAATAACGTTATTCAGTACAGGTTTTTTCAACTTCTTGCAAAGGCGAAAATCAACACACATTTGCATTGCAATTGTTGACATAAAAAAAAAAAGTAGTACGTCGATATGCTACAAAAAAGTACACGATATATTGAGCACAGATTTGAATGAAAATACATCTCTTAAGTCGGTCCCTCTCAAGTCAAAAGAGCAAATAAACTATGGTTTCGGGTGCACGCATGAGATTGGGTCAACCTCCTTGACAAATTCCAACTTTTCTACACGATTTTAGTAGTATAGTAAGGCCCCGTTCCAAAATAGGAAAAAAATCCTTATTTTTTAAGAAGGCAATTTCAAGCTCAAAAATTATGGGTTTATTGAAATCTAAAAATATGCATTATGGATCTTGTTTGAAACATCTCATTGAGATCTTTTATACGATGCAAAAAAAATTGAAAAAATATTTTTCATTTACATTATTTTTGAGTTTGAAAATGTGAAATAAACTGCTTATTTTTTAATAAGGTTTTTGGAACGGGGCCTAAGTAAGTCAAACCAATTTACGGCTGTAACTTAATTTCAACCTCCAAAACGGGGAGATACTTAACTTTTGTTTGACAGTGTACTTTTTGATAATTACAACAATTTACCATGGATTTAGAGTGTTAATGGCGTCTTATCTTCACATTTATTAATTATGTGGTGAGATAATCTCAAATTCTCGAAAATGTATGGCAGCCTCATCAATTAATTCCCATTTGGTCGAAATGAAATTAAAGTGGTTTATGTCAATCCATTTACAAACTGATAGCTTTCCTTGTACGAGAAAAATAGTAACTGGAACCAAGATAAGATATATTGTTTTGAGAATCTGGCAACAAAATCGCCAGCAAACCATTACGAAACGATTGTTTTAAAGATGCGGTTACAGCTGAGAAGGAGGGATCACTGGACACGCTCATGAGGCTACCTACAGACTTTCACTTCCTAACTGGTTGGCCTATCCCCTAAAATCGAATTCGCACCTCCTAGATGAGAGCAAAGCCCCTGCCCAATGGTGACAAGCCTTGTTGGGTAGATAAACTCAAGGTTAAAATACATGAAAAAATCATTAATTTTTTCAACGAAGCTTCAAACAAGGTACATCGATGTAAATCTGGGTTGACATAGCCCCCAACACTCTCGACACCAATCTGATACTCCATTATGGTGTCTGAATGTTTCTTTCCGAGTTTTGTTTCAATCAAGTTGTATTCCGCCTAGTTAGCTATGGTGCTTTCTGAAGATGTATCTTGATTTGTTCTGTTTCTAATATACCATGATTCTTGTTAAAAAGAAGAAGAATGTTTCTTTCCGACACTCCTCCCTCTATAGTCATTTTGATTTCCAATGATACTACTCAAATATAGTGTGACGTATAAGTCCACACTTAATGCTGTTTAAAGCTATTAACAAATACAATCAGCAAAGTATTGTCTAATAATATTCCTTGTCGGGTCAAAATTTGCATTGTTTGAGGTGCATACATGTCGACGTAATGTGACCAAACTCAATTTGAACAATCAATTGTTCGACTCATTCGATTCGTTTACCAACTCTATATTCAAAAATGATATTGGTACCGATGGGTACCATACCAAAAATGCACCGACGGCCTCCCTAGGTCTTTTCTGGCCACTGGACAGCCAATCCGAGCCGTCCAAAAGTTCTAAAAAAAAAACCGAGTGGGTCTAAGCTAGAATCAATGGTATCCGACATGCATAGGTGCTTGATCCAAATACCACATTTTTTCATATATGACCATCGGTGCATTTTCCGTATGCTATTGGTCGGTACCAATAGCAGGACTCCTCTATATTATATGATAGTAATCGAAGAAAAGAGCTCCTTCCTTGGCAAAATGTCAAATGTCCAGAACCATTGCTCTAACGTCCCATGGAGGCACCAACTTCGATACGCTGAGGACGATGGATTGCTTATTACTATCAGATTCCACCTCTTATAGGCCAGATCCAATCACCGAGATACAAGCAGCTCTAACAGCATGAAGCTCACCACTTAAACTGGAGCGAAAGAATATATTGCAAGATAAATATAATTTGTCAAAATAAGACAAACAAATTAGGACGGGTGGAACAGTGAGCATAGTATTGTCCTGATAATATTCCTCGTGGGGTCACAATTGTTCGTTGGGTGGGTCCATGTCTTATTGAGCCGAACGGTCATTCTTATTTGTTAATGTCGGACGCACTACACACATGCGGGCAACAAACCTTTTAAATATATGGACCGGTTCACTTCACTCTTTTTTATCCCCTAACTCCGGTTCAGATTTGTTGTCTTTATTCCCACAATTTGCTGGAAAAAAAAAAAAAGAGGTTTAGAAAGAGATTTGTTGTCTTTATTCCCTCAATTTGCTGGAAAAAAAGATAGAGTAAAGTTCCCCACTTTTGCTAATTGGGGATGGATTCTTACGAATCTTATAACACATGGAGTGTAGGGTGTGATATTTTGAGGCTGAATTCGGGATGGTGCTATGCGAGCATCCGAACCGTTTATTATTGGGATGAAATTTGAATTATTGGATTACCGAGCACACAACACACACCCCACCAAACCCCACCCCCCGTTCTTCATGGCCGCCCTCCACACCAGTGATGTTTCTATGATTCAAATGATTTATCATAAAACTTGTCAACTACTCTATCTATTACTAGAATCAAACTGACCGTACACTTATAGTTCTTGAACTGAAACACTTCTTTGTCTTGAAAAAATGGTAGGGAACGTTGTGATTGATTATTTGCTCCAAACAAAATTGATCATAACAATTTTCGATTAACTTGATTAAAAATGGAGTATGATTAACATCATAGAGTCTTCAGAGATGAATAACTTAAATTATCTTTGACGAAATCTATAGTCATCCTGCACCATAAGTCAACAAGCCGACAAGCCGTCTCCTATATAATTCTTCTATTTCATACATCTATGTCGGGAGAGTAAAAAGGTGCTTAATTTTTTTTTTTTGGGACATGGAGGTGCTTACATTTCAAGCATTCATTTTCCCCAAAATATATGGCGATTTTGTGTTCCAAAAAGATGGCAAATTCACTCTCTATAACTGTTTTTCCTTTTGTTTTTTGTTTTTTTGTTGCTAGGAAGAATCAGAAACAAAGAGAAAAGCCAACCTATATAGGGCTACGTTTCTAAAAACCAGCCAAGGTGACCTAAAAGTGGGTTCCACCACAACTCAAGGACCAGATTCCATTCCTTTTTAACCCTAAAGTCAAGGGGGTGGGTGGGTGCACATGAGAAGCCCACGAGAAGCCCTTGTTGGTTTCTCAAAAGGGTGCTCAATGGGATGGTGACTATAAAACTCCCCCAGACCATTTGTATATATTCAAGTACTCCTGTTTCAAGGTCAAAATTGCAAATTGGTCCACTCTGGAATACAACTCAAAATATATGACAGCCATAGTTTGACGGTATTGAAATTAATTTTTGTTGGTAAACCATCTTTCTAAATGAAATAAGACTTCCTTTAGGGACAATTTAAAATATATTTATATATAGCATCAAATTCAGACATCCATGGTCATGCAGTGCCGCACCAGTTTTACCATATAAATAGGTAGTAATAGATAGTGAGACATGCCATCTCGAGGTCTAACACAATACTCTGAAGCTTTTCCAACGTTTGACGAGGAATGAATTGTCGATCTCCGTTCTCATTTTAATTAAGCTTTAAAATGTTTTGAAGCTGAGTTTATGCTATAGTCTAGTTATTACAGAGACAGGATAAAAAGAATTTTCCTTCTTTATATGCATGCAGAGAGCCTTTTGGTAAGTTTGGACGGTAGAGAATCATGAAACAACTCAGAAACTGATGTGGACCATTCAAAATAAGTAGATGGAATTTTCTCCTTTTTGAACTTTTGGTGAATGATGGATCAAAAATATGCTCAATCCACCTGGTGGTATAATCACAGCCCTCAAAAGTTTTCAAAGTGCTCCATTTGAATAGCACTCCTAATGTCCATGGTGCCTGGGATGTGAAAAATCCACCTACTAGAAGTTTCTTGAAAACAAAATTCCAAGAAATTAACTTTTAATGAAATACACTCACGCTAAGATCGTGACCCGATGCGGACACAGTGGCAAATGTTATTTATTCAGACACGGATTTGACGTATCGGTTGTGCATGGTCTCTCCGTTAAAAACAGAAAGAAAAATTTCGAGGAGTTTCTAACAAATAAAATGTACAAGTACGTAGCTAATGGAGTGATGATATCGTAAAGTAGCAGCAGAAGTCTCTCATTGGGTATATCAGGAATATTTCCATTTGGAATGGGTCTCCATATATATTTATGTGTGAGACATGGACACTTTTGGACTTTTGAGTTAGTTTTTTTCAATTAGCTAGCAGCATCTGCACGTTAGGAAAGTAAGGTGTGGCGTAGTTGTGTAATCTTGAAGCGACTTATTTAACTTTTGGCTTAAAATTATGCATAGATCCCCTCTTGAACAACTTTTACATTAGAAAATGATCACAGGCGGCATGGCCCAAAATCTCAAGTTGTGAAAGCAAAACTCCCTTTCAAAACTTCAAGGAACTATTAACCCTAGTTTATTATTTAAGTAGTAATTTTGAAGTAATTAATAAGTATACTAAAGAGAGAACAGCCGCCAATACATGAACAAATTAATTACTGTATGTAGGAGTATTAGCTAGGTCTAACACTTGCAGTTTGCTTAAATAATATGTATATTTAATCTCTTCTCATTAATTAAACTTCGACGAAGACTCGTTTTCATGAGTGATATTTTGTTTTGCCTAGCGTAGTGGATAGAAAAAGTGAACAATACCAACTTCTTTTTTGTTTTGATTTGATAACCGCGCACACCTCGACTAATTCCGGAACCCTGAAGGTAACGACCAAGTATAACTCCGGCGGTCCCAAGGTTTGAAATAACTGTCTTCTGTGGGATTCGAACATGCAACCTTATGGTCAAGCACTTCCATGGGATTCGAACAATACCAACTGTTTATTATATTAGATAAAACTATTAAAATAAAAATATGACATGTGACATTTTAAAGGTGATTCAATAATATGATTTGAGGTAATCACGTGGATATTTATTTGTAATACTTAGTAATAAATATAAATACTATTGTGCTAAGAAAGTTTCATCGATCATTGAACCAGACAAGACAAGGTTTCATGAGCTAGACGAGGAAAACCCCCATATCTAACCCCCCTTAGTTTAAATTGGCCCAAATATATGGTACTCGTATCTCACCCACCTCCAAACTTATACTCACTTATACTCCCATATCTCCATGGCCAGCAGTGCACAATTTTTTTATTCGAATATCTAAATTCATAACGTTTAAAATTTAAATGATTATCGCAAATTAAATGATTTTTCTAGGTGCCATACAGATGGCCCATCTTTATAAGTGATTTACACGACGTGGGGGCAAAACTGTTTCTTTTTCGTTACAAAAAATGAACAAAGTTGACCGCCAATGAAGCAGTACTGGTGCAATAATTGCATTAGAAAATTCCACAATACCCCTGGCCAGAACTTGAGAGATGATTGGAGGGAGAAGTTTTCGGGTGTCCGCGGCTACTATACACGGGGTATCCGTCGACAATTCCAGCCGTCCAAACATGTTTTAGACGGTTGGGATCACCAACGGGCGGTACCCAAAAAGTTCTCGACTAGAGGAATTGAATTTTGTGAATATGAAACTAATTCTGTCAATTAGTCAATGCGTGTTGGTTGGCATTAGCATCTTTCTTTTTCTGCTTTTTTTTTTGGGGTGTTTGGAACTTGGAAAAAAAAAAAAAAAAACTAAAAAAGCTTCATTCTATTGTTTGGTTTCTAGAGAAAGAGAAGAGAGACTAAAAAACACGTTCAATTTTCTCTCCAATTTCTTCTTCGACTTTTCCTCTTCGTTACTTTTCCTTCTTTTCTCTTTTCTTCCCCAAGTTCCAAACATTAAAACTGCGACTGAGAAAAAACGGAAGGGGAAAAAATGGTAGAGGATCAATGCTACGGAGCTCGCTGGAGCATTGACTTCTGCTCAAATGAAACGAAAATGCGAAAAAATGTCACCCCAAATTCAACTCTGTTAAATGTGTATATAGAATACACATATAATTGAATATAAGAAAAGTGTCTTCAAATCAGCCAGAAACATAAATTAAACTTCACAATCAGCGTGCCTGCATATCCCAACAGCCAAGAGACAGAATTCCCATATAAAAATCTGTCACATTTGGGATGAAATAAAAATCGTATATCGCCCGCGCATGCCAACAGGCCTTAGATCATCCTCAAAGACAACTAGTTAATGTAGAGAGAGAGAGAGAGAGAGTAAATTAAGCTTTCAGGTTTATTTCAATTGGTTCAACTGAAACTGGGTGTGGTACTAGCATAGTGTCATCCAAGGGTTGCTTAGCTGCATTTAGATGGTCATGGGTTCAGTTCATATGGAGAGAATTGACACCATTGTTGATGGATTAGGAAAAAGGTGTACGAGAGAATAAAAAATATTCGAACGTACGGTAAACAATAGCAAAAAAAATTGGTCGTCCAATGAATATGTAAGTGATCCATCAATTGTGGCATCCAAACACTGAAATGAAATTCTCCCAAAATTTATTGTCCTATTCCATATCCTACTCAGGCTCCGTTCCAGAATACCTTCTTAAAAAAAAATACTTATTTCACATTTTCAAACTCAAAAATAATGTAGGGGGAAAAATAATTTTTCAATTTTTTTTGCACTGTATTAAAGATCTCAATGAGATCTATCTAACAAAATCCATATTGACAGAAAAACTATTTGCATAAGCACATAATTTTTGAATTTGAAATTATCTTCTTAAAAAATAAGTGCTTACTTCTCTTTCGGGAACAGGCCCCCCCCGTGAAACCCTTGAGAAAGGGCATACCAGTGCACGAAATCCACCTACACATACAAGACTTTATTAACTTCACCACAGCCTAAAAGCTTCTGGACACCGATGGGTCAATCCGCGGCCCAATCTATCCTGATCAAGTATGAAAGTTAGAGAACTCAGTCCAGTAAATACTGCAAAGGGCCCAGGCCTTAAAAGATTTTAAGTAAACATAATTCGGAGTTCCTAGCAGAAACTCCTCTAGTCCCTCCCTCTCTAGCATACACACAAACATAGTTCTAAGTCAAGCTACACTAGCACAAACACACAGTTTTCTATCAAGCCAACCACGCGCTAAAAGAACCAATGTTCGGATATAGATCCAGACACAGATGTGTCTAAAGCCGGTGGGTGAATTGCATATGCATCTCTGTCCGAATGGGACTAGACATCTGTCCAAAGCACTGCTCTTTATTTATATCTGAAGTTTGTATGCAATATAAGAACATAGCAAGCAAGCAATACATGGGGTACTAGTAAATCTTTCACCCGTACACGCGAATGATATTAACCCATTCTGCTTATTGATTCGTGGCCTCTGAAAGAAGAGTCATCATTTGATGGAGACACTCCTTCCTCCACCATCAATTGAAGTTGCTCTAATCTTAGCCTTTACACTATTAATAAAATCACTAACCCTGTCATTAAAAGTATCCCGCCTCAACAAACTCTTTCCACCACCGCTGGCAGCGACATCTTTCACAAAGTCTTGTTGGCCCTTGCCTTGACCTGATCCCTCAACCGCCTTCTTCAGTGGGATTGTTTCTTTCTCCAGCTCTGTAACGCTGGTCGGTGCAATTCCATCACTAGCTGCAACTCTGGTTTTCACTGGTTCGTTTCGTGAAGGAACTTTCTCCAAATGCCCATTCTTTTCAACTGAGGTATTCCCTTCCACTTTCGATGGAGCTCGCGAAAGGGGAGTGTTGAAATTGACTGGAACTTCTGTAGAAACAGCTGCACCTGCCACCTTTTTCTGTTCATTTGGTGCAGAGCTATTAACTTTAGAGCTCAGTGGGCAATGGCTAATTGCCTTGTAAATCTTTTCGCACACATTAGAGTTTGTGCTGGTCTGGTTTGCGGCCATCGATAATGTGACAGATGAACGGGGAGGCAGTATTTGATTGAAAGGAGGTTTTGAGATCAGGTTGCTTTAGGCTGAGAATGACTCAGAGAGGGATTAAGCAGAGTTTTATTCTAAGTGGTTGGGTTGCTTGATTCTTTTGCATGCCGTCGGTGTGAAAGCAACATTTTGCAAGAATCCAGAGGGCCCAGTTTCTGCCAAAATTCCCATTCATTACTTAAGGACCTTTTTTCCATTTGGCAGAGCAATAAAATAGGTAGGAATCATATTCCCAGCTTCTGCTTCCCATGTTTTCATTGAAAGAAGTATCTATCAATTACCCTAATGTCAAAAAGATGTCCATAAAGGGAGCTTAATATTTCCTAGCTGTTCCAGATAACATATTCGTATTGCTTTAGAGAAAATAACTAAGATAGATTCCGAGATTACTTATTATATTGACCAAGTCCCTTGTCATGGGTACTGACGTTGCTAAGAATACGCAATTCCAGCTTTGTGATTAACTGGTTAACAATCGGTAGGAGTGGAAAAGGGGAACTGAAAGGTGCATTTGGCTGTAAAACGGACACCAGGTACAACAAAACCTTATCCACTAACAGTCTAGACCTACCCTTCGCTCCCTACTTCAAAGGCTTTGAGACTTCATTTATTCATGTGAGAAGTTCAAACCAACCCAAGTTTATCTTCTCTATGCAACACATCATAGAAGTCTGCTAGCTTCTAATTTCAAAAGTTCGTCAATCAATTTGTGAGATTCCATCTGTCCTAGCGATAGAAAGTAGATGGTGAAAGTTATATTCAGGCCTTGTGCATTGTCTACATGTAATGGATACATAAGAGAGAGGAAACACAACTTAAATGGTAAAGCAAGAAAATGCTAAGGGATATTTGCACAAAATATTGTCAAATTAAAGAAATATGTAGTTGTGAACTATTTACAGTTTTGTAAGAAAATACCAAGTGGAGCTTTACAAAGAGCTGATCCAAGCGAATTGTACGAGTTACATTACTAGAGAGAATTTATGGCTTGAATAGTCACAGAATCAATGCCGAAAAGTCTTAACCACTTGCTCAATCCGTCGCCGACAAAGTGGACAGTTAGTTAAGTGCGAAGAGCACACCGTACAACAGCACATATGACCGCATCTGCATATCATAACCCAGTCAACTATTTATCTGTTAAAACCTTAACAATCTCAGGGAGTGCCATAGACCAAGACCGTGTTTGAGAGGAAAAATATCATCTTGTGGGGATCACTTCACATTGTGGTTCAATAGTGCTATGCAATTTCAATAAGCATAATTAAGAACTGAAACTATCTTTTAAGAGTTGTTTTAACCATCTGGTATGACTAAATTCATTTGAAGAAGACGCTTCAAAATTAAGCCAACAACCTGAAACTATAAGACTCTAAAATTGCCATCATTATGCTAGTACTCTCCCTCTCCCTCCCTGCTGTATTTTGGTGGTTGGGGATGGATTTGGATAAAGATAGAGAAGTCATATGCGTGAACACTATTCCAAAGAGGTTTGTGATAATGTACATGCACCTCAGATTACTTGTAATTTACAAATATAACTGTGATCTGCACATTTATGTGAACATAAATGTCTACGCAAGTGTGCTGTCTCATGGTCCTCTGGCATATGGAGATTAATGAAAAACTTAGAGTTTGGATCCCAATTTCGTACAAGGGAACAACACTTCCCTCCATTTGGCTAGGTTGTATCACCCATCAAACACAGATAAAAGTCAATTTGCTGTTCTTTAAACATCAACACCAGGTTAATGTAACACTAATTGTCCCATTTTATGGACCACCAACGACCCCACCCGACTATTACGCCACATGAGCCTTTTACAGTGAAGATGAAATTGTATTACGTATATGTTTCCGTAAAAGAACCACCAATCTTTTAGCACGATTGAACTGCAAAAATCCCATAAAGTAGGCAAGCTATCAAGGCTAAAAGGAGAGCCCCACGAATTGGGAATTAGTATAACAAATGTAAAAATATTGTGCAGATAGTGTTGCATTAAATAATTCTTCCAGGTAAAGGTGGTTGTAGTGCTTACGGAACAAAAACAGAATTGTACTCCTGCTCTAAGCATATCACACATAGATCTGGAATTAATCGGTCCTTTTTAGTACTATCAGATCCATTTCCAGTTTTACCATCTGAACCTGGGGAAATAACGACAAAAAAGCAAACATTTCACAAATACAGACAATGGTCAAGAATGAAAAGATATAAGAAAGGAAATCTTACCTTCATTATCTTGTCTTTTAGCTGCTGCTTTATGAACCCTGCACGTAAGTAAAATGGTCAGTCAGGGTCCCTGACGGCTCTAGAAAATACATTGATCTATAGGAGTAAGTTAACACAAACGAGATGGGCAATGTGAGATAAAAGAAGCCGAGTCTATTCTCCAGAAGTCATAAGAGTGACAGATTCATCATCTTTGATGAAGACCAATGGTGAAGGCTAATAATCGTGGTAGCAATAACATTTTTTATGAATGCAAATAATTGTGGTTAATCAAGCCATCCATTCGTTTATGTCCAGCTTGCTACTGACAACAGGCTTGCACTTGGCTTGATCTACTTCATAATCACCACTTGATCTATCAGTCCATTATGGCAGTGTTCTAATTACCAAGATAATCAATCTACTGACAACTTTGGGGAGCACATCAATTTATTCTTCTACCCGCAAAAAAGTCCACAGTTAGGCCCTTCCCCTTCGTGTAGGGTTATTTTTTTTCCCTTGGACAAATGAGAAATTCATTAAGAAGAACAATCTAACAAGAGTCAAGAAGGCATACCTCCCAACAAGGGAAAAAAAACTCAACTACACTGAGGCAAAAAATCCTAGGGGGGATTCGCTAATGGCAACGAAGTATGGTGTTAAATGGGGTTTGCTTTACAAACAAAATTGGGAGCTTCTAAGGCGTACATCGAAACAAATCTTACCTTCATGTCCTGTTGTAAGGCCTACCATCAACAACTATCAAAACAAATCTTACCTTCATGTATCCTATTTGTAAGGCCTACCATCAACAACTATTAAAGCTTATGCTTGACCAGCTTTGTTTCTTACTTGGTACAAAGTCCGAAGACCAATAAAACAAGAGAACTCAGCCAGACTAACAATATAGAAAAATAGCAAAAAAGAAAAGAACACGGAAACAAATGTATTCTATACTCTAAACACCACTAAGACCAACCAGGGCCTAAAACCCAGCTATAGAAATGATGGAATTATCTAAATTCCAACTAAATACCATGAAAATCAGGGCCAAGATGATCAACTTGCATGAGAACACTCCAATATTCGGTACCTTGTTTTGCATTACTGTCCTTGAATAAGCCATAAGTCCCATTCCCCTAACACTAGAATTTGCACCCCAACGATAGAAGCAGTGATAAATAGTACACAGCAGTGAAACTTACCTCTTTCGCACTTCCCAATGGCGCCTTCTTTCAATGATATGTTGGAAAACATGCTTACCCAGCAGATATAAACCAAACACAGTAAATCCCACTGAAGAATATTTATAACACCTGCAAGACGCATCTGTCTTAAGTGCATGCAAACATTGTATCACAGATTCTTATATGTGTAGATGTATCTGTTGCTGAAACCGTTAAACTTGAACAACCTTGCCCACTTTCCAAGATTTGCAATGAGCTGGTCAATCGTTGTGTGAGAAACATAAATTGGACCTCTATGAGGAGGTTGAATTTGAATGGTACCAGTGTCATCTTTGATAGCCTGGCCATAAAGAAGGTTACAGACAATGGGAATGATATAAGATGGGAAAACAACCACCACATAAAGTTGCTGCACATGCGTATTTTCAGGCAATGACCACATTTAAATATTTCCATCATCGATTTTATTCCATTTATCTACAATTGGTCAACCACTTGAGCTTCTGTTGCATGAGCTTTCAACTTTTTATAGCAGAAGAGAAGACAACTACTTATGCTCTCATAAAGTATAACATACCTCACCAACAACAGTCAAGGATGTACCAATTGGAAGAACCCGTTCTATTCTCTTAATTCCAAGCATCTTCAAAAAACAACAATAAATAAGCTTGATAAGAAGCATATAGGTAGATATTTGTACAAGCAGACGTGAATGTAGATGGGTGTCCAGCTGTGGAGGAATGGACATCTAAAATATCAACAAACCTCGAGACCTTGGAGATAGTCTAATTTCCACTTACAAGAGAGTGCCCTGACTGCCCTGACTCCTCAAACACTTCACTTCCTATGGTTAAGACCAAGCCTTTGGCACCTCGGGCTCCCACTACATATGCACGATCAGTTCCATCATCCTGACACGGGAATTAAGGATTACATGATATGGATGTCTACACAGCCCCTTAAATCTTGAGCTGTGGATTGAGTATGGTAGAACCCCATTAATGAATGTAATATTTGTTCCAGACAACAAAATATCCAGATAACCACAAACAAACATATTCGAGAGCGAGGGAGAGGAAAGCTGCAAGATAAACATTTCTCACCAAGTACCAGGAAGCTTCTCTACGCCTGTACGACACCAAAGCGGAATCCTCTATCCAAGAACCTGCATCGCTGTGTTTCAACAAGTGCTCCTCCTCCTAAAGAAAATATAGGTAGATTGTTCACTGATGAATAAGGAAACATAATCAACCATATTTTTTTTTTATAGTAGTTGGAGATATGAATCTACATACTGTTTCCTCCACGATTACACTACGTAAACCACCACGCATGCAATTGATCGGTTCATCGGAACCAACTCTTCCAGTGACCGCAACAACCAAAGGTAGTACTTTGGACGCAGCATCTAGTAACTCTGCTGAAATGGCAGAGGATACAAAAACATTATTCGGGCACCATTCATAAGCTGCTAGTGTCAAGGGTATAGAAATTTGATTCATTATACCAAATGTTTCAAAAGCAGAAGAACTGCCTTAATCTAGTCATCTCCAGACAAACGATCATACAGATGCCCATTTAATCATCTTTATTGCAAGGAATATAAAATCGTGGAAACTTTCCCAAAAATAAACACCCAAGGTGATCATTGAGGTTATCAGCAGATTCAGAATTCACAGAAAAGTTGCCACCAAGATTATCACAACACGAAAGAACAAAACCCATAGTTTTGTTTGGATTTTGGATTTTCAGAGGAAAAAGAAAAGGATATTACTCCACAAAACCAAGACCCAAAGAAAGCTTTAGCCTTTTAATCAGGTGAGATTGAATAACAGGAGGATAAGCAGGAATATGCAACCAATTGGGGAATATTATTTCGGAAATCCAAAATCTAACACCAAATAGTAGGCTGACACGTAGCTATGCACGTGCCCTTTACGCGATAGGGAAGAAGGGATTGCAATTATTCAGAAAAGCAATTGATCATTCCCGGACTGTCAAGTGGCATGTTGGGGGCTTCGAAGAACTTAAAGGCATGTGACTAAATGAAAGAGTTGCCATGCAGGGCAATCTAGCAGTTTTTTATGGTTGGAAGCACAAGCGGCAGAACTCATATATGGTCAAACAAAGCAAGACATAAAACATGGAGGCATGGTCAGAAGTTCATTGGGATCACAAGCTATGAAACATCATTGATTGAGATTGACGATTATTTCTTCTTTCAATGCAATTCTAGAATAGCAGTAGCTAGTAGCATAAAATGGCAACCATTTGGTTCCGTTCAGCCTGTGTTTTGGTAAAACCAAAATTTATAACTGGAACCGAAACCGAAACAGTCGGATTTCTTTTCATCCAGTTTGTAAACCGAAACTGTCGTGGCCCGGCTCGGTTTGGTTTCCCCCCGAACCCAGTGGTTAACCTGTTTAATCACCGAACCATTGCCATCTAGATGAAGACTCAGTTTTGTCAATATAATGCGGTTCAGTTTAGGTTACGGTTTGGGTTTCGGTGCAATTATCATGCAAAACCGAACCCGAAAGTGAACCAGCCATTTTTTCAAATTAAAAAATCCAAAACTGAACCCATGATTAAATAAAACGGGTAAAAACATTCCCGTCGTTTGGGTTTGGTTTGGTAACCATCAGTTCAGGTGATATTGTCATCCCTATTGTCTCCCTATGAGGAGATGTGTTGGAGTAAAGCTTACCGTGATTCCCTTTAACCTACAATTCTCTGCAATTGAATTGTGAAATCAGTTCGTTATATCTTTTTCATTACATTTTCTCTTCCTACTTCATGAAATTGTTCATTACAATTCCTGTTTAAATTAGCTCCTCAATTGACACCAATTTGTGAATTAGAGGTCCTCTCAAGTGAGGCAGAAAGAACCTTAACTACTGGAAGAATTTTCAGTCTTTGGCGGCACACTCAATAATTAAACTACCCTTCAAGGGAAATTTCAGGCCAACCAGATGTCTAAAATTTCTCCCTTTCCCCTTTTCTAGAGTTGTCAAGGCTTGTTTTTTGCTTCTTCTTCTCTTTATACCAACAGTTAGGCTTATTCCAAAAATTTGTATTCCAATGAATCAATTCAAATTAACAACAATATAACAATGCAAACGTAGATTACAGGTGTGAACACTGTTTATCAGTTTGTTCTGACTAAATATATACCATTTAAACCAAACAAAGGCATCAAGAAACAATATTTCACAAAAACTAAATAATGGGCTTACCCAAATCTACCAGTTGATTAACTCGAGTAGCAGATTTGAGAGCCTCCGCATCCCTAATGAATACCAGAAGTTAGTACCAATAAAAAATATGAAGCTAGCAAATTAGCGATAAAACTGAAAAACGAAGTGCGCGCAAGTTGGCCCTGACATCCGAATATCAAAAAAAAATAAAAATTCAGTTAATTTGGTTAAAGATTAACCTTCCACTTCTCCTGCCCAGAAAAAATAGAACAGCTGCGCTCAAACAGCAGGTGATCCCACCCCAAGGTAGCATCTTTTTGAACAGCTCAAGAAAACCCTAACTTTTACAGTTCAAAAAGAGAAAACCCTAACTTTGGAGACGAAGTGGTAGTGAAGGAATGCTGCATGCTATGGTAGACGGTAATTTAAGGCGGGTGATCAGTTCGCCGTAGGATTGTACGCCTCCAATTTATCGATCATCGGGTAAATTACACGCTTTCCCCTCTCAGTTTCACACTTTTTCTACTTTGACCACTGAAGTAACTCTTTTTCCAGATTTCGTTTCTTAATATACATGTACAACAATCACACACTATCTTCTCTTACCTTTAGCTATTTCCTATCAAAAAAATGTAGCGTAATCCTAAGGGGACCGACGGCATTGATACCGATGGGGTACTGACAGGTCTGTTGGGCCCACTCTAGGTCCTGCATGACTGTTTCGGGTTGTTCAATAATTTTTTTTTAAAAATCGAGTTGGCTTGTGAAAAATCAATCCAATCCGATATGTGTAGGTGCTCGATCCAATCTTCTATTTTTTCATTCCTATTCCAAGATTGCTCAAATCATCCGTCTAGGATCCAGAGTGGACCCTACGTGCTCATCAGTATCAATGTCATCGGTGCAAGTAGCATGGCTCCAAAAATGTATTATTCGTTGACTTCCTTTTTCCTTTTCAGTTCATACTATTTTGTTGTTCGTTGAATTTTTTTTTTTTGTTGAGGACTGAGGAGAGAGATATAGGAATTAAAAATCAATTACTTGAATAGTATTTGAGTAGATAAAATAATTGTAACTCTCTTTTAACTGTTACGCTATACATGCCCTAAGTTTCAAATTCCATTAGCCATGAATAACATGGATGGTAGTTCTAACCGTACCAAAACCCATACACACACCCATTAAGCCCAAACCAACCCATACATCCAAAAGGATGAGGGGTATGTTGTCGTATATTAAGGACTTGAGACTTGAGTGAGAGCCGCGGAGTTTTTTATGAAAGTAATCTTTTTTTTAAAACAATTGGTTGAAATACTTTGATTTTCAAACTAATTTTAAAACTACTCCGTAGCGCCACTTCAAATGCCGCTGTCCCGTGCCACAGTGGATTGGACTAGCGCTATTTTATTTAACGCTAGCCAATTCGGTAGCGCTATTTGAACATGCGCTACCCAATCAAGTAGCGCCATCTCAACTAACGCTACCTCTTATAGACGACACACTGATCAATCAGTCAAATCGCTCAGCGTTTGTAACAACCCGAATTTTTGCCCCATTTTTTTTTAATAAAGAAATTATTTTTAATCAAATAATCTACAGTAATCGATTAACTATTTAAAAGTGTAATTAAATTAAACTAGAACCTAGAGATAGCAAACTTGCCTATCAAAATGCCTTGGGACATTGTTATTCAGTGAGAAATTTCCAACTCCAGTTGCATCCCAATGCACCAAACACAGCCAACCATCTACCCAAAACGCAGTTTTCATAATCGGAATAGTACAAACACAACAATCACTAATCACTCATACCAAAGTCATATAAATCAACCATGACCTAAAAACAATACGAATTTTACATCAGGGAATTTCTTCAAGAATATTTCTTTCCCTAAATAAAATCGTAACGGTAATTACTTTTCTTCCTTTTTGGTCACTGCTAATGCTCTGCGCCAAGTAAATGTCATATGGGTAGCAAGCTATTTTGTTATAGCATATACTAGGCCAAGCAACCTATTTGTTCAGGGATTTCACCAAGCAACTAGTTCAGGCGCGGAGAGAAAGAGAGAGGCATACAGTGAAAGAGATACCGGATTAGGCGACGGTGTGTGGAGGTGTTTGGACGTTGGCTGTTCAACGGATGGTGAGCTCGCAAAGAGGGGAGGAGAGCTGAGATCTCGAAGCCCTAGCACAGAGGAGGTAGAGGAGAGAAGTAACGAAGAGCCTTTTGGAAGAGCGTATATAAAGCCCTAGCGCTATCTAAGAAAGCGATAATTGCTTGCATGGACATTATTGCCACGCAAGCCTATCAATAGCGTTAGTCAAACTGACGCTTCTTTGGTAGCGCCTTTTCAAAAGCCGCTACCGAGTAGTTTTAAAAATAGTTTGAAAACCCGAGCACTCCGACCAATTGTTTTTAAAAAGAGATTAGTTTCATAAAAAACTCGAGAGCCGCGCAGAGAGAGGGAGGATAGGATATGATGCCCGAAGTAAAAAAAAAAATTTGATAGGCAAAGAAAATATATTAGAAACTCGATAATGGGTACATCGAGAAGGATTGAACAAACATCATTGAAAGGGAAAAAAAACCAATCCAATCATATGCTAGCTAACAATCCAAAAAGAGAAGAAGAAAAGACCAACCAAGAGTTGGAAAAAAATTACAAAAGGACTTAGATTTTATGCTTTCTAATGCCATCCAAATGGCTTCTGAAGTCTTCAACAGAATAGATTAAAGTAAATTGTTTTTATCCTGCTATATGCTTCCATACGGACAGTGCACAACAGCACAAGGGACAAGGGTTATCGAATTATGTGAGATAAATGGAGGCAATGAATTGTGCCTTTTGGTGGTTTTATTTGATTGTCATGAACACCATGTCCTTTTTTTGCATTGAGATCCTGCATAGTGCCTTGTCTTGTTTTCAAAGTTTCATCATGGAGCACAAAATCATGGTTAGAAGCCTCTTTCTTTCCTCATTTGTTACTGTTTAGGCCTTGTTTGGTTGGAAACTTGGAGCACACTATACTATGAGACATGAGGAAGACAAGTTCAATCATGCCGTTCAAAAAAAAAGACAAGTTCAATCATGCCGTTCAAAAAAAAAAGACAAGTTCAATCAAGCAGGAATACTTATTTCCATGCTTTGCCTGATTACGTTGTTTACTTTATGCCATGCAAGCCTTTAATGGGGATGTAAATGAAACAACCCAAGAACGCCTTTTTAAGGACTACAAAAGTCATATGCTTTAACCTCCCCAACTAAAAATAAAAAAATTGTCACTTAATCTTCTTTCTCTACTTTCCCTTTTCCATTTCACTTCATTCCCCCGATCTCAAAATCCAACCATATAGCAGAATAGACCATCTTTCCCTTTGCGGTTCCCTAGTCGTCCATCTATAACATCTCTGGGACAGATATTTCCGGAGGTGCGAAACCAAGGAACCATGTGGGCATCTCAAATAAACACACAGCACTGAATCTTAAGTTTTTAACCCACCACGCCCTTCCCATTACTCGTTGTCTATAGAAAACTCACAATCCTGTAGCTTCAATACATCTTTTTCCCAGCTACAGTCAGTACTCAGATCTGGCAAGAAAGTGTGAGTCTGCCAAGAGAGGTGATTGGGAGTACTTCCCTGCCAAAATTTGTGAAGAAACATACAGATTCGCAGCTTCTGTATAATGGTTACCATCCCAGTTTACATATTCAGCTGTGTTATTGCATGGTTTTGCAGTCACAAAGCTTCCATTCAGATTCTTGGTTTCACCACAAGCAATCCTATTATCAAAATTCAGCGGCAGCCCACCGTATCCACAACAGGCTGCTAAAGACTGTTTGAAACCTGAAATCCATTGTGAGAGAAATTCACCCAGATTAGGTGAACAATATATGAATGCAATGGAGGAAGAAGACTGAAAAAGTATGTAAATCCAAGTGGCTGGTGTTGGAAACTTGCAATACCATATGAGATTGATGAAGTGGACCTAATTATTGACCAATGTAAGGCTGTAACCGCAATTGCTAATGGACCGAAATTCAGTCCACATAGCAGTGCTCCAAAACATTGTATATAGGGGAACTTTAAATGCCATTTTTCTTCCGACGAAATCAAACGTCCACATAGGTCACATTGGCTTCAGGATAAAGTGGAATCCACCACCCCACCAATTAAGGCTGCCGCCTTGGTCGGTTTTGGAGGAAAATATGACCTAACAACAGTGGCATAGCCAGGAATACCAAGTAGTGGGGGCACAATGAAAACACAAACTCAAGAAAAAAATTCCGTAACAAATGATACGGCAATTTGAACTTTCTTCATAAAAGAACTAGCAAAAAAAACATATTCATCAACTGACATCAGAGTTAATAACCTTTATATCCAAAATACTAACAAAACTACTATAGTCATGGACAAAAGTTACTCAAGGAAGGCTTTACAATAGACGATGATGAGTGTTATGAAAGCTTTTCATAATAATTTCATTGTCAAGCTCCCGCAATTAGCATCGAAAAAGGGCCTCCGAACTAGGGTGGTTACGGATGATAGGAGCCTTGGGTTTCACATTTTAAACTTCTCAAGCCTTTTGATCTCTTTTGTGAGTGGGTTTGTGGGGAGAAAATGAATTTTAGTTTAGTTTAAAGTAGTTAGTCATGAGGTAAATTCTCCTAAAAAAAGAAGAAGAAAACTTACAAAATCAGCAATGGGGGGCCGTGCCCCCACTGGCCCTAGCCTAAATCCGCTATTGCCTAACTAGGGTGCTTTGATTCAAAGTATGTGGGAGATGTTGAAACATGAGACTTACCAAGTTGAGAGTAGTTTGATATTAGGTTGGATTTTATGCTGAAAATGTCCACAAAGGTCAAGCTGGCTTCAGGAAACTGTCCCTGGAAATTTGCACAGACAGCATGGAGTTGTGTGTTGAAAAGCTTAGCAGCATTGTTGTGTGAACTCACACACCCGATTTCGTCTAAATCTGAGGGGTCCTTACCAAATGTTGCAATTATTCTAGGTAAGCACCCAAGTGGACCAGTGTTGTGGATCCAAAAATTCCTTGCCCCTTGATAATAGAGTTCCTAAAATGAAAAAATATCGCACGAAAGGATGTTATTCGGGTATATTGATAAGATTGATTTTTGCTAATAGATGCAATCATGCAAGCAAAGAGTAGCCTACTGCTAACCTTTATTCCAGTCTCAAACTCTTCCACAATAGTTGGGATCCGAAAAAGAACTTGGTCTTCAGAGTTCAAATAGAATGCATAATCTAGATCATTCTGCCCAATGTCGAACATGTAAAGCCCCAGTCTGAAATACTCTTCTAAGGGAAGGAAATTTTGTAACTCCTTATCTGAAACCATAATCCCAAACTCAGAAAAGTCAGTTTTTAATTTTGTTACGAGGAACACCTTCAAAGCAAATATAACTATATTCTACCTTTCAAGTATGCTATGTAGTCATACCTTGTGTTAGTAACTCGTGGACTCGAGTCTTGAATCTGATGAACTGAGCTACCTGGATTCCAAATGAAAACGGGCTAGTAGAATTTGCTTTGGCTGGAAGAATTGTAGAACCCCCCGTAGCGAAATTGCACCCAGTCTCGAAATTTGGTGCACCAACAGAATCCAAGTATGGATTGAGGAAAGGCATGCCCATTACACCCACTGCAACATAGGGAGAAAACAACCTCATGTAGTGCTGGTAGGCGTACATCTCCCCTTCGTAAAAAATGTTGGCAACCCCCCAACGGATGCAAACAATGTCCAGGATGAACATATACAGGGGTGGAGCCACATTATGGCAAGTGGGGTCAACCCCACTCACATGTAAAATTTCTTCAATATACGTATAGATTTTAATTATTTACCTGAATCTGACCCATAAATATAAAAAAAAATTGCCCCAAGAAACTCAGTAGAATTCTTAAATTTGTAACTTTTCAAACAATGCTTAGATACTTGAGGAGTTGATAGCACCCGTGACCGTGAGGTTTCGAACCTGAAACCTTAAGAGGGAGCAAACCAATGAGTCACAGGCCTTGACCACCAAGCCAACCCCTTTGGGTTACTGAGGCTAGTTGTTCAACTGGGCCAAAGATGGCAGTATTTTTACGTGGGGGCTGGATCGTGTGTCTTAAACTAAAGCAACACCTTTCTAATTGGTCAAGCTCTTTCTATATTGCAAGATTACGACTCTAAATTTATGGACAGGAGCAATTACTGTGCAAAGGTTTAGTATCCAACCCTCTCACGATCGTTGCCCACAAAGCCAACAGTTTCGATAATTGTTTTCGTATTTCTACAGAAATAACACCTTTTCATGAAACCACTAAAAGGAGCTTTTGAGTACACGAAAGCTATAGGAATATGATACGATGAGTGTTTCTGTTTTCCAAAATTAAGGTGATATGTAAAACTGTATTGGGCATAACAACCAAACAAGAATGGGAAAATCCTTTTTCTTTCATACGCTTCTAGAGCATGCTTGTTTCTTTTTGCTAATGCTACGTTTGAATCTTAATTCAACTGAGCTAGGAAATGGCGAGAAAAGGAATAGACAAGTGCCAAAATATCCTAGTTGCTTAGTTTGTCAGCCTAAACAAAACAGACCTTCCATTCCGCCCCCATTTCAGATCAATCTATACTTGGTTAATGGTTACCCAAAACAAAGAATGTCTAAACTTTCCATTTCCGAGAAAACCTTTGCTCTTGTTTCCCCTATTGTCTAAAAGGACTAAACGTGCTAAGACCTACACAAACACGGATTTCGAGATAGGTCGTTCTCCTCACATACATCAACTAGAAGTCCATTTAGCGAAATAACTTCTCTAATAACGTCCTTACTTTTTAGGGGAAACCCAGTTCTTATTCAAAACAAGAGATGCCCAAGTAATTTAATTTTGTTTTGTCTTTGCTCTTTAAATTTTTAACATCTTGCAACTCCACATAACTTCTTCCTTTCTTTTATATAACCAAGTGACCGGGCTAGCTCACGAACCTCGACTAATTCCAAGTCTTTAAAGTTAAACTATCGGGCAAACCCAGTGACTCCAAAAGAGTTAATAGCGCCAGGAACCTAAGACTCTCAAAGGAGCAAACTCTAAGTCCCAGCCCCAGGCCTTGAACACCATGCCAAACCCAAGGGTTATCTACCGAATAGAACTTAAAGCTGTCATTTAGCATGCATCAACCAGTGTTAGTTGCAACCAAATGTCTAATAGGGATGGCAATCTCGGCCGCCCCGCCCCATTCCCCGCCCCAAATGGGTTGGGGATTCGGGAATTTTTCGGGGATCGGGTAGGGGATGTGGATAATTTTTTTAAAAAAAATGGGGAACGGGTAGGGGATGGGTATGAGTCTGTCCCCGCCCCGATCCCCGCCCCGATAGCCTCCTATATATAATAATTTTATATATATTATATTTATATATACATATAAATATAAGAAGGTGTTCCTTATTATGATTGTAACTTGTAAAGCAATCCAGACTTCGATCTGAATGACTTAACAAAAATGTTTCCACCCATTTTTAAGTATTAGGACTGTTTGAAATACCATATAAAAAAAATGGCACTACCTCTCTTAGAGAGTTAACATATTTCGTTTTTTTGTTGCATTTTTTATCACTAATCTGTCGTATCCCAATACAGTAAGTTTGGCAATCGAATATTAATGGGTGACCATCCTCTCTGAACACTAACCATATTTTTTCCTGCACTGTTGGCAATCGGATTTTCATCGGCATTCCTTGATATTTGGTTTGTAAATTGTAATGGAAGCCTAGATTTTTATTTTTTTTTTCTGGAATTTAGTTTCAAGGTTTGTATTTTCTAATGGTTGGTGACTATTTTTTTTAAAAGTTTTGGAAACTTTGGATCCCTGAATCCCCGTGAGGATTCCCGTTCCCCGCTTGAGGCGGGGATGGAGGGTAAAAATAAATCTCCGATGGGGATTGGGGCGGGGATGGGGATGAGTTTGGGTTCGGGGATCGGGGATAGGGGTATCCACCCCCGATCCTCCCCGTTGCCATCCCTAATGTCTTATCTTACGCTTTTGTAGCAACCAAAATAGAAAGTTTACAAGTTCCCTGAAGAAGACGAGCTCAAAATGAAAGAAAAACATTACTGAGGAAATCGATGGTCAAGCGGCCGTCGCAGAGCCGGCCGGACGGCTCGAGGAAGTAGGTTTGTCCATTGGGTGGCCCCACCGGGAAAGCAACACCAGCAACAAGGCCGCCGGTGTCTGAATTGGAATCCCCAAAATTGAAAATCGCGGGATAACTGAAATTGGAGGGGCTGGCAAATGGCAAACAAGATGAAATCAAGGCAATTGCTGTTGACAGAGCAATGGGTTCGAGAGCCATGGAATTGGGAAGTGGAGAAAGTGACTGCAAGATTGCCCCTTTCTTCCTTTTCAAAGGTCGCGGGAACGCCAAGAAAGAGTTCGGTAAAGTTGGTACCATAAACAATCGTCTTGAGTCCGTCTACGGTGCACCAAAATATTTTGGTACTCCATCGTACCCAAAATTTTGCTGCGGTAAGTATTTCAGATACGGCCAAAATTGAGTTGCCGTAAGTATTTCAGATACGGTGACAAGTATTCTAGTGCAATGGCGAGGTTTTTGCCACTTTATGTATAATATTTATTAATGTATCTAGGATACTTAGGCTCCATTTTTAAATGCAAAATAAGTATTTATTTTTAAAAAAGATAATTTTAAGCTCAAAAATAATATGTTTACGTAAATAATTTTCTTAACAATATGAATCTTGTTTAATAGATCTCATTGAAATCTTTTGAACGGTAAAAAAAGTTTTAAAAATTATTTTTCATTTACATTATTTTTGAGTTTAAAAATGTGAAAAAAATCATTTATTTTTTAAAAAGGTGTTCTGGAACGGAACCTTACCGCAACTCACTTTTGAAATATGATATACAAAAACACTTTGGTGTACCATAAAAAAGCTCAAATCAATGACATGAGATTAAACACAAAAGCATTACAATTTCAAGCGAATTATGTCATGTGTATCGATCTTAGTGTGTTTGGTGACTTTTTCAATCACTTAAGAAATATCTCGTCACAATATCATCACTCATATCAACCACACTAGTTGTCAAGTTTGAAAAATAGGGTGTCACACTCAGGTGGCCAAATTTGTGCAAATGCCAGCAGAATAGCACAACATGGGTGCGGCACCCTAGGTATTTTTGGCAAAATAAAATTATTCATGCTAAAATCGCAATAGTAATGAGAAAATAGCAAGCGTGAGCGTGGATGCTCTCATTTACATTTGTCTTTTGAGAAGAAAAGGGAAAAAAAAAAACTCATTTAGTACTTTTCCGAGGGCAAATTGTCAAAATCACCCCTGAGATTTCCATAAACTACATATTGCCCCTCTTATTTAGAAACTTACAAAATACTCTGTATTTCATAACAAATTACTCCATTGTCGTGATATAGCAGTTGGGAAATTCAAATGAATCAATCTGATATCATCAATCCTAAAAACAGTGGATCACACTATTCTTTTGTACTAGCTTATGAAAGACGGCTTAGGTGTGAAAATGAAAATAACCTTTCACGAGCTAAAAAATGACATATTTTTTTGTTTACCTCTGAAGTGTTTGGTAAAAAAAAAGGTTTTTGGCTGGCCTTTGTTCGTTTTAAAGTCTCAAAAGTTTTGGACTCGGTCTTTAATAAATTTTTTCTATCTCACTTTCCACTCATTACTTTAAAAAATCTCCTTCAAAATCCAAATTGAAAACGGGTATAAGTCATTTTTTTTTATAAGGGGGTCTAAGTTGTCTAAGGCCCCGTTCTCGAAAGGGAAATAAGTAATTATTTTATAAAAAGACAATTTCAAGCTTAAAAATCATGTGCTTACGCAAATAATTTTTTTATCAATATGAATGTTGTTTGATAAATCTTATTGAGATATTTTATATGGTGCAAAAAAATTTAAAAAATTAATTTTAATTATATTATTTTTTAAGTTTAAAAATGTGAAATAAGTATTTATTTTTTAAGAAGAGGAAAGTCTACTTTCACCCCCTGTGGTTATTGTCATGTGCGGATACCCCTCTCATGGTTCAAAACTGAGCACATAACCTACCTGTGGTTTTGAAAATGTGCAGATACACCCCCTACCGTCATGTTTTCCATCCATATTAATGGAGGTGTATCTCACACGCCTCTTAAATGTAATCTGAGTCTTTCATAATGTATTAAATAAAGAATAGAGTATCCCTGTAAAAAATCATCTCGATCAGGCATCAATAACCTAGTGATATAATTTTTAGTAAATTCAAGTTTGAAATTTTAATTTCGTAATAAAATCGATTCGACCATGGGCTTATCATTTTTTGATTGACTTGAATTTTAGTATAGATGTAGTACTCGTCAAAAAAAGGGATGGTGTAATTAGATTTTAAAAAAAAGAAGAATAAAGGGTCATGATGAGGGTACATAGGTCTTTTAATGCTGTGTCCGTTAATATGGATGGAAAATATAATGGCAAGGGGTCTATCCGTACATTTTCAAAACCACAAGTAGGTTATGTGCTTAGTTTTGAACCACGAAGGGAGTATCCTCACATGACAATAACCACAGGTGGTCAAAGTGGACTTTGCTCTTTTAAGAATGTGTTTTGAAACGGCCTAAGTGATTTGAAAGTGCCTGTTTTCTGTTTTTGGGATGGTCTTAAACATTCATTTGGGCCTACTAAGGCCTTAAAACGAACCGCCTGAAGACCCAAACCCAACGAGCCCCAAAATTCCTTCAATCCGATCTCTGAAAGACTGAAACGGTAAAACCCTGCTGGAGAAGCCCTAAAACCTCCTAAACCCCACCCCCATCTCGCCTCATTCTCTCTCATCTCTCTCTCTCTCTCTCTCTCTCTCTCTCCTCGTGGGTTCACTCGTCCCCTCCGTCCAATGGCTTCAGTGGCTCTGAGAAACCCTCATTCGAAGCGGTTTGCAACACTATCCTCTCAAATCTACCAATCTTGTCGGGGATCCATATCCGCACCTTTCTCCATCTCAGAGTCTCTCTCCGGAAATGATAAGCCTTCTCTTCCCAATCCCTGGTCGAGATCCATGGCCACCTTCACTAGAACGTATGAAAACTCCTTTTTTTATGCATTCATTCACTCAAGTTTAGAAAGTAGTGTTTGTTATCTCCGTTGTGTAGTGTTCAGCTGTTGTAATTGGAGGGATTTTTCGTTAGTCTTGAATCTTGATTGAATGTATTTCGGGTTGTTATAGGGATAGTGAGTGGCTCTTTGCTCTGAAAGAATGTTTTTTTTTGAAGGCCAATAAGTAGGGTTTGGAGAATTACCAAGTAGACTCCCTACCTAAAGATTGCTAATAGCCAAAATGAAGTTGTGGAAACTCAAGGGCTCCATTCAGTTGCTAGGAAAAGGAAGGGAAGTGCATTCGTAATTTGTTCGGTTAGTAGGAAAGTTGCGGGACCCACGTTTCTAACGTTCGCACTAGGATTAGCTATTTTGCACGAATCTTGTTTCGTACTAGTTTTTACGCAATGAAATTACCCCTTTTCAACTTTCTCTTAGACTTTATTATTGTATATAATATATATATCAAATGAATGCACAAAGGAAAATAATTTTCATTTTCCGTTACTTCACTACAGTGACTGCACTATAATTTATTGTTTTCTTGCACTAATTTCCTGACAAGGGAACGGTGCCAAGGCATTGTGACATTGTCACTATACCCCTAAACTGAGAGAATGATGTTGTAACGTATCAGACAACTTCATGTACTCATAGTACTAGTTGTCTTTGAGACAGATATACAAGTTTACTACTGTCTAGCAGCTCTAGCTTACGAGAAAAACTTTTTCTTTGAATTTGTAAATGATCCAACCAACTCGAGACTTCAGAAAGTACTCCAAAAAGATCAAGGGGTCGTGGAAGTGGGTTCTTTTGATTTAAATCATACCTAACCTTTCTCATGTTTTCTCTGTCTACAGAAAGCCTCACGTAAATGTGGGAACGATTGGGCATGTTGATCACGGAAAGACTACTCTGACTGCTGCAATTACAAGGGTGTGTTTGCTGATGGATTTGATTACTGGTCAATGTGTTCTAATTCGATTCTTTCCCGGAAAAGTCTCCTTTTGAACTACGCATTTGAATTTCTGTTATGAGATGTGGAGTTGTACATGTGTTTGTTGAGGTAAAATTTGTGGGTTCTAATTTCTAAAATGGTTATTGCCTCCTTTAGGTGCTAGCAGAAGAAGGCAAAGCTAAGGCTGTTGCCTTTGATGAAATTGACAAGGCCCCTGAAGAGAAAAAGAGAGGAATCACAATCGCAACAGTAGGATGTCTTTTGTTGGTTTTCACATAGTTATGCTAGGCCATATGAGTTAGCGTAGCCTTCATATTGCTTCTCGAAACCATGTGATATTTTTGAAGCACCTTTCCTTACTGACTACAATGTTATGCTGAAGGCCCATGTAGAGTATGAGACTTCTAAGCGGCATTACGCGCATGTAGATTGCCCTGGTCATGCAGATTATGTTAAGGTAAGACCTAGTAAATATGCGTTTAGTGCAAACAAATTACTTTTTTTTTTTTTGTTCTGTGCGGGCAACCATAAAAGTCAATTTGCTTGTTCTGATCATATATCGTCCTGATTTATATTTTGGAACTTCATTTGTTGTTATTATTGCTTTCGTTGTTACCATATCTTCATGCCCATCCTGATCAATCTGAATAAGCAGAGTTTTTCTAAAGAAGGAATAAATATTGCGAAGCTGACCAATGAGTAACCAATCTATAACATAAACCATCCTAGACAGCAGTTTTCATGGCACATGACTCATTTCATGAACTTTTCCTAAGCCTTGTGCAATTTGGCCAAGTGAACATGTGAAAGCGCAGGTTATGTTGTTACAGCTTTTGTTGGTTGAAGTTGTTCCACGAGGTTATTTTTCTCTCGATGTTTGGACTCAGAAGTTTTCTTAAAGACGTCAGGTCCTCAGCTTTTTGATTTCCTTTTCTTGAAATGGTTGCAGACTCCACCTTTTGCCATGTAATTCGTCCATAATTGTTCGTTTTCTGGACATCCAAACTTGTTTTATTCACCATATTGCTATTCTGGCAATGTAGGAAGGCATGTGCGTTTTACGAGATTCAGTTTTGTGTGCTTAGTATTCCACCAGGGCGGGAACAAATTTAGCTATGTTTGTCTTGGCTGGGCCCCTATCTTACATTCTTACTTATAGAAAGCTATTTTAATTGCATGAATTCCATCACTTGATATGTTCTTTGCCAGTCTTCCCCATTGATGAACGAAACTTGTAGCTCAAAGCCTCAAACATCATTTGGCACCCTATATGTAGATCTGTGTTTCATAGGAAATGAATTTATAAAGAAAATGAAACTTACCTAGAAGCAAAGAAAAGGTGGCTAAATTTATGTAAGAAATTTAACTGTGTTTCCAAATGTGCTTGTTATCCTTGCTGCATCTAGAATTTTCCTTAACTCTTCTTATTTGAGGGACGGTGGCAAAGCTTAGAAGTACTGAATACTGATCCCCAAAGTTCCAGTTGGTTGTGTATATTTTATTTTTTTGTACAGACTATGTAGATATGCACTAATTTCCCCCTACTTGTTGATTTGCAGAACATGATTACTGGAGCTGCCCAAATGGATGGGGGTATTCTTGTTGTCTCTGCTCCTGATGGGCCGATGCCACAGACAAAAGAGCATATTCTTCTTGCACGACAGGTACAGTTATATTTTTAGCTGCTTGGAAACAATGTTAGATCTATGTTAGTCCGGCATTGTGGTCAACAGTTTCTATAAAAGCAGTATTTTCTCTTGCAATGCAGGTCGGTGTGCCGTCACTTGTGTGCTTTTTGAATAAAGTTGATGCTGTTGATGATCCTGAGTTACTAGAGCTTGTGGAAATGGAGCTCCGTGGTAACGTGTCATTTCAGTTAATTCTGTTCATTTCCATCTATTGCTGGATTGTGCAATACCGAAACTTCACTTGAAAATGTTTTAATAATTTGTATTTCTGGCAGAGCTGCTTAGCTTTTACAAGTTTCCTGGGGATGAAATACCCATCATTCGAGGTTCTGCTTTATCCGCTTTACAAGGTACTAATGAAGAGATTGGCAAGAAGGCCATTTTGAAATTAATGGATGCTGTAGATGAATACATTCCTGACCCTGTACGCCAACTTGACAAGCCTTTCCTAATGCCCATCGAAGATGTTTTCTCAATTCAGGTAACTAGATAGAATTTCTCTCTATTTTCTTGCAAAGTTTTCATCAACATGGATATGACTGTCTCTATTTGTTAAGGGACGTGGAACTGTTGCTACTGGTCGCGTTGAACAAGGGACTATTAAAGTTGGAGAGGATGTTGAGATCTTAGGCTTGATGCAGGTAAGTGTTGAATCAAGCTTTATTTGTTTTATTTGTAAAATTTTATTGTGTTTGGCCCGCAACTTGTGTACAGAGTAAAGCAACAGTGCTGATGGCTTTGATGGTTTTATAACATAGTCATGATCTGGAAGTTGTCAACTGGCAAACTTCATATTTAGGAATAACCATTGAGTTCCTAATATTGTTCTGTCCGTTGTAGGGTGCTCCCCTGAAATCTACAGTGACTGGAGTTGAAATGTTCAAGAAAATCTTGGATTTTGGTCAAGTAAGTATTGGGATAGAACAATTTAGTTACACAGGATACAGGACTAATGGTATTAAGTAATTGGAAGCTTCTACATTTTGCTAGGCTGGTGACAATGTGGGCCTTCTTCTACGTGGCTTAAAACGTGAAGATATACAGCGAGGACAGGTAAATGGCACCAATTAACCAGTCAAAAGTTTTGTTCCTGGATAAACAGTTGTCTCAAATTGCAATAGTAGTCTCAAATTGCAGTAGTTGGGGTAAATCTTGTTATGTTCTGAAAGGAAAACTTTTTTTAACGTCAGTGACGTATTATTTTTAATTGGTTATGCATGATGTCTGCATGATGCGTAAAATTTTGAGACAATCTCAAAAACAGTGGCAGGTTTTGGAAAAGCTATATTTGAAGTATGAGAAAGAGTACAGTTGTACAGGAAAATAATGGAAATCAATCTTGAAGGATATATTTAGCTATCTTCTGCAATCTTATGGTTACACAGGTAATTGCCAAGCCTGGGTCTGTGAAGACGTACAAGAGATTCGAGGCAGAGATTTATGTCTTGACGAAAGATGAAGGTGGTCGCCATACTGCCTTTTTCTCAAACTACAGGCCTCAGTTTTACATGAGAACTGCAGATATCACTGGTAAAGTGGAATTGCCGGAAAATGTTAAGATGGTTATGCCTGGGGATAATGTAACTGCCGTGTTTGAGCTCATATCAGCGGTTCCTCTTGAAGCAGGTGTGTCTCTTTGTAATTGTTGTCTTTTCGGGGACGTGGACTAATTGCATACCCTTTCTTCTGCTTTATGTTTCTAATGAAAGGAATAATATGGTCGAAATAAATATACCATTACCCAAAAGAACTATGTTTCCAGAGTAAGTAGTCAACCCCCCAAACAATAAAAGAAAGACGAAAAAACTTGATGGATTTCAGAGGGTTTTTTTGCACTTTCAGATCTTATGTATTTTAGGTCCAATATTTCCTAATATAACTATATAGGTTCCTGTCTTTGAATGGATAGCTCATATTAGAAAAACTTCTACGTTCCGTGGTGGGAGTTTATCTATTTTCATCGCATAATTGAGCTGAGCCATACCTATTGATTTGATGCTCTTTCTGTATGTGTTTTTGTGTTCAGGTTGAAATAAAACTTAGTATCTGTACTGATTAAGGCCAAGTGGTATTACTTCTGTCTGTGATGTTGTTTGTCTATTTTGTTCACGGAGTAGGTTCTCATACCTTTATGGACTGCTAATTTTGGGAATATCCAATTCTGTTGTACGTGCAATTTGTTTTTTTATGTTAAGAACCTCAGAGAAAGATCGCCTTAGTTTACTTTTTGTTGTCTGACAGGACAAAGATTTGCCTTGCGAGAGGGAGGTAGGACAGTTGGTGCGGGGGTGGTTTCAAAAGTAATTAGCTGAGGTGTACCGTTGCTGGATTTTGCCTTTACTTTCTGCATCTGCTGGTATCTTGAAGAATGTGAGAACAGAAGTCATGGTTGTGCTGAAACTTATTTATACCATGTAATAATTACTTTACATGGGTGGCATTGGATCCAAGACCCGTTTTTGGCATTCTTAAAGAATTACCGAGTACTGAGAATTTGATCCAATATATTGACAAAGGAAACTCATCTTCAGCATTTCTTAGTGCATGACTGGTGAACATAGTTGCGATCTCTTTTATACTTTCGGGCATTCTTATGTCATGTATCATTAATAATAATACTCACGATCAAGCATGGATTCTTGTGTATGTTTTCAGAACAGGGTATTTGATGTTAATCGGATTGAGTTTTTGCTGAGGAATTTATCACGTTAACTGGACATTTGAGATGTACTATGAGTGAGCAGATAGGAAAACGCTTTTGGAATTTTGTACTTTTTGATTTCTTGGTACCCTGCCCCTCTCTCTCAGGGATGGTGACCATCTGCTTCTTTATTAATGGTTCAAAAGTTTTATGCTTGCATAATGATAGACAAAACCTTCTTCCATTATGGTATTTTCTCATTGGAATCCGACGCAAAATTCAGCTGTCATGGTTTAATCCCAGGAAAGCATATCATCAACACATGAAAGAATGCCTGCTTTACAAATTACAAAAATCCACTTGGCCACAAGATGCTCAACGCAAAGGTATCCACCAGGTAGATTACAAGGACAAAATTGAAAGTCTACATCAAGTGTTTACTGTGACATTGCAACTATAGCAGGATATTCTCGTCATTTGAACAAGTTCAACCTACCGGTACCTTCTACTCTGCCGTGCCTGTGCTATTCTCAGTGACTGGAACTCTGAATATCTGAAACACTATTTCTACTTTGCGACACCTTTTGGAATCAAAATAGCAGTGCAAGAACCCACAATGACTGGTGAAAAGTGCTTTCTTCCCCACTGCTAAGATGTTGGTGCTTCAGCATTCAGCAGAATTCAGTTTATGGAACATGGATCCTCACAGCTGGACATAACTCCCTATGCCTACATTTGTTGTTCGGCCAAAATAGCTTACTTTTTTGTCCTTATTCAATTGTTTTTTCTCACATTTGTTAGTCTTTCATCAATTTTTTTTTTGAATTATTGCTTCATAATGATGAGAGAAATCTAAAAAGTATAAAATTATGATCAAAACCCAATTTTTTTCCAATAAAGACAAAAATAAGCCAATAAGCCAATTTTTTCGGGTCTTTATTAAAAAAAGGGTTTGGTCATAATTTTGTAATTTTTAGATTCCTCTCGTCATGACAATACAATAATCCACAAAAAATTGACGAAAAACTAACAAATACAGAAAAAAAAAATTGAATAAGGAGAGGCTTATTAGGACGAGCAAAACATAATCTTCATTCACACAAAACATATAGAAGAAATGCTTAAAGATTTCACGCCTAAATAGTTTGTATTTATTACAGGGTTAATGTTTCATTAGTCCCCCCCACCACTCTTCAATATACATCACCTTCAGCAAACACTGACCTGCACAAAACCAACTTGACTGGTGATCAGACAGCTCACACTCATAAACTTGAGGTAGAATTCTTCGTCCTTCGTAAGGTTCAAAATTACGAGTCATTTTCCCAAAACTTTCCGTTCAAACCAAAGAAACTTACAACTCACCTCAAGCTTACAGTGAGCTCTGTCTAACAACACCCTTGGACTCCAGTAGGACATTTACATTGCACTCATCATAAGTCTAAGAGGTTTATCTCACATCTCCGTCTTTCCAGAAACCCTAACTCTCTGTAGTCACGCAAGCCTCAGCACTGCCACTGCCATCACTGTTGCAGCCCTAAAGTAAATATCTTTAACGCTTCCGTCCAACTTTGTGATCATTTCCTCTTCTTTCGTGTCCAATTTCCCCGAACTTCTGCTGATATAAACAACTGTTTCCCTCAGTCTGTTCACTGCCCATGAAAGCCAAACAAGTCCTAACCCAATACCGGTGCTAGAGAGTTTGGATGCACAGAAAGGTACCCTGCTATAAGCTACTTTGCAGATGACAGAGAAAATAACTGCAATCCCTGTCCCCGCGATGCTGGCAGAGAACTGCATCAGAAGCTCGGGTAGTTCCCCGCTGAATTTTTTGAGAGAGAGGATGGCAGATTTGCTGTGCTTCTTGTCAATCATTATTGAGAGAAGGCACTCGCACGCGTGGAAGTAGTTCTTTGTGTAAAGATCCCTCTCCCTTGCTTTCTTGTTAGTTTTCTTATTTGGTGATGACTTGACTTTGCTTTTCCGGGGACTGGAAAAGAAGAAATGGAAGAAGAAGAAAATATGCATGAGCCAGAGAATTGATGGTTGAAAAAGATGGGGTGTAAAGAAATGGGAAGAAGCACAAGCACCTCCTGCCATGAGTAAAAACTCAACACTAGCAATTGATTTTTGTGTAAAATTCTCTTTCCATGGGGGCAAAACCAGATCAAATCAATGTCTATTTTGCTTTAAAAGAAAGATTTACGAGTATCATTTAAGCAACCTCATAAAGCTTTAAATTAAAGATCTGCAAGCATGCTTTGAGAGCTCCTCCCCAGCAAGCCATTGTCAAGTTGGTTAAGCGAGTTAGCACCCTGTGGATCCCTATTGTTGATGAATTGTACAAATTCGCTTGATTAAATGAATCAAGGCCTTTGATTTTTTCACTTCTATCTTTTTTACGTCTTTTATGCAGGGGTGAACTTCCAAGAACAACTTAAGGCTTTCAAAAAAAAGAAGAGGAAAAAACAGATGCAAGCTAAATATATAACCACTAGATAGAATCCCCACATACTGAGTTGTTTCCCCTTTGTATTTCTGTATTAATGCGAAGGTAACATTGGAACCACCAGAAGCTTAGTCTACTAGACACTAGTTCACAGTAAAGAGAATAGAAGTATAGACAATGTCATTGCTGCAGGAACAACAAAATTTAACATAAAACGCAGTTTTTTGGGTATATGGTGCATACCTCTTGAGGGGAGTGAATGTCGCATTTTCAACCATCGTATTAGACTCGTGAACAGTAGCCCTTGTTTCAATGCAATCCAACCTGCTCAATGAAATGGTTGCAGGTGAGGTGCTTACTGTAAAACAATATAACTATGACAGGATCGAATAAGTTATCAAGAAGCATGTGTTTAAGTATCTTGACTAAATCATTAGTAAGAATGGAGAGATTGCGGATGATGCAAAAATAGAATTCAACTTGGATGGATTAAGTATCAGAATGCTTTAGTAGTGTTGTGTGACCGCAAGATACCCACAAAGTTGAAGAAAAAATTCTACAATATGCGAGTAAGATGAGTGCAGCTGCAATTAGAATAATAAGATGGATGTGTGGTAAGAGTTAAGACTTAGCAAGTGAAGTGGTAGCCCAGTGGTTGGCACCATATACTCTCATGCACTTGACTAAGGTTCAACCTCACTAACAACTAATACTACTGATTTTTGCAGAGCAAAAAAAAAAAAAAAGAGTTAAAACATCAAGAGATAGAAATTGAACCGAATTTTTTTTGGCAAAATGGCAGGAGTAGCACCTATAGAAGATAAGATGAGAAAAAAATAGATTAAAAGGATTGCATATGTCTATTGGAGATCAGTCCAGTACTTAAAAGGAGTGATATGGTTTCTGTAGATGCTAGAACTAAGAGGAGGGGTAGACCAAAATTGACTTTAGAGGCAATAGTTCGAAAGGAAATAGGTTTTTTTAGCACGGAACACGACCCCTTGACGGAGCTCAATGGAGATAATAGATTGACATAGCCGACCCAAGTTAATTGGAACTTAAGCCTCGGTTTGGTTACTATGATATTACCCAAAACCCATGTCATACTTCTATTCAAATCTTGTACTCAGAAATAAAGGGTGGAAAACGAACATTAAGGAAAATATTGGAGAGAGAGAGAGAGAGATGGCTGTTTTCTCTATCTTTACCTATCAAAGTGTGGGATCAGAAATGACTGTTTTCTCCATTGGGTTGAGTTCTTCGACGAGTGATACTCTGCAACAACTGAAAGTATATCCTTCAACTCGGTGCTACTACCTGTGAATGAGACTCGGCCATCTGGATCAAACTTGAAATCTGATCTACGGGCCAAATCCCCAACAAGATCCAAGAGAGCTCTCTGGGCATAAAATTGACTACTGGGGTAAAGAAGGGAAGGCTGGAACCCAGCACCAAAATCAGGAGTGAAGCCATTTTGATGAATGTTGCTATTCGTCAATGCTAGAAGCCCTATTAAATTGGACAGCACAGAAAAATCCAGTCCACCTCCTTGCACTTCGTTCGACCCAGACATGAGGAACTGCAGGATTTTCTCATATCTATTGCATATTTCGACAATCCCAAAGCTGAATAGTATTGAGTTTGTGTGATTGTCTGCATCCAGATTGAAGACAGAAAATAAGATTTCTTGAGCATATTAAACAAGTAAAAAGGTATAGAAGAATAAGAAACAGACAAAGAAGGGCGGCAGCATGAATCATTTTTGCCATATCATCCTATCAAGAACTTTGACCGGGTACTCTTAAACCTTTGGCGCTAATGGCAGAACAATTCTCGTATCATTCTCCTTCTTTTTTAAGGAGGCACATTTAGAAAGCCTCGTAGATCAGCACCTGGCTATGGCTTCCTTATATTTCTTTCAATAACCCAATTAGGCAACTATGTTACCGTGCCAGTGCCTAATACCTGCTCTATTCTTTGTTAAAGCTTGTTCTCACACAGCTAATAATAACACATCTACTCCTGTCTTGTCAAGAATGTACCATATTCAGTGGTTGATTGGTTTACTTCGTAACAACAATAATCTATAAGTAAATACATCTCAGGATACCATAAAATAAGCTGGGAAGTCTACAATTTCAAAACTATGTTCTCGTCTGTGTCTAATTGGGAAGCATGGATTCATCAAGAATAAACAAATTTAACAACATACATTAACTAGGCGAAATGGCTTAATAACTGTTCCACATGGCCTTCAGTATGATAAGATGGATAAGACTGAGAAAAATGCAATGGAGCAAAAAATGAAATTGGTTGATGATTGATTGAATATAGAACAAAATCTGAATAGTATAAAGTAGAGAGTTAGTAGCCAGCTGTGAACCTTGCACATCGATAAGTACAGGCCTTGTGGTGGTGGAGTCAACCTTAACAAGCTGGGTAGGTTTTGGGAATCCACTTACGGGTTTCCACGGATCGACACTCTGATGTGGCCTCACATTAAGGGCATCCAACCTTATCATTTCATGTCTTGATCCAGGGCTTGGTAAAAGAGGTTGACAATCCTGCAATAACCACGGCCCACGGGTAATACATATCTCATCAACAAATTAAACATAATCACGACATCTGAAATGTTGGTTGTAGTTAAGACATCTGCACACTTAAAGTAATCATAAACATGCAAGTTGAAGCAATCAAATATCTCTGATTTGTAACATCAAGCGCTGTAAGAGCAAGCTGATAGCTATAGAAAGTAGATAAACTTCTAACCTATAAAACGTGATGTGAAGTTAGTAAAGACATTTTACTGGTAGGGAAACCAGAGTGCCTAACGGATGCTGGGAAGAAACAGAATCCAACCAATCAGATGCTTATTTCAACAGATAACATTGGCATAACAGTGCATAAGAAATCCATATTCCATGCGTTATGTGTATAAATCATTTAAACTTTACACTCATGAGAGGTATGCATGTCCAAATAATAAGATTGGGAGAAGAGTCAAAAGAGGCATGCACATCCAAATAATAAGATTGAATCAGTTGTCAGAATGTGTCTGAACAATGGCATTCCAAGAAGCAACGGCCTATAATAGTCCCCTATTGATGAATAAAATCACTTGAAAGAATAATTTCAGTGAGCAAAGGAATATTTTTTAAAAACAAAAAGGAATTGGTTTAACTTGGTTAACAACTGAGCAATCAATGTAAGGCACAATGATTAATCCACCTCTACGGCTCTACTATGGGGGTCTGCAATAACTAATTTGACAGAAGAAGCTTCTCTTTTGCTGATAATACTGATCAATATACTAGTATGTGAAGGATGAGGATAAATAATCTTAAACTAAATCCTACACTTTGCTGGATTAATAATTAGCACCCCTATCATTGACAGTTTCACACTTCTTGATGAAATAAATGATTTGTCTATGGAAAATCCAACTAAGCGCTAGATTTTGAAATCCATAGGTGCCAACATACTGCAAGAAAAACCGAAAGCAACGAACATATATATTTAATAAAGCCGACAGAGATAGTCATTCAAGAAGATGAACAATACCCAGTTCTCAAGATTGTGAAACCAAATAATAAACCGACCTAAGATTTACCTTAGTTTTCAATAGATTAAGGTGGTTTTGACATAATAGATTAAGGTGGTTTTGACATATTTACTGCAGGCTTATGGACGCATTAGTCAAGAAAAGTGGTATGATAGCAGTGATAGTAGGAGTAGAGGAAGAAGAAGACCGAAATTGACTTTGGATGCCATGATATGGAAGGATTTGGGCTTACTAAATCTAAGAGGATTTGGGCTTACTAAATCTAAGACAATAGGTAACCTTGGACAGAGCGCAATGGAAAAAGATGATTCATGTAGCCGACCCCAATTGATTGGGATACAAGGCTCGGTTTGGATTTAGTAACCCAAACCCATGCCAGCTCTAAATCCCGACCAAATCCAGGAGAATCATAGCATGAAACGAATTCCCAGACACTGTATGATAGATAAATACACAAATTTAGCAACCTAGATCAGGAAACATAAATAATCACCGGATTCACCTCCAAAATACCAACCCATGAATCCATGAACCTCAATGAAATTGAATTCCCAATAAACCAAGGAGTAAAAACGCAATAACTTCAAATCACACCCGTATGAATCGACCGACGCTCTTACCTTGGAGACCCTGCAAGACCCCAGCTCTGGGTTCGACGCAAATCCAAGAGGGTACCCATAAGAAGCCATCAAACAAAGCTTGACCATTCTGAGAGAAACCCAGTTCAGAAAACAAGTTTCTGATACAAACCTCTCCTTTGTGAGCTTATCCAACCTACCACCTCAAATCCCAAGATTTGAATTGTGATTTCTGGGGCTGTTATTGCAGCCCAAAATAAGAGAAAAACAAATTTAGTGGGAAATTATTAAATTGGGATTTATGTGATCCAATCGATTCACAGAGAGGACAAACCAATTGGGAACCAGTGGCCTTGGGAATCCAAGTTGGGGATTCCGAATGTGGACAAGAAAAGTGCCAACTTGTTCTTGTTTGGAATCTTCTGGATATCTGTCATCTCGTGTGGTGCTGTCCACCTTAATATTTTATGTACGCTTGTGATGGTTTAATCCTTGCCGTCGATGTGTGTAATCTTGGAGTGGTGCGACCCATTGGTCTGATTCATGGGACGACATTTTTGTGCACAGTTTCTTGATTGATTGCTTTTGGCATATTACGTCACTGGTCCTTCTAATTTTAGTGCAATTGCACTATGGCCATCGTATAGATTTCGTCATCATCAGTGAAATCTGTGAATGCCTTCCGTCACCACACAGGCCTGAACACCTCTTCTCACCAATAATTTGTTCTCTCTCTATTGTCAGAGCCCACGACTCCCTGTACAGAGTCTGTCTATTTAAACCCCCCTGTATGGTCGCCCTCTCCTTTATCTGTATCGTCACCTCTCTCTCTCTCTCTCTCTCCAGAAACCCTAGAATTCACCTTCAACAATTCCAAACCTCCCCTATAAACCAAACCCAGAACACCCCCCCCCCCCCCCCCCTCACAACCACAATTCATTCGAATCAAATCCAGATTTCCCCAATTCGTCTCAATCTCCCATCCAAACCCTAGATCCGATCAAATTTCTTGATAATTCGATTACACCCGTCATCTCCATTTCTTTCTTGATAATTCAATTTCCCATCCAAACCCTAGGTCCGTATAATTCATCAATCGTGCATGGGCATGGGGAGGGTTTACAGAGAAACCACGAAACCCTCGTCCTCCTCGTCGTCACCGTCGCCGCCTCCACTCACATGTTCCACGGCGATAACCCAGACCGTAAACGGGTCGCACCAGTTCAAGATAACCGGGTACTCGCTCGCGAAGGGGATAGGCGTGGGGAAGTACATAGCGTCGGACACGTTTGACGTGGGTGGGTACTCGTGGGCGGTCTACTTCTACCCGGACGGGAAGAGCGTGGAAGACAATGCGAGTTACGTGTCGCTGTTTATTGCGTTGGCCAGCGAAGGGACGGATGTGAGGGCGCTCTTTGAACTGACCCTTTTGGATCAGAGCGGGAAGGAGAGGCACAAGGTTCATACCCATTTCGGGAGGGCGTTGGAGAGCGGGCCGTATGCGCTAAAGTATCGCGGAAGCATGTGGTAACGTTTCGTGGTTTTCAGTTCTTGATATTGAATTGGGGTTTTTATTAGATTCTTGGGTGGCAGAGGCGTGATTTGATTTGTAATTAGTTGGGGCCCGATTCACATGTATTTTTATTTTGGTAACAGAACGTATATTCCACAAGTTGCATGAGGATAGACGAAATTATGTGTATATACACGTAGTCACCACTTAATTGTGTCCGCCCCTAATTGTGGGTGTCAAACTCTTTTCTTCAATTGCTTATATTGTTGTGTTGTATTGTAGTACTACTGTCTAGTTAATAGGATTTTACTTAAATGCAGAGGCCAAATAGAAGGGTAGACAATACAACTTCGTGTTGTTTAAAGTTTGGTTTAACTTTGTGTTCTCTGCGTCCAGCTACGATAAATTTACTTTCTGAGTGTACTGTGGTATGTTAGTTAGGAGTAACGAGCTTGCATGGGAATTAAAGGTGTGAATCTCAGTGCTATGCACTCTGGGATATTTTTAGGAAAGATTGCAATATGTGGTTATAGTTATACAAATATATTTGTGACTATACGAGCCGATAAAAAAATGTGGTTATGCAAGCATGTCTATCAGCTAACCTAATTTGCTAGTATGACGCGTATGTGTACTTGCTAACCTGTAACGTTATTAGTTCTATGTATCTGCATTTTTCAATTGGCATGCCTTCACTAGGAAATTCTACAATTGTTTAGAATTTTATCCATTCATGGAAGGTGTTTTTACTTTTCGGTGAATGAGGTATGCCTGGATAGCGGGTGTATATGGTTCGTAACTACTCCTGCCAATGAGATTGGGCTGGTCTCGAAGAGTCGCATCTCTTCTTGTTTTTAAGCATTATTTAGCAACTGTATTTCCTTTTTCCCATGGATCGTAATGACCTTCATTTTCGTGGGTTCTTTTTTATATGTTCTCCAACTCTTCTTCCATAATCACTGTCTACTAAGTAAGGGCTGATAAATTTCGCCCAACACATGAACCCTCAACTCCCCTCCTGCATGACCACCATCACCAGGAGAGGGAAACAGAGAGAGATGTATTTTTTTTGTTCTAGAGAACCAATTGATATAGAAACCATTTTAAACAGTTTGGCAGCAGAGATCTTGGTTTCGATGGTGGTCCCATGGGCTCATCGTTGAGAAACTTGAGATCATCATATGTCATTTGGTTTGAGGTCTTCTTTTGTTGCCTGGCCTGAAATAGTTTAAAGTTTCGATCTTTGCTTTATATCATAACATTATTTGAATGGAATGGTGCATGGATGGCATCAAAGCAGTGACTTTATTTTATCAAATGGAAAAGTATGGATTGCAAGAATCGCACAAGTTGATGAGTCATGTTAGAAGTATGACCCAATGTTAGAATTGCGTTTCACACTAGGTAGACAGCACTCAAACATATGCTAGTATACATGGTAAAGAAACCAAAGAAGCTTACCAAGAGAGGGAAATTTTTAGAAAGGGTTGTAGAACTGATTGTAGAAAGGAATCATCGCATGTACTGGGTGGTTCATGCAAGATTAGATATAAATATGGCAGATGCTCCAATGGAAACCATTCCGGAGTCGCCATCAAAAATCTCATGATATTTACAAAATTAGAAGTCTAGGATGCAACCGTTGCATGAAGAGTTGTTGAGGAGGATACTGTGACTGGTTTATCTACCAATCTTTCATTAGTTGGGATGGAATGGAGATTGTTCAGAGTTTAGCTAGCAGCCCTACACTGTAAAAAATTGTACATTAGATGCTTTATTTTGAGATTATGTGCTGCAAAGTGTTTTCTTTTGACTTAAGGTTAATGGAAATTGAACGGTTTGCTCCCAACTTTGGTACAAAATAGTGAGCTCAAGCAGTATTGCTAGAAGCCTAGAACTGTTATGGCATGCAAACATAATTGTGAATCTACTTTGGTCGTATGCTTAGCCATGATTGTTGATTTGTTGTTTCTATGTTTGGAGGATACTTGAGGGTTGAAAATTGGTGAGGGTCGAAAATTGGTATGGGTACGTAATTTAGACTTGATATTCTATTGTTTATGGAGTTCTGATATTTTCATACCTATGCTATTGGAGATTGGCATTAGTTTATGACTTGTACTGAGCATTGGGAGATGAACTTGGATAGAATGTCATGTGTTAATTGCTTACTGTTGCAGGGGTTATAAGAGGTTTTTCAGAAGAAGTCTTCTGGAGACATCCGACTACCTTAAAGATGATTGCCTTTCAGTTAAATGCATTGTTGGTGTTGTTAAGTCGCACACAGAAGGCCCTAAGATCTACTCTATTCCAGTACCCCCATCTGACATTGGGCAGCATTTTGGGCAGCTACTGGAAAGTGGTAAGGGGACGGATGTAAACTTCGAAGTTAGTGGAGAAACATTTGCTGCCCACAAATTGGTACTTGCAGCTCGCTCGCCTGTTTTCAGGGCTCAACTTTTTGGGCCTATGAAGGATCAAAATGCACAGTGCATCAAAGTGGAAGACATGGAGCCTCCAGTTTTTAAGGTAGTCAATTTTCTTTTCATCGCGTTTGTGCAGTTTTATCCCTCTTTCAAGCCATGTATGGTCCTATATGGCAAAATTTTGATGTTCACATTTTTCATGCACCGTGAACTCTGTCTTGAAAGAACATAACCCGTTGATGAACTTTTTTAGTTCATGCATTTTTGTACAACTTTGGTATGGTTTATTGTCTATTCAGTTTCTTTGTGGAACTTAAAGGTCGCCAAAAATGGCAAGTTTATTTGCATAATGAGTTTGTCCTTTGACGATTATGTTACCTTCAACTTGTTTATTGATTCTTTTCTATTTCAGCGTGTTCATGACCTATTCATGCTGAGTTTGCTGAAATTGTTTATTTTTATATTCTGCGGGCCATTTTTATCTGTAGAAATGTGGATTGCTGTTTGTATACAATAAGACCCAACCCAACCCTACTTAAACAAGTAATTGATAGTTGGGTTGGAACTTTTGCCATCATACTTAGATGAGGATTGATAGAACAACAGAAAGGGAGATGATTAACCTTGTGGATGATAAGGGATATTGTAATCACTCTAAAAGGCCTCTTTTCAGCTTATTTATGAAATGATAAAATTTGGATCTATGCCTATTTAGATGGGAAGATCTTTTTCCTGTAATAGGTAAGTTGTTTAAGGAGATAATTGTGTGGAATGCGATTTAAGCCTCGCAGTGTCCCCTGTGGATATGTGTATGCAGGCCAAAACTGGTTGCAGTTTTGCGTGGAAATGGGGAAATTTGACTGAATAGACAAGTTATATCTTTAAACAAGTACGGAAAAAAACTTGCCTTGGTGACCATGGCAATTCTCGGATTATGTACAAAATTCTCTTAGACGTCTCATTGGCAATTACAAGATTCGTCATAATGACCACGTTGTTTGCATGCATCTCATGCCAGCTTGCATTTGTGTGTGTGTGGTTGGGATTGGTCTCACTCGTGTGTTTTTTTTTTGTTTCTTCGTATTGTGCTTTTTGGTTTTGCAGGCTTTACTTCATTTTATTTACTGGGATGCATTGCCGGACATGGCAGAACTTACTGGTTTGAACACGAAATGGGCGTCTGCTTTGATGTCCCAGCATCTGCTTGCTGCTTCTGATCGCTATTGTTTGGACAGGCTCAGGTTAATCTGTGAGGCTAGGCTTTGTGAAGATGTTGCCATAAACACTGTGGCAACCACACTAGCCCTTGCGGAACAACATCACTGTTTCCAATTGAAATCTGTGTGTCTTAAATTTGTTGCGATGCCTGAAAATCTCAGAGGTATTTTCCATCATTACATATTTTCCTTTTCATCCTATGTTTTTAATCTTGGATTTGAAATTCAACTAGAATTCAGTTCTTTTTTTATGGGATAAAATTGTGGTTAGTTAACTGTACAAGAAATGGCAGAAACTGATTTTTGGAGATAATCCCTCCTATTTTTCTAGTACCTCATCTTTTGGGTGATTTTTCCGAACCCCTTCCCTTACACTTCTGCGAAGAGATTTCTAGACCTGTATCACCTGCCAATGTCTTTAGCATGAATGAAAAAGTTGAGAGTATTCAAGTGCTTATGTTTATCTCTCGCAAGTTGGTTTCATCATTTTATGTGCGAGGATCAGTATGACTTGAAATTGTCCCTTCAACCCTTCTCGGAATTCTCTTGTTGCTAAGCATGCTGTTTTTGTATGTTCTTTTCCAGCCGTGATGCAGACAGATGGTTTTGATTACTTAAAGGAGAGTTGCCCCTCTGTCCTGACTGAACTCTTGGAGTTTGTGGCTAGAATCAACGAGCACTCTCTCATGGCCAGCAAGCACGGGAATGAGGTTCTCCTAGATGGAAGCGATGTTCATGGTAGACGTGTTAAGCAAAGACTCTGAAATTTGGTTTGTACCGTTGGATTGACCAAAAGTGGGGAAAAGGAAAAAGAAATAAGGTATCAGAAAGCTCTCTCTAGGGTTAGAAACACTTGGCCAGCTTTTGGCTTTAACAAATTGCTAGAGATGTAAATGTAGCGTTCACTTCGTGTACTAGGCTATCTTGTAATTCATTGTAGCTCCCATTCTCTCTCTCTCTCTCTCTCTCTCTCTCTCTCTCTCTCTCTCTCTCTCTCTCTCTTGTGTGTGTGTGTCCTGGTTTGTGTGTATGGTGGTTCTGATCTATAATACTCTAGATGCATCTTTTATTAATAACTCGTAGTAGCAGTTCATACTATTGGTCTCTCTCTCTCTCTCTCTCTCTCTCTCTCTCCTGTAGTTATTGTGGCTTCCAATTGCGAGATTGTTGTTCATTTCCTGTAAACTGCTAGTACCCCTTTCCTTTTTTTTAGAATCCAGTATTCTATTTTGAATGGAAATTGGTACATTTTTTATTTTATTTTTAAACGTATATTTAATTTTAAAAAGTTAGTAAGTTAAAGTGTAATAATGATGTTTCTGTAGATGGTAAGTAAAAACGGTGAAGGTAAAAGTTGATGAACTAAGTGAACGATGATTCTCCTTAATAAGTTGAAGTTACGAAGTTAGATATTTAAAAAGAGACGGATGAAAGAATTTATCTAATGAACTTCTTATTACTCTCTCGTTTTCAAAAAGAAACCCAAATGAATCCTCTTATGATATTGCTCCAACCAACACCGAAGGACAAAGCATCCATTAAATGGATAACAAAGAAGATTTGGTCCAACATGAACAAAAAGAGAAATGCTGCGGTGAAAATACTACCCTTATTTCCTCATCCGATTCAATTCCAATCACAGAAGGAATGTTGTAAAAAACAAATGTGTAATAAAGGGTAATGTTCGATCACTCTCTTTTAAGGAGGGTGAACAAAATTAAATTCGTGAACTACACATTAACTAAAGCACGAGACAACCAAATTAGAGACGCCCTACCTACAGATAATTAACCAAGAACAATTATACACCAACAAAGACGGACCGTCCACATTTAACTAAAAGAAAAGTGATTTTGACACTCCACTTATTGTTTTTAGCCTATGTGAAATTATCAAATTACCCTTTATTTTGTTAGTGTTAATCCACTTTAAAGTGTATTGTTGTAATTTCAAATAGGAAGAAGACAAAAAAAATGAAGTGCAAATGGCTAAAAATGGAGTGCTAAAATTAATTTCCTAACTAAAATAAGATGAACAATATCTATTATATTTAGAATCCATACTAGGTCCCACTTCAATAGTCAAAGTCATTTTTTAACATTTTAATTTTTTATTAAAAATACACTATCGCAATTAAACATTCTTAAGTGCTGAATCACACTATCTAATTTTTTGTTGCAAGACCATGTTATTTGATAAAATACTTTTAAAAACTGAGAATGGACTATTGTACATTTTTCTTCTAGAATGTTTTACAACTTGTGTGGAGCTCTGAAAAATTCTAGAGACATGAAGAAGAAAATATATTTTTTTAAGAGGATTCTAGAAGGAGAATATGGGTTGTTAGATGAAAATAATTCTAGCCGTTCATTGAGAATGTGGGTGACTATAAAAAGAAAGTGACAGTATTCCATAATTTTTCTTTATAGTGCTCTCATTGATGTATATTCCTGGTTACGCCATTGGTCTACACACTTAGGGTGCGTTTGGTAAGCTTTTCAGTTTTCAGCTTTTTTGTTTTTAAGAAACGAAAAGTAGAAACAAGAAACATGTTTGGTAATATTTATTTTTCTCCAAAAAAAATGGAAAATACTGTTTGTAGTTTCCATAGTTTACAAAAATTCTAAAAAAGTTTATCTCTAGGAAGAACTTGTACATAAATTGTTGGGTAATGTTCAAGTTGTATGTGGTCAATCAAAAGTTTGCATGCGGATCAAAAAAAAATAAAAAATTCAAAAGTCTGCATTGGAAAACCTGTCCTCCGATTTTTACGGGAGATTTGGAGGCACTAAAGAGTTTGGTGGCTGCATAGAAATTGGGCAATCTAAATGCATAGTTGCAGGTTTTAGTGGATGATAGTGTGAAGTTTGTCCTAATGATTCAAGTGGTCAAGGAAGGCTTTAGCCAATCTCTCCCCCTTCATTCGAGAACTTCGTATTCGGACAAACGTTTTTAGGAAATTACGAAGTTTGGAAGTTTCAAAGACATTCTGAAGAGGAGGAAGGTCCTGGACTTTCGGTGAAGAGCGTACGGTTTGAAATTGTAAAACAAGACTTACGAAGTTTGGAGTTTCAAAGACATTCTGAAGAAGATGAAGGTCCTGGACTTTCGGTGAAGAGCGTATGGTTTGAAATTGCAGAACAAGACTTCTGTTTGATATATACCCTAGAGGTAACATTTAAAGCAAAAAACTATAATTGTCCCATTTTCCAAGAAAAATTTATTGCTAATCTTGTAGAAAACGATGCATGTTAGTACTTGTGCTTAATGAATAGCTGCTTTGTGTTGGACATTATGTTATCTAATTGGACATTATGTTATCTGATTGGCCACACTATACCTACTTAGCATCACTTGAACCAAATAGAAAGGAAAAAGCTCCAGTACCATGGCCAATATTTCCTTGTTTGAATAAGTTATGTCCATTGGCATCATTAGTGATCTGTCCATTGGCATCATTAGCGATCTAAACTGAATATATAGAAGGTGGAGTTGGTGCTTCGACGTCTTTATTTCCGTATTTACATTTCCTTTGTAGATTTAGTGGCTTTTGTATTAGGACTCATGTGGCTAGATGTTTTTTCCCTATAGATACTTTTGCCTTGTGTGTTTTGACTGTTGCTAGGCTTATCCAATTTTCTATCTGTCCATTGTTGGCGGTGGTTGAAGGCGGTGATGAGACGGAGAGATGGCGGCGGTTAAAGCGGTGGGGGTGGAGGAGAGATGGCGATGGTGCAATAGTAGGATAAGCAATGACAGTGGCGGTGAGAGAGTGATGGTGGTCGTGAAGGGTGGTGGTTGGTGGGGCTTGTGATAGTGGTAATTTGGTAACAGTAGTAGAGTGGTGGTGGTAATGGTGGCAATGGTAATGGTTGAAGGATAACCTAGTTCTCTCCATTGTTTTGATCTTGACATTTGCATCTATAAAGCATCTCATTTCATGTCCTTGTTTTTGCTACATCTTACTTATTTATTCTGAAGTACGTTAGCTCCATGTCTTTCCTTTTCTGCCTATATTGCAGCTTTCAGTGGGAAACTGCTTCAACAGAGGACCAATGGTTCGATACATTCAATTATCCCTGATGGAATCGACATCAAATTGTTAATGATGTGAAAAGAAGAGAAGCTCGTGGTCGTTGAAATTCAGTAGAGAAAAAATTGTTAGTTCGTAATTGTGTTTTATGAATATTTTTACATTGGATGTAAGAGCATCTGCAATGTAATAATTAAAATCAAAAAATTGCTAAAATTAGCAATGTATGCTTAAAAAAGAGTGCTCACATTGTAAGAATCAAAGTTAGCATTCTCCTAACCAATAATCAAATTTGGGCATTTGAATAATCAAAAGTAACAATGTGTAATTTCACATTGCTAACTTTAGCAACCCTCTAAATGAATAATCAAAAGCTGACGTGACAAATTTTAATTATTCACTTTTGATTATTACATGCTCTAATAGGTTTGTCTTTCAAGTAGCTTAACTTGCGATTGATTTATTTATTTATATAATAGGAGAACCACATATAGTCTTTTATGCCGAGTTCTTGCCTGTTGTCATTTTAGTTGAGTCGATAGTCACTACGGGGATATCGTATTCGTATGGTATGATCTCGTGTTTGCATTGCAAATGGCATGTTTGGCCATAAAAACAGTTTGTTCTCTTGATTTTGCTCTCTTGGACAATCCAAGATCCAAAATGGTGTTCCTAGAATATCAATAACCGCTTCCTGTATTTCACTCTATAGAGGTATTTTTGGCCTAAAATCTCTTACTAATTACATCATCTTTGGTACGAAAGCTTTTGATTTCCTGTATCCAAGCCCATGATAAATAGGCTCTGGACACTCGATACGGTAGAACTCCAATGGATTAAATTGCCTCTTTTAACGGTTTAAACTTCCAAATATTGTTTGATCCTTTCATGAATGCTTATGAGGCTCACGACTTTGCCCTTTCTGTTTCACTTTTTTTTGGTAAAGAATTGTAACAAAGGGTAATATATATGCAACTTTCCATGTTCTGAAAGAGAATTCAGATTTTGTGGATTTACCAGATTAGGTAAGGAGAATTTCTCTTGATTTTAACCCTAACCATAAATACAACGATCAATCTTCTCCATAAATGCACTGATCCTCTCTCTTCGTTGAACTCAAAACAAATTTCATCTCTCTCTCTCTCAATCTCTCAAAACAAGATTCATTATTGATCGATTACTTTCCTTTGTCACGCCTCAAAAGAGTGAAGAAACAAACTAATCCCTGTTGGTTTGTGGCTAATAAAGTCCTTTTCGATGGACGATTGTGCTTCTTTTCCGGTAAAATATGCAGATTATTATTATTTTTTTGAAACGAATATGCAGATTAATACTCCCCACTATATTGTTGGCCTTTGTAGGATTTTTTTTTTTTTTTTTTCTGTGTGCGCAGTTTTTTTTGGTAGACTTCTTAATGGTCTCTTTGATTGTGCTCTATTGCAGACCTGCATTTTGAAAGTGAATGTGGGGAGTTGTGAGGATTGTGCGGCGAAATTAGAGAAGTACTTGGCAAAAGTTGACGGTACTCTTCTCGATAGGACATGATTTCCTCCGACCTTAACCTAAAATGATGATTCACGCGTTTCGTGATTCATATAGTTTTATTTACATTGCACAGTAGAAGTCGAATGGAACTTAAACAAAAGCAAAAGTTTCTTCATCACTATAAATTCGTCGCGCTATGGGCCATGGCCGTGCGTGTGCTCTAGACTTGGGTCAGAGCAAAGTCTCATTCTCTTATTTAGTAGTTACTAGATTTGTTTGTTCTAGTTATACTCATAGCTTTAATTTCACAACTACGAACTAAACTTGAATCAATTTGTTTTTGGTTTCATTGTTAGGAGTTCATGGAGTTGATGTTGATGCAGAAAAAGGGCTGGTGAGAGTATTAGGCAAAGTAGACCCTAGAAAACTAATTAGGAAGCTTGCCGAGAAGAAGATGAAAGCAGAGCTCTTATCATATGGGGATCCAATCATGATTAGCGAAAACAAGGATTGCGAGGAAATGCAAAAGAAAAAGGCTATTCATGTAAGGAAAGATTACCATGATTTTGATGATTATGTCCCAACAAAGATATATGAAGATTTTGAGTGCAGAGACACCAATAGCAGATTCGAACAAAAGAAACCAATTATGCACAGCAATCACTACGTACCAATGGTTAAGCTCCACCCTCCTAACCCTTATCGGCTTCCCCCTCCTAACCCTTGTCGGTTTCCCCCTCCTAACCCTTATCGGTTTCCCCCCGCTCCACCAAATTTGCACTATCCCGGGTACTATGGAAGACCTTTAGTGCCTCAGTATGACCATGGTGGTTGTCGCTTGGGTACTGACCTCCCCTATCGGTTTCCCCCTTCTAACCCTCTTCAGTTTTCCCCTCCTAACACTCATTGGTTTCCCCCCGCTCCACCCAATTTACACTATCCACAGTACTACGGCGGACCTATAGTACCTCAGTATGACAGCAGTGGTTATTGCCGGGGTGCTGACCATGATGCTAGTTGTATGCGGCCATCGTTGCAACCACTGCCGCGTTATGATCATTACGGGGCTAGGCATATACCGGCAAATAATGATTTTACTCACTTCTTCAGTGATGAGAATGCTGCGGGTTGCACTGTCATGTGAGCTGTAGGAGCCAAGTTCATAAGTGAGATAATAATAAGCAGAGAGGATTTGAATTCTGCAATTCTCACTTGAAGTGGCATTTTTTTGTGATCAGACACTATTGTGAGGGTCCTTTTGATATCTGATAGATGAATTGTAAGTAAGGTGCTTCACCATATGAGATTCCAGTGTATTTTCATATAAGTTGCTGCATTTTTCTTGTTGCAATTGGTTCGGTGATTGGAAACTTGTAACTCGTTCGATAAGACCCAGATTCAAGTTTATCATAGTTTTTCAGTGGGGCTAAATATATACTAACATTACCCGCGTATAGTGCATGGGAACGTAGCTTCGGTCACGATATAGGTGCAGTGGAGTCCCATACGAGTGATATGGCTTGACAGGGGTAATACTTTTTGACAGAGTTGACGGAGTACCACACATGCACTCCCATTTTATGAAAAAGCAAAACAAAGAATAGTCCAACGCGAAAAATGACTTGTCATACATATAGTTTTCTTTCGGGGAAAGCAAGTCAGTAAATAGGATTGTATGTATCAAACGCTTACAATAAAACCGGACTATATTTTTGTATCCAAAAATGTCGCTGACACATATAGATGTGCACATAATTCGAACACAGATGTTTACAAACCTATTTGATGTGTGTCGATTCAACATCTAGTGTATGAGAAATGCGTGGACGGTTCCGGACACATCCATATGACAGTATCTGAATTTGTGCATATCTAATTGTGTCATTATCGTTGCTCATGATCCCCGCCTCTGAAGATGATTTCTGATAATTTGGGTCCATAGCAATTGCCAGAGAGCCACAAAGTCTAAATTGACATGGACGGAGTATCAAAAAATGCCATGGACACAAATATATATGCATAGGATTCAGACACAGTTATTCACAGAACCGCTGATGTGTGTGGATTTAACATCTACCTCGTGGAATTCACGTGCATTGAACGATTCTAGACACAAAAATCGTTTCTTTTTTGTCCTCCTTTTTTCTTTCTTTTTGGTGAAAATAGTGTCTTTCTCCCTGAACACAATAAGCCATAAAAAAAGGGATTACAAACATGCTATACCACACCTTAGACCAATTTTTTTATACAAAGTATACAGTTAATTATCGTTAAAAGGGTCGATAATAACTAACTGAATTAACTCAAGACAGCCAAAATCAGCTAATCACATCGTTAATTCGGGAATCGGAGGCTCTGTTGTCCCTCTTGAGGAACATCATCTGCTGTCCCAGACGAGTTGGGCTCGCTCTGATAATCGAAAACATTCTTTTTGTAAGACTCGTCGAGTATAACAACTCTGCAAGAAATCAGCTCGATTGGATTTCATTAAATATCTAATCGAAACATTTTGATCTTGAAAAAATAGATCCGAAACACTGAATCAAATCCGTTGGAACCCATTATTGACAAGTTATATGTGTTCCGATCAAACACTTAATGATATCTGATCGAGCTGATTTCCTGTAGAGTTGTTCTACTCGACAAGCTCTATGAAGTGAAAGTTTTCGATTATCAGAGCAGCAGGTGCTATCCCTCAATGGGGACAGCAGAGCCCCCAGTCCGGTTAATTTGTGGTTAGTTGATTCTGCTGGATTATATAAATAAAAATAAATTTGGATGTGTCCTGAACATGAACATAATCCCGCCTCCGTGTCTTGACTTTTGATTTTGGGTCCATAGCAATTCACAAAAGGCGACGCAGACAAACAAACAGTCTCTCCTCCACTCTCTCTCTCTCTCTCTCTCTCTCTCTCTAAACGGAATCGGCGAAAGGTTCCGTTAGGACACGATGGCGGCGACCGTCCATCGGAGTATATGGGACGGCGTAACTGAACTGACCAAGTCGGCTCAAGAAAGGGGCGGCGACCCCTTGGCGTGGGCGATTCAGCTCTCCTCCGCCCTAAACTCGGCCGGAGTTTCGTTACCGTCGACAGAGCTCGCGAACTTGCTCGTCTCGCACATATGTTGGTCCAACAACGTCCCCATAGCTTGGAAGTTCCTCGAGAACGCCTTGACGATGAAGATCGTGCCCCCGTTGCACGTTCTTGCTCTTCTTGCTGTCAGGTATAGATTTTTTTTTTCTTTTTGTTACTTATTTGTAGCATATCTAAAATTCAGAATGGGTTTATATTTGTGTATCACTTTGGATTAGGGAAGGATTGGTACACCAAGTGAAGATAAGAGGATTGTAGTAAAATGTGCTTCCAAACGATATTCGTGGTCGGGGCAATGATATAAGGGCTCTATTATGTGCTTCCGGTTGGGAATTGTTTGACAATACGAATATAGAAGAACAAACAAGAAAGCAAACCACACAAATACACGAGGATTTACGTGGTTCCGCTCAAGCACAAAGCTAGAACGTACTACACGGGTGAGGGATGGCAAGGATTCACTATGAACAAAGAGATTACAAAGAGCCAACAATATCTGTAACTCTTGAGGGAGGCCACAATATCAAGGAAAAGCCAAAAGAATGAAACCCTATACCCCTAAAGTTTCCTTTATATAGGGGAGCTCAAAATAAGATTCCTAATCTGAAACAAACACTGATTTAAACCCTCAACCACCTCACTTTCCTTGTCCTAACAGGACTCCAGAATTTAAGGCACCTCTAAACGAAATTTTTTCAGCCCTTTGGATTGTGAGATTGTGAGAAAGGGTGCGATAAGAAAGGGTAGCCCTTTCTCACCAAAAATCACCATTTTGGTGAGATTTCATAAGAAAGGGAAAGAAACTCTAACCCGTTATTTTCTTTTCTTATCAAATCCCTCAATCCAAAGGGAATAGTTGTCATCAAAACGAATTAAGATTCCTACCAATAAAAAAAGTTTTTGTAGGAAAAAGGTTGGAGGGAAAATGGGAAAGTTTGAGATGTGGTAAACACATATCTTGCTAAACGAACAGTCATAAATGCAGGGAACCTAGACATTTGGTACTTTCAAGTGTTAAGATACTTTCTCAATGTGCTTGCCTTTCTGCCCTTAAGTGGAAACCAAACAAATAAAGCATGAGATACTAAGAACTTCCCTATCTATTCTTGTTCATTTCCCAAGCCAGGCAATGGAGGCAACCTTATTTTCCAAATGGTGATGTTTACTAGGTTTGCTGTGGTTGTATTCTATCTTGGTTTTAGTCTTAATGAAGTTGGTATTTATGCAGAGTTATTACTGATTACATATCTTGGTTGGTTCTAGATAAATTCATGAGCTGTGGTTTGGTTGTATCATACTGTGTGTGGTTTTCATTCTTCTCTTCTCTATTCCAATATATGGTACAGTAGGAACTGAAATTACCATTTTGGCCTGATATATGGGGCTCATGAACACTGTTTTATCTCAAAAGATAGATGGGATCTAAACTTGCCTCACTAACAGTTGTGCGAGTATTTTGTAAAATTTCAAGCTGATCCAAAATAGGTGGGCATAACATTGGGTCCTGATTCTGGTTTTGTTTGCATCCCACAGGGTATGTCAAATTTGAGTTAACTTTTTCTGTTTGACCTCTCACCTTAAGTACTATCAATTCATATATGCATTGCCTAATGCCTTGTGAGTGATTTTACAGGCGTCTCTTTGTGTATTGCGTATTTTACCCTTTTGATCGACCATGAAGTCTGATCGTATTAATGTTGGCTTGTTACAGTGTAATCCCAAGTCGGCGGTTCTACCCTGGAGCTTACAGGCTTTATATGGAGCTCCTTAAAAGACACGCTTTTTCATTTGTGTCTCAAATCAATTGTCCAAATTATGAAAAGTAAGTTTAGGCCAAGCTTGTGTTTTTAGTTTTTACTGTTTGTGTCAACAATTTACCGTGGTTTTGGAAGAATAGAGTTCATAGCAATGGCCTATAGCTTTTCTATTTATTGGAAATCATCGTGTCCGAATGACTCGTAGCCACGTTTCTATATTCTAATTGGTAGTGTGGCATGATGTGTATTCTTAATTGACATACTGTATCTTTAGACTGCACTGTACATAAAATGATTGTCCAAGGTGTATATTATTTGTTCAAATTGTAGTTGAAGTCAGTCAATGGACACGGGTATAGACATTTGTAACCCGTAACTTCTCACTTGTTTTTATTGCTCTATTTGGTTCTCTTTTGCTTGTATAGAAACCAAATTTCCACAGAATATAAAGGAACAACATGCTCGAGTATTTTAGAATGTAACTAAGAACCATTACATTGCTTTCTAATGCACGTGCAAGTATGCAATTCTTGTGGCTGATGTAAATTCCCAGTGCTACGTAATTCTTGTAGTGATCTTGGCTCATCTTGACATAACTACTAGGGTTTTAGTAGAGTGTCTATATGACTTGTATGGAGGGCGATTTGATGATTCTTTATGCTGATAAAAACCTGTTCATTTATGGATAACAACTGAACTACGTTTTTCCCTGTTAATTGTGTTCAAGAAAAGTGATTGGCATTTGAGGTTGTTAACATCGTTTAGTATGGATTTGCAGGGTCATGAAATCAATAGATGAAATTCTTCATCTTTCCCAGATATTTGCCCTTCCGACATCTGAACCTGGGCTACTTGTAGTTGGATTTGTCTTTTCAATTGTATGGCAGTTACTTGATGCATCACTAGATGATGAAGGACTACTGGAGCTTACTGCAGAAAAGAAGTCTAGGTGGCTAACTGGGACACAAGAAATGGAAATAGATGGTAATGGTAATTTTGAGGAGAAGAGGACCGAACGTCAGGAGGGGATGCTCAAGCTAAATACCGTTATGGCTGTTGAGATAATTGGAGAATTTTTCAAACATAAAGTGACTTCCAGAATTCTTTACTTGGCACGTCGAAACATGTAAAAATTCCTTGCAAAATCCTTTTGTTCTTCTATGCTTCTTTTGCTGTCCCACTTAGCAACTGTCATTATGGGAGGGCAAAACGAGCAATTCTTTAGGAGCCTTTGACTGACAGCCTGATTTATCTAGATTTTAGACTAGACTAGGAGTTGCTATTGTAATATTGTATTGCTATAATGGAGTCTAATATTACTTTTTTTTTTCCTCTTAGTTGCTCGCACTGGGGATATTTCATTCAACACTTGAGGCTACTTGCTGCAAACTCATCAGCATTGACAAGTTCAAAAGATATTACCCCTGATGCTCTTCTACAGTTGACATCTGATACGCGCCAAGTCCTGTCCCGCAAATGCAAAACAAGTTCCCAGAAACAGTTTCATGCTGTAATAGCTTCTGGGTCACTTGCATCTTCTGCCAGTCAATGTCATGGCACTAGTCGTTCTACTTTTTGGCTTCCTTTTGACTTGTTTATGGAAGATAGTATGGATGGATCTCAAGTGGCAACTACAAGTGCTGTTGAAGATCTTACTGGTACTCATTTCATGCACTTTTCATGCACTTTTCAAATCACCACTTGGAGAAAATGGATTTTATGTAACTATAGTCCTCCCAAACTATATCATTGAAGTGGAAGCGCATTGCAGGTTTAGCGAAGGCTCTTCAGGCTGTCAATCAAACTACATGGCATGATACATTTCTTGGCCTATGGATTGCGGCTCTAAGGCTTGTTCAGAGGGTGAGATGTCATCGAAACTTTGTTCAAATAGTCGTTGGATTGTAGTCGAATTATTTTTTGGACAGAATATCCATAGCTTCATAGGAACATCGGGGGCAAGTTTTTGCTTTTTCTTCCACTTAATGGCATATTAATTTCGCTAAAAGTTACAAGTTTTGTGCATAAGCTGAGTAATTTGTTTCAGTTGGGAGTTACTATAGCCTATGTGATCTTTCTGTTCAATTTGGTGTTCATTGTGAATTAAACTGGGATTGAGAAAAGCGAACCACGAATGTTTCAGTGGTATGCAGTATGGATCATCTGCATATGGTATGAGGAATACCTTACAACTGGAAAAGAGGATCTTGTCTGCTTACGTTTGATCGGCTGTACCCAGGGGAATTATAAATTATCATATCTCAAGAAAGATTCAAGCCCAAGGGTTGGCTAGATATAGTGCCATTCTAACTTCTTTTTTATATTGTTTATCCTTGGTCCCAATTCACGTGGTACCTCATTTAGGTTTTCATTTACTCATAATGCACCATGCCAATTTGCAACTCCAAGTGTTTAAAAATTGTGATGCTCATAAAGATTTATCGAATTTTTTCTCCTCTTGTTTTTTAGGAAAGGGATCCCACTGAAGGTCCTGTACCGCGTCTGGATACGTGCTTGTGCATGTTATTGTCAGTCACAACACTTGCTATTTTTAGTATCATTGAGGAGGAGGAAATTGCCCTGAGCAAGGAGGTTGAGTGCAGCGCCACCAGTTCAAGGAAAGAGAAATATGTTTTGGGAAAGCGCCGCAGGGATCTAGTTTCCAGCCTACAACAATTGGGTGATTACGAAGACTTGTTGGCTCCTCCCTTGCCTTTAATTTCAGTAGCCAATCAAGCTGCTGCCAAAGCAATGATCTTTCTTTCAGGCCTAACAGTTGGGAATGGAGGATACCTTGATGGACTGAGCTTGAATGACATGCCAGTGAATTATTGTAAGTGTCAATTATCTTTCTCACACCAACTGGGTTAGATCACCCATTGCTAATAATCAAAGCCAAAAAACAGCGATTATTGAGTGCAAATAAAGTAGGAAAAACAGAGAGTTTGAACCTACGGACTCGTGGAGTTGAGGCTTTGATACCTTGGTAGATCTCTGCTTTTGCCCTAATACTTGAGGTGTCATGGAATGGACCCAAGAATGCATATCAGGCTTCTACAAATTAATTCCGGAACAGGAAAAAACCTTGCATCTGCTCTCTATGAAGGATATCCTTGCATGTTTCTAGATGATATTTTCTGGTCATGGAAGTCTCGTCATAATTTAGAACTTACATAGCTTGCTTCCTCCAATTTCACATTACAGTTGTGGCCTTTTCAAACGACTTAGTGGTGTGTTTTTTTACAATAAGCTGATCATGTTGGTAGAGCATTCTTGCTCTACATGTTTGTATTAGCACAAAATATAAGGTTTCAATGATGTTCATCTTGGGTTTTCATAGTTCATTATTTTTCTAGCTCACTTCAGTGGGTTCTGTATCACAGGGCCACTTATTTGACGTGCAGCAGACTAATAAAAACTCATTTGCAGCTGGAAACATGAGGCATCTGATTGTTGAGGTTGCATCGCTAAAAATCTTTTGGACACATAAGCATATTTATGGAAGCGAATTAGATCTAACCCAGTTAGTCATGGAAGTCTCGTCATAATTTAGAACTTACATAGCTTGCTTCCTCCAATTTCACATTACAGTTGTGGCTTTTTCAAACGACTTAGTGGTGTGTTTTTTTACAATAAGTTGATCATGTCGGTGCATACCGATGCTCTGGACTATCAATGAAGGAAGCATAGTAATGTGCACAAAAATTAATTTGGGTCTCTAGGCCTGCCCTCTCTGATACCATTTGGCTTTGATTTTGGGCAACGGCTCTACAACAAAACGTCCTTGTAGCTCCTCGGTTCTTGGAGGTTTAGGGGGGCCACTGTTTCAGTGGTATTCTGAGAGCAGCTACTTTGTGCATATATTGCCAAAGGTTAGGTCTATCTCCAATCATCTCCGCCCATACCCCCAATGATTGGGGACTAGATGGGTTATGTTATGTTGTTGTTGTTGATCATGTCGGTAGAGCATTCTTGCTTGACATGTTTGTACTGGCACAAAATATAAGGGCAACAAAAATTTGCTATTATTGCTTTTCAATGATCATCTTGAGTTTTCATAGTTCATTATTTTTCTAGCTCACTTCAGTGGGTTCTGTATCACAGTGCCACTTATTTGACGTGCAGCAGACTAATAAAAACTCATTTGCAGCTGGAAACATGAGGCATCTGATTGTTGAGGCTTGCATCGCTAAAAATCTTTTGGACACATCAGCATATTTATGGCCTGGCTATGTAAAAGGCCGCAGCAACCAAATACCTCATAGCACTTCTGCTCAAACACCTGGTTGGTCATCCTTGATGAAGGGGTCCCCTCTAACACCTCCAATGGTAAATGCATTGGTTTCAACTCCTGCATCAAGGTTTGTTGAAAGTTGTTTACTATTTTCTTTTCTTTCCTTTTTTGCCTGGGTGCCCAAGCTCTGATGGGCAGTAGCGGAATCTAATGGAAACAGACCAGTAACTCAAATTTATTCCCCACTGCAACCATATCTTGTCCTCAACGAGGGATCTTATCGAACTTCAAAACCTGCTGGGCCATATTCATTGACTCAGTTCTAAGAACTGTGTTTCAATTGATGGAACTTTAGCTCAAGGACGTTCCTGTTTGTCAGGTCCAATCCTGCCAACTGGCCTGTATTTTCTGCCGCAGATATAGGTTAATTCTCTTTTTAAATTCAATAGCAGGATGGTTCACCAAAATAATCAAATAAAGCTTTTCTACTCATAGCTAATTTTACAGTGAAAAACTGAAAATGGAGCTCTTACCAATACCAATTTGTGTGTTCCCATTTTATTTCTCGGCTCATGTGAAAGTGGCAACCATACGAGTAACTATAACATTTCTTATTGGTCTTCAGCCAAATCCTTTCTTTCCTGAAGCCAACTATATCATGTTGTCTTTTTGTTAAGTTACCAGTTGTATGGCAACTGAATTTAAACTCGTGGATTTGATGGAAGCTTAGCAGAAATAGAAAAGATATACGAGATCGCAGTCAGTGGTTCTGATGAGGAGAAGATATCTGCTGCGAAAATTCTTTGTGGGGCATCTCTAATACGTGGTTGGAATATTCAGGTACCTTGCTGCACATTAAGGAATCACTCTAATGGATCTTTTGTAGTATATTCTTGAGCGTAGATATCTCTTTCAGTTTTTTGCCCTCCTTTTGCTCTTGATTTTTAAACTATATTTTTCCTCTCTACTTGCAGGAACATACTGTTCTATTGATTACAAAACTGCTGTCACCTCCAGTTCCTTCAGATTACTCTGGAAGCGAGAGTCATTTGATAGGTTATGCTCCATTTCTGAATGTTCTCCTTGTGGGGATATCGTCTATTGATCATGTTCAGATTTTTTCCGTACATGGCGTGGTAGGTTGAGCTTCTGGAAGCATGCAATCTTGTCATCTTAGATAGTGAAACTTATAGTAATTTGTTACTTTACGCAATCAAGTTATACAAATCGTTAATACAAGTTCTTTCCTTTTTCAAATTGCTAAGAACAAAGCAGAGGACTTCATTCCTTGTGATATGATGAAGAAAGTCTACACAATTATGTGACAGCTGTGCACTAGAAAGAAACTAGACAATACATATGCCACTCCTCATCTGAGTGGAAAATGCCTTCTATCGGCATTACCTTATTATATGTATCTTCGTATTGTAAAAACACAACACATGAGTATTGCGCTTAGTTCAGGCAATGGATGGTATATGTATAAGGTTATAAGATGTATGAAAGACCAGAAATCAGAATGGAAACCAAAGCGAGAGGGTGAGCTTTTGTGCATGTAAAAATCCCCATACCTCAACATCTGCCACTGATTTTCCATTTCATTTCATTTCATTTCATTTCATTTCGTTTCGTTTCTTTTTTTCTTTTTTGTGATTGTCTGTCCAGGTTCCACAACTCGCAGGTGCATTGATGCCAATCTGTGAGGTCTTTGGATCATGTGCACCCATGGTCCCATGGACTCTTAGCACGGGAGAAGAAATCTCTTCCCATGCTGTCTTCTCCAATGCATTCACTCTTCTGCTGAAGCTGTGGAGATTTGATCGTCCACCTCTTGAACATGTTATGGGAGATGTGGCTCCAGTGGGATCTCAACTGACTCCAGAATACCTCTTATTGGTGCGCAACTCCCAATTAGCTTCATATGCAAACACACCTAAGGACCAACATAAAAGCAAGAGAGTGTCGAAATTTGCAAGCCCATCTTCAACGGAGCCAATATTCATGGATTCATTTCCAAAGTTAAAACGCTGGTACCGGCAGCATCAAGAATGTATGGCTTCAATCCTCTCTGGTCTCATACATGGTAGCCCTGTTCATCAGATTGTTGATGGGCTCTTGAACATGATGTTTAGAAAGGTAATTAGAGGCAGTCAGCAAGTGACACCTGCAACTTCTGGGAGTAGTAATTCTTCTGGCGCTGCGGCAGAAGATTCCTCCTTTAGACTTAAATTACCAGCTTGGGACATTCTGGAAGCAGTTCCTTTCGTGCTTGATGCTTCTCTGACGGCTTGTGCCCATGGAAGATTGTCTCCTCGTGAACTTGTGACAGGTTAGTCCATCTGCTTGAGATTTCATATACGCTTTCACATCTTTATGCATGTCAACCATTGGAAGTTTGAAACCAGTGTCGACTCTGTCGAAGAGAAACCCTTTCTTTTTTGTAATTGTTTGGAGCTTTGATGAAATATGTGCTTTGAGTCTTTTTTAGCTTCAGCATCTGAATTGAATCTCTTATATGTAGTTTTGTTTTCTTGGTTTTCTTAAAACATTGCTTTTACAATGTCAGCCCACTCTGCATAAAGTTAAGTGACAATAACGTCTTTTTTAGTTGATATTTGATCAGTTCTAGTAACGTCAGTGACTCAGTAACAATAAATGGTTAGAGTTGTATGGCCTTCAAACATGCAAATGACATGTTTCTTCCTATTTATGTGAGCTAATTTGTACAATGTCTTCAGCAGAAAGATACAGAGTATTATTTAACAAAAAATGTAGTCAACTTCATAATCATAACTTCCAAAAAAAACGATACACTTCATCAGACTGAATACTTGTAACGTTTTCTGCGTCACCTATAGCAAATACAAACAATATATTTGCGATTGCAGTGAGTTCTTGTTGCAGCGAATTAAAAATAAACTACACTTTTTAGAAACTAGTGCTCGACTGTTGTACCCTCTTGTAGGTTATTACTTATTAGTCCTGGTACTGGTGTCGCTGTGTTGCTTAATACCCTCTTGTCTATATCACCTCAGGTCTCAAAGATCTTGCCGATTTTCTTCCTGCATCCTTGGCTACTATTGTGAGTTACTTTTCTGCGGAAGTGACTCGGGGAATTTGGAAACCGGCTTTTATGAATGGTACTGATTGGCCAAGCCCTGCTGCAAATCTAGAGATTGTTGAGCAACGGATAAAGAAAATCTTAGCTGGCACCGGTGTTGATGTGCCAAGTCTTGCTGCAGGTATGTCCTTGTTATAATGCTCTATTATTGATCTCTCAAGTTTCAACCCTCAAAAGTTGCTGGATCAAAGGACAATAGAACAGTTATTTTAGTGGAAATAGCTGCTTATTTTGACTTTTAGGCTCTGTTTAAATAAATGTGGATTTCCGATGAATGGATCTTGCATTCAATCTCAAAAGAAAAAAAAATATAAAAAAAAGAGTTGTTCAACTAAAGGTGGTTTTCAAAGATGGATTGGAGTTGGAGGTAGAACAGATGTATTTTCTCAATTCCTAGCGTGAAGGATTTCAAATCTCTCCTATTAACTAGTTATTTCAAATCCATCATTATAGAGCCCCAAACTCATGTCGAAATCCTTTTGTAGTGTATAAATTTAAAATTAGAGTTATTCTTATGGCATAATAATAATGCCAAATCCTGTTATTTTGCAATCCACGTCAATCTGAACAGAGCCTATTTCACATATCCCAAGCAAAATTTGAGCATCAGATTTTAAGCGTTTCCGGGATTTTCATGTTTTGGTAAATCAACATGGTAAAACAGAAGTAAAACCTGTTGGTTGCAGGAGCGAGTGAACCAGCTACTTTGCCTTTCCCTTTGGCTGCGCTTGTAAGCCTCACAATAACCTACAAACTAGACCGGACCGCCGAGCGTTTGTTGTTTCTTATTGGCCCAGCTTTAGTTACGCTAGCTGCCGGTTGTCCCTGGCCATGTTTTCCCATCATGGCCTCCTTGTGGGCTCAGAAAGTAAAGCGTTGGAGCGATTTCCTTATCTTTTCGGCATCACGTACCATCTTCCACCACAATATTGATGTGGTAGATCAGCTCCTCAGAAGCTGCTTCACCTCCACCCTTGGCCTAAACTCCTCTCCCATCTCTAGCAACGGCGGTGTGGGTGCCCTTCTTGGCCACGGACTCGGGTCAAACTATTCCGGCGGGATGTCTCCAGTGGCCCCTGGAATACTCTACTTGAGAGTTCATCGCTCTGTGAGGAATGTTATGTTCATGACGGAGGAAATCGTCAGCCTCCTATTGCATTCGGTTAAGGATATCGCGAGTTGTGGGGTCCCCATGGAGAAAATCAACAGGTTGAAATCGACAAATCAGGGGATGAGATACGGTCAGGTTTCCCTCGCTTCAGCAATGGATCGGGTCAAGATTGCTGCCACTCTAGGGGCTTCCTTAGTTTGGATTACTGGCGGATTAAGTTTGGTTCAATCTTTGATCAAGGAAACCTTACCCTCTTGGTTTATTTCAAATCACAAGTCAGAGATCGATGAAGTGGAATCCCTTGGGATGGTGGCCATGTTAAGGGGCTACGCACTAGCATACTTTGCAGTTCTTTCTGGTACATTCGCTTGGGGAGTGGACTCGTCGTCACCGGCGTCCATGCGTCGGCAAAAGGTTATCAAGGCCCACATGGAATTCTTGGCCAGTGCACTCGACGGTAAGATTTCACTCGGTAGCAATTGTGCCACATGGCGGGCTTACGTATCGGGGTTTGTGAGCTTGATGGTGGGGTGTACGCCGATGTGGATGAGAGAGGTGGATGTGGATGTGTTGAAGAGAGTGGCGAAGGGGTTGAAGCAGTGGAATGAAGAGGAACTGGCTCTGGCACTGCTTGGGGTTAGTGGCGTAGGTGCAATGGGTGCAGCTGCCGAATTGATTGTAGAAAGTGAGGTTTGAATGTTACCAGAAATAAGTAGCCGTAGGAGAAACAATTAAGTTTAGGTTACAAAATTTCGTATTCTTAACCACAAGGAATATTGATATTTGCACCATGAACAAACATAAGTTTTCTTGGTGCATTTGTGGACTTCGTTCTCTGGTTAGCTCTGTACAGATAACCAAGATTAAAACAGTGAGACAATGTTTGATTTGATGTTTTGAAGCCTTGTAAACACGAATGTGTACTGATTGGGTGAAACAAATTCGGAAAAGTGTAAGTGAACTGTTATATATGACAGATCTGTTATTGGCAGCAAGATGATTGGTGTACGTTGCCTTCAATGTTTAAGCTCCTCTCCATACTTCTCTCTTTAGTAGTATCCCTTAAAGATGTCTTTTTATGAGTTCAACTTTTCACCCACTATAGTAATTTGAACCATTCATCAGTTTTGCTTGGATACGTATTCATTCTAATAACAACTATTGTGGACAGATCTCCAAGACATTTTGCCTCCCATTTTTATGCAGTATTTCAATGTGTGTGGCTCTGCAGTTTTCTTCTATCTGTTGAGATTATTCAAGAAGATTTCACTCTTTTGCCCTCAATGCAAGTTGACTTTTTTTTATCTGTACCGGTTGACCTTTTTTTTGGGTGTCAACTTATAAGTGCAGGTTGACTTCAGGCTACCTTAGCACATATTCTATGTTGGAACAATTTGTCGCCTTCTTGGAATCATGGGTTCCCACTTCACAAACCCAACCCCCCCATTCTATGTTGCTGTTAAACAAACTCGGACAATTGAAATTGAATCTTTTTAATTTCTCATCCATTTCTTCTAATGCGTGCATATCAGGTACAAACATATATACATAAAACATGGAAATACATAAGTAAAAAAATTCAACACTCAGAAGGACCGAGGAAATTTTCTAAGGATAGCTGTGAACATCAGCTCCATTAGATCAATTACAATCCCAAAAAAATGGAAAAATAAGGAAATTTTGTATATTCATCATGTTCTCAACATCAAGATAATGCCCGGCTCGCCGGAATCGCTGATCTCTCAACATGTCACGACGATAGGACCATCCGACCAAGTGTGTTAGCGACCTTGCTTGAATTAGCTCATCAACTCATTGTGGTCCTATGATTCCATCCATTCCAGTCTGTATACGGGAGTGGTGATTTGCCTGCAAGAAAAAAGAGACAAACCTCAGTGCCCCAAACAAGGGGGAAAGAAAGAGTAGCCAAATAGACAGCATACCCATAACTTGTCTTGCGTTTGACCAGAAATACAAAGCATTAGTAGCAAACTGTAGATATCAAAATATACCAAGAGAAACTAAGGTTATGTGGAGTACAAAAGTTTCCGGAGGCATCGTGACGCTACCCACACCTAATTGTGTTTGTTGGCGTAGGGACGGTATTTTGAAAGAGGGAGGGAATGATGACAAAATTTTAAGAGCATATAAAGAGTATAAATGAATTGATTATAAACACGCACATTCCAAATTCAGTAGCAGCTGAGTAATTGGCACTTTACCCTCCATGCAACACGTGAGAGTTCAAATCCTACCATCCTCATTCCATTTTCCCTAGATTAGTAGTATAATAAGATTTACTTTGTCCACAAAAATAAATACGCACACTAGAATTTTGAGTCCGAAATACAATGCGTATAAAGTCTCGTCGTATATTAATTTGAGTATTTGTGCAAAGTGTTGGTTGAGGTAAAATCTCTCAAATGTTTCAAAATAATCCAACCGGTGAGACCCACGAATACTGACCCATATTCATTCAAACAAATAAAACAAACTGTATATATACAAATAGTAGTAAAAGAAAGCAGAATTCAACTCCAATGGGTTGGTCAAGTGGTCTTGGCCTAAGATTTAAGTGTTTGTTTTATCTGATGCCAACTCACTCATACATAATCGTATGAAACGACTGTGAGAGTGAGAGCGAGAGTGACTGTAAGAATTAATCCTGCGCTAATTGAGCTGAGACACACTGCATTATTAATAAAAAGAATGCAGGATACCATACCTCTCAAGTTCTGTTATTAATACCACGTGAAAGCCGAAAGATACCCTGACCACGAATGAATAACTGGACCGTTTAAGCCGCCGGCCCATTACGCACTCCAATTCCATCGGCCCCACCACTTCTTCTGGTCCCGCAATTATCATCGTCGTCATCACCACCGTCGTCATCACTTTCCCCATCACCGTCAACCTCCTTATCTGATTCAGCTTCATCGGACGACAGAGGGATCAGCCAACACGCCCCGTGCATGTGCCCGTTCACGCACACGAAATACTCCAAACCCCCGTCCTGCGAGCCGAGCCGCTTAGCCGCCGTCCTCGGCACGAGCCGGGCCGCCGTCATGCTCCACACGCGGGACCCGCAGAAGGGACACCTCACCCTCTCCTCGAGCTCCACCTGTCTCGCGATCAAACACGCCCTGGTCCTCGACTTCATAAATCCCCGAAATACCCCCCTGTAAATGCCCAAATCGTCGTCCGCTCCGCTGCCGCGCGGATGCTCGCACGGGTCGCTCACGTACAGCAGATCGTTCCTGCATTTTTTGGTCAGAAAGCTCCGGCCCGACGTCTTCGAGAACCGAGACGCCTTCACGAAGTGGCCCGGGCACGATTGGCCCATCCGGAAATGCCGGGTCGACTCGCACCCGCTGCAGAAGAAGAGGAGCTTGGCCAGCGCGTGCCAGCCGCCCCCGATCCGGCTGCTCGACCCGCCGCTGGTCAGTGCCTCCATCATCCGCGGCGCGCGGTACGCGCACACCTCCCGCCACAGGAGGCGGTTGGCGACAGCACGCAGCTTCCTGCTGACCGACGCCGTCGCGCACAGGGCGCGGATGTCCCACTGTATCGACCCGAACACGAGCAGGAGTATCCGCTCGTCGAGTATCCCCGAGGAGTCGCCGCCCGACTCCTCGGTGGTCGTGTTGAGCCTCGGCCTCTGGTTAGTGCTCATTCTCGGGAAAATTTCCGGCATTTTGGGTGGTCATATCGCTTCTTCCTCCTCCTCCATATATAGCTAAGCCATATAGCTGCTGTCTCTCTACAGGAGTATATCTCAACATCGGACACGTGTCGAATCGTAAATTAATCGTAGCTGCCAATAATCTTACAAGTTTGGCGCACAACAGGTGTTGCCTTGTGATTGGGCGGTGGTGGACGCGTGGTGGTCTTTTATTTGCTGGTTGTGGTGTTGCGGAATCAGGGAATCGGATCAGGGGGTTTTTGAGAAACGAAGAGCCACGTGTCCGGGACGGAAATATCTGTGTTTTGGATGGGTGGGGAAATATCTGAGGGTAATAACGTAACGCGGCAGAATCTAATGCTTTGTTCTCTTCACTTTTTAAAAATAATTTTTTTTAAAAAATTCTCTAAATTTTTCTATTTTCAATATTTCTTTCTCTACATCTCTTTATTTATTATTTCTACTATTTTTCAAAAAAAAAATTCAAAACTCAATCTAAACATAGCATAAGACGGTAAAACAGTGAGACTGTGATAGACACTTGTCTGCGAAAATATCTTTGATTATTTTATTACTTTTGTTTGTCCAGGCAATAGTGGAGTGATCGGTGACGTACACGTATAAATATCGGGGGAGATTGTGTCGGTATTGTGGCAGTACAGTAATTTTTTTTTATGTGGGCAGTCACATGGTCAAGAGAGAGTGGGGTGGACCAAAAAGGGGAAAAGAAATTAATGGTTGTTTTGAATGGACTGTTGTTTGTTTATTGTGGGAATTGCTAAAGAAAGGAAGTTGGTTGGAAGATGAGTTTTCTAGACTTGGACCTACTTGAACCCATTGGAATTTCAAAATTGGACTTTGTTCATAGCTAGGCTGTAAACGGGCAAATACTTGAACTCGAGTTCGGATTGAGCTTTAACGAGCCTAGACTTTAATGAGTCGAGTTTAATTATATTTTAAACGCGTCTCTTTAATCAAGTAGAGTCTCCTCTAACGAGTCGAGTCTTTGACGTACGAGCTGAGCTCCACTCTACTCGTTTACCTGATGAGCCGAAAACTCGAGCTCGAGCTCAAACAAGCCGAGCTTAATTTGCGAGCTGCTCGGTTTATTTGCAGTCCTATTCACAGTTAGGGAAGTTGTGTTGGAGTAGTATATATGTGATGAGCCACAATTTGGCCCCATAAAACGAACCATATCCTCAACGACCTGTATCCCACAAACTGTATCGTTTTGTCCTCTCCCTTTCCCATTTGGTATTTTTCCATCTGTAATGGGACTTGGTACCCTTTTCAGCCTGCAAAAGAGCCAACGGGTATAAGGTAGGATAGTAGGAGATTATGACATGGTACCTTGCAGCCTGCAAAAGAGCCAACGGGTATAAGGTAGATATTTGGGGAAGGATAGTAGGAGATTATGACATGGTACAAAACATAGTGTACATTTTAGATTGCCTAAGAGCATCTCCGGTCCTTATCTTTTCCTTTCCTCAAATTTGGATCAAATTTTGAACAAAAAACCCAATTTGAGTAGGAGCCTCTCCAATAGCAAAATCCTATTTTGCCCAAATTTATTATTTTTAAAATATTCAATGGCATTTATGTAAATAAAAGAAAGCAACAGAATGAGCAGTTGGACAACGAGGAAGAAGATGAACACGACACCATGGAAGGAACTAAACCTACGAGGAAGAAGACGAACACGAAATGCCTTGTGCTTGTGCGATTTGGATGACATTCCTCCTCGATTACGAGCGGCGCGTGGGCCCAAAAAAGATGGGTACAACCAATCCCGATCAGGGGGCGACAGTGGGAGTGGGGAAGGAGCTGAAGGGATCGCCGTCGACGGAGTGGGGAAGTAGCCGTGGAAAAATGGGTCAAGCTTTTGGTTGTCCCATATTTGGGCAAAAAATGGGTAAAATCCATAATGGGAAAGGGTTTGGGTCAAGGATTGGAGAGAAATTTTTGGGATTTTTGCCCAAATTTTAAATTTTAGTCTTAAAATGGGTCAAGACTGGAAATGCTTTAAATGGCCAAATCCCATACTTCTTGCCCATAAATATGTATCTCTATTATAAAACAGAAAGGGGTGGGGACAAGTTGTTAGAACGGCTTAGATTTATTTGATCCAAAGGTTATAGTGCATCCTCCTACTTCCCAGTTAAATGATCATAGTTTTCACCTAAATCACACAACTGTCATCCCCTTCCAACAAGGATGCGTAGTGCCGTAGGCACAGATTAGCACTAGTATTAATTTGAACGAACGGCCCTTTGCTAACGTTACCGCACTATCAACTAATTTGATCATTGGAGGACTAAAAAAATATCACGATCCCTTGACAGATTTTGTAAGGGCCCATGGGAGTTTCTGGATTAGTTGTCCAAATTTGGCATAATCTCAACGGACATGTAAAACCAATATTCATTTTCATTAATAAAAAAACATTTAATTGTTATCTGTACATCAAAATGAGAAAAGATGTATAACTTCTTTTGAGATTGTAAGAGTACTAGGGTTTGCCCGTGAATGTGAGATCTAATTAGTGACAATTGTGCAATTAATATTGTTTGAGAGGGAGAGCCGTAGAATTTATAGAGCAAATCAACGATTATGATTTATAGAGAGATAAAATTCAAAAACTCTTCTCCCTTATTATGTAGATTATCAACGATTGTTAACAAAATCGTTTAACTAATATATCGAACTTAAAATATAAATATTGCGGGAAGAAATGACAAGTATGAAAATAAGAGCATTTGCTCATACAGTTTTCTAAAAAATGTCACATATTATGTCGACGGGATCGAATTAGACTAATTTGTTTCAACCCTAAACATAAACAAAAACGAGGATAATATTCTAAAAGAAAAAAGAAAGTGAATGGAAAACGTGGTCACCTTTGAATTATTATTTTTTAGGGAAATTTATAGAAATGGTCCTTTTAGTTTCACTTGAGTCTCATTTTCGTCCTCCAAGTATCAACTGCAACTCTTTTGACCTTCAAGTTTTGTTTTTGTACCAAGTTGGTCCAATGGATAACGTCTGTCAGCCAAACTGGATGGAAAAAATTAAATTGATGGCAGTTTGGATGTTACAATTCGTACCAAGTTGGTTTAATTCAATTGACGTCTGCCCTCAATTTGATCTTTTCTGTCCAATTTGGTTGACAAAAGTTATCAATCGTACCAATTTGGTACGAAAATCAAATTTGAAGATCAAAAGAGTTATAATTGATACTTAAAGAACAAAAATGAGACTCGAATGAAATTAGGAGAACCATTTATATAAATTTTCCTTTTTTAAAAAAAAGGAATCGCGGCAGCTCCACGAATTGCTGCGTGTTAGGCCACGATGACTGGCTTTGCACCAGTTCGATTCTCCGCATTACAAAAGACGCCTTCGCAATACCATAGCGACGCGTGTCGTGAAAATGATTTGGGTTTTAGTTGCACGTGGCGCTCGTGAGACTCGCCGGCGCCAAACTATGTGTGCACCGTGGTCTCTGGTCAATTAGAATCCGACGGACGCGTGGCGGACGAGCATAAACCCTATAAAGTTTTGTCTGGACGCGTGGCGAACTCGTAAGATGGGTGGACCACCAACCGATGACGCTGGAGTGTTGTTGCGCTTTTTGGTTTTTATTCCCTTCTGCTTTGTTTGGATTGGATTGTTTTCTGAAAAAAATTCCCAAAACTCAAAAACACTCATTGTTCTTACTTTCAATTATTATTCACCCTTATTTTTCAATTATTTTTCTCTCCATCTCTCCGATCATTATTTCTACTTACAATCATTACTCTCATTTATCTCTCAACTCATAACCTTACAAAATTTCTCAAAAACTCATTTAAACACTACAGAATCACGAGAAATTTTTCGGTGCCGGGTGGGTATATCCCACGTGGTACCCATTCGGCACATTTGGACCATCCAACATACTTTTAGACGGCTTGAATTGAAACTCTCTCTCTCCTCTCGTCCCAAAACTTTATCTCATTTTTCTCTTCCAAATTCGAGCCACTAAAAAACACAATAGATGGCTCGGATGCCAAACGGGCAACATGTGGTACCCACCCAGCATTGAATTTTTTTTCCTTTCATCACATGGAAGTAAATGGGTTCCGTGGGCTTTTTATGGCTCCAGTTAGTGTCATTTCTTTATGGTTTATCTTTCTGTTTTCTTTTTCTCTATTAAACAGGAGAAGTAGTGTTGGAAACGAACTGAGCTGTTTGCGAGGCTCGGCTTGATTCGTTTAGTAATCAATCAAGCCAAGTTTGAGTTTTAGTCTCATTTAGTAAATGAGCCGAGATTAATACTCCAAAACTTGACTTGGCTCGATAAAATAGGCTAGGTTTGTTTAGAAAATGAATCAGGGTCAACTCGTTAAGGGCTCAGCTCGCTTATAGCAGAGACAAGCTTGAGCCTCGAATTTTCTGCTTGTTTAGTAAACAGCAGAGCTCCAATGGTACGTTTTGCAAGCGCGTGCCTCATTGAAATAGCAAACCACTTCGAAAAAGTTGCTGTTACGATTGCACATTGGTCTAGAATATTTTTTACCCGCTTTGGCCCAGAATGTTGCCACTTCGAATCAATTCAACTTGCTAGGTTTAATTGCGCATTATGGCCCATTGATTTTCGTGTAATGGGCTCCGATTTTTGGTCCATGGAAGCTTGACTTCTCTCTGTGTTCTGGGCAAGTTGGGCCAGTAACTAGTAAATCTAGCCCACTTGTAACCACATTTCTGTGTTCTGGACATGGGCCTAGTAGGAATGATCCAGTTAGCTGGTTGTCTACAAGTACTTGAAGAACAACCACCTACCAGCCCGGTCCCGAGTTTTTCAGGGCACAGGCAACCAACCAATTTGGAGCTCTTCACATCTACAAATGAAATATTTTCAAAAGATATGAATTGTCCCTAATATAAAACTTGCAAATGCTTATATATATGGCTAGGTCACAAAAATTACATTACATTATAATTCTGTGACGGGTAACTTCTTTTAAGTTTCATGATAAGCTGGGGTAAAAGGGAAAAAAGAGAGAGGTATTAATCATGTAATGTAACATACTTTCTCTTTTTCTACAAATTAAAGCAAATTTTATGGACTAAGAAATATACAAGGTTAGGTTATTAATGAACTCTCCTATATGCCTATTTTTATTCTATACGCACCACCACATTCTAACATAGTTTATTCTAAAGCCATAAAAAACAAGAGCACAACTCCACAAAATGACAAATCACACAGCTGATGGCTTTAACCCTATTTTTGAGCAATTAAACAAATAGTTCCCAACTTTCCAAACGTATGAACAAATAATACTTGCAAAAGACAAAATCATAAACAAATGACCAAAGACCATACCTAGTAGAATCATAGATTGATTTCTTGCCGCGAAAACCGATTCTTGTATTACGTTCTTACCTCTTCAGGTGCTAAAAGTATTTTGGGGGTTTGCTTTGATTTGGAATTTGAGGGTTAGGGCCACAGATAGGACCGTAGGAGATGAAAATTTGGGGGTGAAGGAGATTAGAGAAGGCGAGAAGGAGAAGCTGACGTTGGGTTGGGTTGGGTAGGGTTTTCAATTCTGTGAGGCTAGAGGCAAAGAAAGCCGACTTGGCTTTTCCATTTTTGTGATTTTACGTTTTTTACCCCTTTTAAAAGTTGTTGTCATGATGAAGGCAGGAATTCCCGAGTTGGGTTTAAAAAATCTTTTGGGCCCTTATTTTAAAATGGGGCCTTCACTCACTTAAGTTAACTTTGAGTATAAATTTTGAGTCTAAATACTCTCAGTGTAGTATACTAATGTATAATGGGGGGCCTTAGGCAACCGTTTGGTGGGCCTAGGTCCAAGGCCGGCCCTGATCATCTAGTGTGTTTGGTTTTTTAGTCTCTCTCGTAGGAAAAAAGTCATGAGTTCAAGTCCTAGTGAAGAAGGTGCTTGGTGCTTGACACTCGTTGTAAATTTGTAGTAACTACTAACGAACCTCTAACATCCTATTGTTTGGCGCTTAAAAAAAAGAGGAAAAATGACGGCTCAGGCCGTGTTTAAATAATTAAGGCCCCGTTCCGCTTTCTCTTAAAATCTTCTTTTTTAAAAAGAAGGTAATTTCAAACTTAAATATAACGAAAAATGAAAAATGATTTTTCAAATTTTTTTTACACCATTTAAAAAATTTAAATGAGATCTATCAAACAAGATCCATATTGGTAGGAAAATTATTTGCGTAAACACATAATTTTTGACCTTGAAATTACCTTATTTTTCCAAAATCCTTCCCTTTCTTAAAGTGGAACGGCTTCTAATACTCGCTAAGAACATTTGTTAATATTGAAAATGTCATTGACAAGTATTATCAAAACACGTTATTGACCGTCATTTCCCAAAAAAAACAAAGAGTGCTACTTGGGTAGGTCACGTGCTGATACGCGTTATCTATGGACAAGATTCATCCGCAAACGGCGCACGTTATCTCCCGTAGCCCTGACCTAAACGCCCAAGCGCAATTTAGCGTCCACGGGAAAGATGCAAACGCATATGCGGCATATCTGCTGGCTTCCATCGCATAGGTGCCGCTTCTCCCACACAACTCCCTCCACTCCCCTCCTCTCCTCTCCTCTCCTCTCAACCCTAGGGTTTACGCAAACACACGTCTGGTTGTGACCTAGGGTTTCCTAACAGCTGCAGTGCATGTTCTCTCAATGCCTGGAAATCCACTAACTTCATCGTCTGCTGTAAACCCTAAAAAGCTCGAAGCTGCTGATTTCGGGACCTCTTCGGGTGCAATACGTCTGATTTCTCGTTGCTTAATGAGCGCGAGACCCTAATTTGACTCGCGCTCCTGCGATTTCTCGTGTTCGAATGGCGCCGAGTCGCAGGAAAGGCGGAGGCAGAGCTTCCGCGGCGGCCGCCACAGCCGCCGCTTGCAAGAAGTGGAAAGTCGGCGATCTCGTCCTCGCCAAGGTCAAGGGTTTCCCAGCTTGGCCCGCAACGGTATGCCTATAGTGATATGGTCTCTTATACAGACGTATTTAAACTTCTTAAAACAATTTTAGGGCTTATTTCCGTAGTTGTTGGTGATGGATCTGAGGCAAAGATTGATTTCTCTGAGTTTGACGCTTGAGATTTAGTTTTGTTGTTTCAGTTTCATATATACAAGCGCGAAGTGTTATAATAGGCTTTATTAGCTTCTGAGATAGAATTGAAGGTTAAAAAGAAAGTTAATTTGTGTTGTTGGTGGCAGGTAAGTGCGCCGGAGAAGTGGGGATACACTGCTGGTTGGAAGAAGGTTCTTGTGCACTTCTTTGGAACCCAGCAAATGTGAGTAGTTCTGTTCATTTCTAAAGCCTTGTCTGACTGTTTTACTAGATCACCCGGAAGTAGGTTGTAGATATTGCTGTGTGCATGATGAGATCTTCTTGCGGTTAATACTTTTCTTGAATATGCCTTATGTGGATATCTCCTCATCGCACCACCATCCCAACCAACAGTGATAGTTATTTCTTTATTGTGTCGTTTCCAAATATACATTGCGGAAGCAGTAGGTTTTGTGATGAAATCTTGTTCTCTTGATATTCTGGAGGGAAATTTTTTGCCAACTGGCAGGAAATGCAATTTAACCTGGTTGTGCATGGTAGAAAAGATAGAGACATTGTGTGTTCAGGGTTTAGTCATGTGCTAGTTTCTATTCTTTTTCCCAATCTGTTTTTATTTGCTCTTGATACTGTTTTCCAATTTCATTTTGGGTTTTCATATTCAACAAAATCGCCTCCAGTCCAGGTAGAAGCCGGAATCTTCGTTCCTTCATGCTGTTTCATGCTGTTTTCCAATTTTCTTTTGGGTTTTCATATTCAACATAAGCACCTCCTGTCCAGGTAGGAGCCTTCTTTTCCCATTTTCCTTTGTTTAGTTTTGTTCATTCTTCCAATAGAGGATGGTGTGGTGTTAGGGTCAGGGAGACATAACATTGGTTAGGATGATATTACTCAGGGGTTATACGACCTATGTGTGCCATCTTATGAATGTTCATCGTGGCTCTTTTTATGTGTCCTTTGCCTATGTTTTCTTGTAGCACGTTTTTTCTTTTTGATTTTGTGGCATTCTAATTGGGCTAAATGAAAATTCTTGCTTGCATTATATGTCATGGTCAGATGTTTCCACTGAATAACTGAATGTTTTATTGCACTGGTGAATGCCAATCAACAAAGATCCTTGGTCTACTTGTGTCATTTCTTAGCTAATAAACTATCTGCTTTTGTCCTAATGGGGACTTACTGACTGCATCAATATGTAAGGGTGGAGGAGAAGTGAAGAGGGGTGCTGGTTTCGGCCTTTGGCATCTTTGGGTGTTTTTTTTGGGTTAGTGGGCAAGTGGTGCCTGGTGGCTACTCATCTTTGATACATCTACCTCTCTGGACCAGTCAACCTTGACCTCCCTATGTCACAACTCTCTCTCTCTCTCTGTGTTCTTTTTATCTTCTCTCCTAAGTTGGTAGGCTAATAAGTAGGTCTATAGTATTTTGAAGATAGTCCTTACTGGTATTACATATATAGATACTAGCTCCGTACACATGCTTAACTTCAGTGGATGAGAAACATGTGGTATAATAACAAGAGAATGTATGCGTACGTGCCAACCACTGTGCAGATTTGATCACCACTGTTGATTTTTAACATGATTTATGCCGATTTTGTTATCTGAGCTCATACCTTTTTTTTGGTAGAATTTTTTTTTTGATTTTGTTGCTGTCAGTGCATCTCCATTCTCAATAGTTTTCACAGTCACTATCGGTTAGCACTTTAGTCTCTTTGCAGGAGAGTGTTAGCTCTTTAATTAAAGCATCTTTAACCCAACTAGTAATTATGCCCTCCGTTCCTAAATTGTTAGTCCATCATTCGATTTTGGGATGTTCCAAAATGTTAGTTCTTTTCTAGAAAAGGAAGTAGAAATTTCATTATTTCCCATAAGTATCCCTCATAAGTGAATATTAAATGTTGCAAAGTAGGTAGAATATAGGGGCAATAATGAGAATGATGTCGCTAAATTTGAACATAGGTGCAATCGTTATATGTCTCCGTAAAAAGTTGGAACTCCCAAAAGGGACCAACAATAAGGAATGAAGGGAGTATATTTTTCAGAAAGTGTATTTAGAACCATATCACTATTTACAGTCCAACCACAATTCTCTGCCAAAACTCACCCATTTCTCTTCAAAACTCAACTTTCCTTTCAAATAGATACAATAATGACCAGATGATTAATGTAGTTGTGATAGGTGCAAAATGAGAAATAATTGGTGGTGATTGAAATTTATCATGTTAGGTTCGAGGATATTGAAGGTAACAAACGACATAAGAAAACAAATCCAACTACAAGTGAAGAATAAACTCTAAAGTGCTGACCCTTGGCAATTGTTTTAAAAAATAATGCTGATCCTGCTATATTATTTGGTGCATTGCGTTTTGCTAAAGTTAATTCCCTTTTGCCATTTGATGTGGTTATGCGCCTCTAATCTCATGTGATAATTTTTTTACCATGGCTAATTGTTTCTTCCAATTTGTTAACTGTATCTATTATTTCAATCTTGCTAGGGGTATTTATCGTTGTTGTTCGAGTTTGACTCGCACTCTAAATTCACTATAATTTTCAGAAAAATATTCAGTCTAATCCATCACAAGTTTTATTTTTGCTTTTTTAGAAGTACATTATTACTAGATGATATCATTGGTAATGGCTAATTTTTATGTTTGGCGACTATTGTAGTTTTTCCCCCCCTTTCTTTCTACCCAGTAATAACAGTTGAGGGAATTTATTGTTGGGCTTGTGAAGCCTGATTCGGTCAGGTCGCGGGGGCCGAGGGGTAGCGCCTCCGAAACCTAGACAAGGGTATTACAGTACTTGGTGATGTATACCCTAGATTATAAATACTTGCTATACGTAGCAGTCGATGTAACTTTTACTCTCTTCATTTGATACAGAATGGAAACTGGTGTGAGCCGTGGATGTACCCAATTTTAAGTTGGGGAATCACGTAAAAATCTTTGTCTTGCATTTTGTTTTCTTTGCGCGTTGTGTGTGTTGGTTTGGTCTATTGATCAACATTTGTAATTTTGTATCCTTGTGGCGTGCCCATTTTCGTTGGTTTGTGCTGCCCGTGTGCAACAATCTTGCTAAATTTGTGGGAATTCCACATTTCCAACAACTGACAGGTCCAACCTCCAGTTCGCTTAGTCTTTGCTCATCTAAATTGCACCAAACTAACCACCAGTTAATCCACTTTTCTACCGAACCACTTACTGCATGGATCCATCTTGTTCGCTGTCCTTTTGGGTACAAATGGTTAGTTTAAAAACTCACAAATCAAAGGAAACTAGAGGGCTAGGGGAAAGATGCGTATCTACATAGAGACCAGAGATGGTGCCTGATTTCTCATGGTACTAGATGCCAAATGAATGGCTAAACTTCCTAGAAATTCAACCGAACGTCCTACTGTCGGTGACCAATCTGCTCTCGCAGCGTGGGCCCGATTCACAGGCTTAACCTAGTTAGAACCTTGCTTCCATCAGATAAGATTGGCTATCCCAACCTTGTTAATACCTCCCTCACACATGAATACAAATAAACGTAAGAAATGTTATAAAGAATTAAAATCTGTGAGCCATCTGATGTTCGGATAAACTACTTACAGATGAATTTTGCCACCAGCTTTGCTGTATGTTGGTGGGAAACCTTATTTGAAGTGGAAAATTTTGGATTTGCTCTCCAGTTTTGTACTCCTCCTTTAAGGTTCTGATAGTGATCTTCTGTGTAGAGTTTGTGCTCCTTAGTCCTTACATTTGTGTAATTTGTATGCTTGAATGTAAGTGTACGGGCCAATAGGCTTGTTGCTCAACGGCACTTCCTCACCTCTTCCACATGGAAGGTGAGGGTTCGATTCTCGCCAGGAGCATGAGTGCTTGTTGTGGTGGTTAAAGCCCTTTGTTCTTGCCCCACCCATATGCCGCTTAGCAGTACCCTTTCCCATCCCCTTAGGAGTAGGCTACATACCTATTGAGTGACCAAAAAAAAAAAGAATGCAAGTGTATGGACTGTCTTGGATTACAGTGTATTATGAGGTCAACAAATCATCAGATTGAAGCTTGATGTGGTCTTGCAGATGGGGTTTTCCTTCAACGAGGACTGTTATTTGTTTCGTCCTTTGTCTCCTGATTAGCCTGTTGCAGTACCTAGGAGAGTCAACATTAGGGAATGGCATTTTCTCCTAGTGTGGTGTCTCAATTTGTCCTATGCTTTAGAGAGAACCAAAGAGACGAGAATTGTGCAGCTTTTTGCTTGGTGAGGCTGTTATCAAGTTCCTATTCTGCAAAAAATTACCCGTTTGTGTTTCATTTGATTTTCATTTCCCATATTGGTTTGATTTTGTTACTTGTTTGATTTTGTTACTTGTATAGTTCCTTTCCTTTCCTGTTCTGTCTTTCTCTTCTCTCATTGAGCTTGAATGGTCTTACAGTACTGTTCAATTTCTCCTTATTGTTTTTTCCTGGATTTGGGTGCTGAAGTACATTTTTATTGCAGAGCCTTCTGCAACCCTGCCGATGTTGAAGAATTTACTGAAGAGAAGAAAGACACTCTTCTTATTAGACGCCATGGGAAAGGTGCTGATTATGTCCGTGCTGTTCATGAGATTATTGAAAGCTATAAAGAGTTGAAGAAACAGGAGCAACTTGTTGATATTAACTACGTTGATGAAGCTAGTGTAACAAATGCATTGGACTTAGATGGTGATGTTGCATTAAATGATCAGATTGAGGCTCCTTCCGTAATGCTTAGTTCATGTGTAAAGAAGTCTGATTCTACTGGAGAAAAGGACGAGTCAAGCCTTCCTGCTGGAGATGCTGCATATGTGACAGAGGCAGATTTAGGAGATAGGGATACATCGTCTGAGGAGCCTAATGATAGTTCAGTAGTTACAAGAAAAGCTCGGGCAAATATATTCTCGTCAGAAAAAAGACAAGGAGATGTACAACCACAAAACTCTTCGTCAGAGAAGAGGGATTCATCTGCTTCTAGGTCTAGAAGTTCATCAAGAGTCTACACAAGTAGATTCCAAAAGAAGTCCATGTTACCCTCCAGTAATAGCAATAAATTGGCGGAGGACATAGCTGCTAAAGTTTTGCAGAATGGTTTGGTGAGAAGGAGCAAAAGAATCAGGAGATCACCCGATGTGTCTGAAGGACCTGATACTGGTTCACCTGCTCTTCTTCCGAATGGTGGCAACGAAGAAAATGGTTCTGAAATTGTCACGGTTGAATCGGATACTTTCAGCCTAACTGAAGGCAGCGCTGTGGAGTCTGGTTGTAAGCCTCTGCAGCCTGAGTCCGTAGTTGAGTGTGGTGAGAGAGATGTTGAGTTGAGCCTAGCGCTTGATTTCCAAATAAAGGCTGTTGTCCTCAAGAAGAAACGGAAACCAAATCGAAAAAGAGTGACTAACGATGCTCCTGAGAGTATTGGTAGGCTAAACAACAAGGCAGGTGCTGAGATTGAAGTGCATAAAGCTGGACAAGTTTCGCAAACTTCCAATGAAAAGTCCTTGGAAAGGTTCTCCAAAGAAGATGGCGACGAGCATCTTCCATTAGTAAAAAGAGCTAGGGTTCGGATGGGCAGACCATCTTCTGTGGGGGAGGAGCTTGATACCATCATACAATCAGAAGATAAATTAATAGAAGTGTCAAATAGCTATAATGGGCAGGTTTCTACACAATCTCAACAACATGGTCCTGATAAAAACTTGTTTTTGGTGAACGGAGTTGCGGAGATTCCATCGCTGCCAAATAAAGGACCTCAATCTTCAGCTCAACTGCCTCAGCTTTCGGATGTCAAGAAAAAACAGCAATTTTGTTGTTCAGTGGATGGAGAAGCTGCTTTACCTCCGTCTAAACGCCTTCATCGAGCCCTGGAAGCTATGTCAGCTAATGCTGCAGAAGATGGTCAAATGGAAGAACCATTGTCGAAGAAGATATTGACTAATGGATGTTGTTTATCGTCCCCAACGGACTCCCTTCACACGTCGATGGAGAGCGGACTGAGTAATGGATTTGGGGTACAGAATGTAAGCATTCTTAGCAACAATGCTTCACTTGGCACCTGTGGGATTTCAGACGTTTGTGATCCTGCTGAACCGAAGGAAATTGTGAATTCTTCTACAGAAGTTTCGATCTGTCACGGACCAATCAGAAGTTCCAGTAGCCCAGAGCATGAATTATGCAAAGATATACATGTGGATGCTGGGGACCATTTTGATTCCAGAGGTATCAAATTTTCATGTTCAGGTACTCAAAATTGTGAGGTGATGGTTGTGGCCCAAATTCCAAAGCCTTTATCACCTGATTCTGTTGAAGAACAGACCTGTCTCGGATGCAATCAAGGTTCACTGGCTCAGATGTTGCCTCTGAAGGACGAATGCAGAAATGAGAATATTGGGTCTGAGTTTAGCAATGATAAAGCTGAAAAACCTCTGAGTGAACTTGATCCATCAGATCATTCTGGAATTTGTTCAGATTCTGTCTTAACGGCTGTTGATCGTAAATGTTCACCACAAAATGGAACTAATTTGCTTCTTTGCAGCACAGAGGGTAGTTATTCTGGGAGTGCCAAGTTGTGGAAACTTTCCCTTCATGCAGACGACCAAGTTGATGGCATGTAAGCATGTGCTGATAATTTACCATATGGTTTTCTTATAGAGTCAATTAGATGTTACAATTTTCAATTAATTTCAGCCTTCAGATATTAATTTACACTATTTCTGGTCTGCCACTCTCTTTTGAAACTTTGTGGCTTGATGCTTCTTCATTTTAGGTGTGAGGTTGTGAAAGAAATTAAACCAACACAGAGGGAGTCTAATGGTATTCTAACGTCTACATCAGTGAAGGTTATGGCTGGAGCTGCTGCGGATGGTCCGCCAAATTTATCTCATTCTAATTCTGTTTCTGATGATCATTTGGGTTATAAGGATGTCTCATCTTCAACTCCTTCAGATGGTGTAGGCTCTCTTGCACGCGCGTCTCCTCCCAATACATCGATCTGCAATACTTCAACATCTGATAATGATAACATTCTTGAAAATAATGGCTGTTGTAGTCCCGATGTTAATTTGCACCCTGCGAAATCCAAAAATCCGGGCAAATGGAGCAGTAAAGCAGAAGCAGCTACTGCTCTAGCATCTTTTCAGGCCGTCATTGGAACATTAACGAGGACAAAGGAAAGCATTGGCCGAGCCACTCGCATTGCAATTGACTGTGCAAAGTTTGGTGTTGCTGCTAAGGTATGTTCATATTCTTGTGGTTCTCATGTCCCAATGCTGCTTGAGGGATGGAGACCCTGTCTACCTATTTGGGTTGTTCATCGTTCAGTTCTGGCAGAGTTGTCATTGATCTGCCAACCGAATGGAAGTTCTGTCGGATTTGACATTGATCTGCCAACTGAATGGAATGGTGTTGGTTCGCTATTTCAGCGAACAATTTGTCTGACTTTGTAATTGAATTTTACAAAGTCAAACCATTCAGTTTAAAGGGAGAATATTGGGCCTTTGAACCCTCAAGCCAAAAAGCCAACACCCTGGCCTCGAAATTTTGAATTCACAAAATACCACACTAACAGAGAGATGATCCGAAAATAAGTGGATTGAAGAGATAATTGATGACAATTTGAAGTATTTGGTTGGGGCTTGGGAGGCAGAGTATTAAGGAGAATAAAATAAGTGTGTTAAGAAGCTGAATGACGATTAAGTTTTGGAATACTTGATTAAGGTTTTCTTGGTAGTCTTTAGATTAAGTAGCTAGCTCCTATTTGGTATAACCATATGTTTTTACATCTCATGATCCGTTAGATACTAGGGTCAAGAACATCATGTTTGTGGGTTGTTATCATAAGTTTTCGCTGGGTGTCATCATAATTTTTTGCTATAAAGTGCAATATGTTCGTTTCTCTGTATCTATTTCCCGTTCTGTCTTTCTTTTCTTTTCTTTAGTGGAAACCATAATGGCGTGTTCTTAATTGGTTACTGCATTTAATTTATTTTTTCTTTTATTCATGTCCTATTTAAGATCCCTTTGGTAATTGTAAGCAGTTGCAGCAGACATTATACTTTTGTACCATATATTTTCATTGATGCGTAGGGTATTTAAATTCAGGTGGTCGAAATTCTTGTCCGTGATTTGCAAAGTGAATTAAGTTTGCGGAGAAGGGTTGACTTGTTTTTCCTTGTGGACTCTATCACACAGTGCTCTCGAGGTTTGAAAGGTAACGTATTCAATGCCATGCTATAAAACCACTGGATCGTGATGTTCCTAGATATCATGTATATTTGAATGATTCTTCTGTTGATGACGGATCATCCTTTGTCTTTCATTTGAATTGGTGATGCTGAGGTTTGATGCAAATTTCCAGGTGGTGTTGGTGGTATATATCCTTCAGCAATCCAAGCAGTGTTGCCACGCTTATTATTAGCTGCTGCTCCTCCTGGAAGTGATGCACAGGAAAATCGTAGGCAGTGTTTGAAGGCAAGGGACAGTGACCTCCTTTCTTCAACCAAAATACAAGAAAAAAAGCAGTAATTACAACAGATGTGACATTTTGGTTTTGGGCCTTTGGCTTACAATTTCTCCTTCCTTTTACTGTGTAGGTTTTGAAGCTTTGGTTGGAAAGAAGGATCCTTCCAGATTCCATTGTTCGCCACCATATTCGAGACCTTGAGTCCCTCAGTGTTTCATCTTCTTCTGGTCCCTATTCTCGTCGGCCCTTGCGCACAGAAAGGGCTTTTGATGATCCTATTCGACAAATGGAGGGTATGCTTGTTGATGAATATGGAAGGTCTGAAATTTTCTCTACTTCTTTACATCGTTCTCTTGGGAATAGAAAAGATATGAAAGTCATCAATTTGTTTTGTTTCAGCAATTCAAGTTTTCAGCTTCCTGGTTTTCATATGCCCCCTATGCTCAAGGATGAAGGGGAAGAAAGCGATTCTGATGGTGGGAGTTTCGAGGCTGTTACTCCTGAGCACGATTCCAAAACCCCTGAAGAAAGGGAAGGAATTCCAGTACCTGCAGCAATAGGGAACCATAGACATATTTTGGAAGAGGTTGATGGCGAGCTTGAAATGGAGGATGTGGCTCCCACTTGTGAAGCTGTTATGAGTTCCACCTCAACTTCTTGCATCAATACTTCACAGTCTATGCACTCTCAGGTTGAACAACATTTTCCACCTACCTTCACCCCACCAGTACCTGAGAATGTGCCGCCATCGTTTCCTCCTTTGCCAACATCACCACCACCTGCAGCTCCACCCCCGCCGCCAGCCCTTCCACCCCCACCCCCACCGCCAGCCCTTCCACCCCCACCGCCTGTCCTTCCACCCCCACCACCAGTCCTGCCGCCTATGCCACCAATGCCTGCTTCTGTATCCGATAGTCTTGATTCAAAGCTCTACGTGAGTGCAAGTGCATTGCTCCTTAATTCTTTTGCAATATTTTTTTTTACTTACAGAGAGCTGTGTTATGTCTTCTGGAGCATTCATTTTGCTGTTCTTTCTGTTGATTGGGCTTACATTTGCAGAATGTCAGAGAAAACTTGCATCAGTTTGGGGCCCAGCAGCCTGTTGCACCTGGAGTAAACTCAATAAACTCCGATGCAGTGCTTTATCAGGGTCCTGAATCCAGAGACGTTAAGATGCAAACACAGATACCAGATTTCAGCAGTAATCCTGGGCCACATCAGCCAGCTTTACCTATGAATGGTGTCCAACAGTCGGATGGTGCCGCATTCTACAACAAGGGTTATCATCTGCCGCCACCTCAACCTGCACCATCAAATCAGTTCTCTTACGTTCAGTCTGATCAGCAAGTGCAGTCACTAAGGGAGCTCCCACCCCCACCCCCTCCCCCTTCCTATCCTAACAGAGCCCATTTTGCGCAGAGCACTGATGGTGGAAGTTTTTGCCCCGACCACGACAGAATGAATGTGGCCCCACATGAGCACAGGGAGAGCTGGAGGTTTCCGGGGCCCTCATTCTCTGGTAAGTTGTGTGTGTTGATTTGACTCAGAGATTTGCCGTCTGGTCACGCGTTGTCTTTTTCGCTTTGATATTTGTTGGTTACATGTTATTTATGGCAACACTGCCTCAGGTACGCACTACCCTGAACCTGCCAGAGGGCCATATCCTCCTGCTCCGTATGGTGGCCCACCGTGTGAACCACCATTACCAAACCATAGGTGGGGTTTTCCTCCCCAGACTGTGAACCATAGAGAATTCACGGCTCATAGACCACCATCCAGAGGTCCAATCCCAGTGGCAACCAGAGGTTTGTGTTCGCTTCCCACTTCTATAGGCGAATAGGAAATTCTGCTCTCGTGTGCTATTTGATCCTTTATATCGTGTCTAGCTCAATTTTGAGGGAACTAAAACCGCTTATTGCATCCCTTCAGCTCCTAGCTTTTGGCAACCCAGATAAACCGTCACTATGGTGCTAACAATGCTGGTACTATACACTTTCCTTCTCCTGTTTTTGCATCGTTTCAATGCATATTTACCTTGCTACTGACTACATTCTTGTTGCAATTGTTAGGTATAACCCGTTTTTGATCTCAGTACTGCGGCTTGTTGAAATGTTTGAGATAATATTCTGGTCCTGCTGTTTCTAGAATTCGGAGGCTTAATCTTCAGAAAGTTATGCAGCAGTAAACAAAGAAATGTTTGGTACGTGGTTGTATATATGTTCTTCTATCCTCTCTTCTGCTAATGCACATGGTGAAGACAGGCCATTGGTGAATGGAGAGAGCTGTAACCTATATCTAGGCTGTCGACTTATGTATGGATTATATCTTCTTCTTTTTTTTTTTTTTTGGAAGTTTGAGAGAATAAGTCTAATTTATGTTTTGAAGCCCTCTATAGGATGTTAATATCATTTTTGGGGAATTTGCTAGGAGTTCTTTGCTAACAACCGTCTTTTTTTAAGAGTTGTCTTATATCTTGTAAGAATTTGTCTCTGTCTTATTTTATTTGTACATTGCAAGGAGTATTCAGCATGAGCCGTTAGTTCGGAGTTATTGAAACTGAATGAAAATTCATAATTGAGAAGTTCTTAATTGTTTCCCTGCGCAGTATATTAGTGGATAATAAAGTGAGGTGTTTTTTTTTTTTTTTTTTGGTCTCAGATCTGTTGTGATTGTACTACTACTTGGAACAATGAACAGAAAGCGGCCATCCTTGCAGGGAAGAGCATGAAACAGTTATGCTAGTGGAGTATCACAAACACATTTGCACAAGCATTCACAATGGATGTGGGCTCCCAAATACACATTTGCAGTGTAGTGTGCAAATGTGTTTGTGATCTAGCATTGTTTGAGCACGAAATGAGAATTTTGATAGTTTGGTAGTAACATTATTGTTTTTCAGTTCTGCTATGCACAAAGATCACATGGACAGATTTTGCTCTTATATCTTTCATGGGGCCCAGTTAGGGTCCCACAAAGATGTTCCGATTGGATTGTCCTACGCCGTTTGAAACGCCCATAATCATCATATAAGTACAAACCCGCTCTGAAAAAAGCCTATAATCATCCATGAAACAAATCTCCCCAAAGAAAGAAGAAAAGCAAACAAAGGCAAGAAGCGGCGGACACCCCATCCGAAGAAGCTGCAAAACCACTGCAAGTACAAAACAAGGAAGAAGACTCAAAATGAACATTCAAACGCCGATACACAAGGGGCAAAATTCAAAGGCATAGCCGCCTCCACAAAAAGTCAGCAGAACATCAAAGCAGCGCCAAAACAGTAAAGGAAACTCAGCAGACCCCGACAGTATTGTAAGTATTACACCTGTGAAATGCTTGTTGAGACGAAAACAAAAGGGTGGGTGGACTCAGGCAAACGCTATAGCAAAGCTCGCTAGGTCAAAAACCTTGCAAGGGAGACCTAGGCAAAACTTAGAGCACAAAAGGAGAGAGCACAACACACTGAGCACCCCAAACCAAAAACACAATTCTGGAACTACGTAATGGTCTAATTCTCCCAGTGGGATATGTAGGCAATCTCTTTTCAAGATTTAGTCCAATAAAAAACACAAAACAATATGTCGAGGTGTCAAAACTTGCCAAAGTGTCCACCAGAGTCTGTCTGAGACATGGAAGCCGATCTAACAAATTAAGGGGTTCTCCTCCCAAGGCATGTATAGTTGTATACAAGGGGTGAATTGTTCATATGTGTAGTATAGAATGTCCATAGGCGTAATGTATTGGTGTGTCACATGTGTAATAGTAAATGTTTGTAATAGTCACCTTCTGAGAACCCTCCAGGCTAGGCCTCTCTTTACTCTATAAAAGGAGGAGGCATCCACCAATGTATTCTCAGACTCAAGCAATAATATATTCCTTGTGTTCTCTCTATTAATCTCTCTCTTGGTCCTAAACCTACTTTGTGTTTGTACCCACTTTGTGTATGGGCAATTCATGAGCATTTGTACCAATCAATGAGTAGGTTTAACATTTAGCGTAACGTATGTGCAGAATGAGCAAACACTCCTTTTCAAATCCAAGCAAGGGGACAAGTTTTCAAAACTCTTGTTTAAAAACACTAGTTAATGTTTTCAAAACAAAAAGGAAAAAGCCAAATCCAAATCCGGATCTTACGAACACCTCTAGCTAGGTATAAGAAGGGAACTCTTGGTTGTTCGTACAGACGCAAAACGGCCAAAGATGGCTTGGAAACAATTCTTCTCTAGACTAGTTAGATGGAAGACTCGCAGCCAGAACTTTGGCCTCGATGTCCCGGACAGGACTTCTGTCTGCTGCATTTTTTACAGCAACTGTTGACATTTGTCTCGGCCTTGGCTTTTCCGCCAAGCTACCACTTCAACTCAAAACCTGTCAAAAGCAGTACACCAAAAAGTTTCATGCTATGCTAACTTTTTTTTTTTTTTGAACGGCAAAAGAAATTTTATTATCTTTGAAATTGTTACAAAGATTAAAAGAACAAGAATTTGTTCCTAAACGAAGCTAAGAACAATCATATCCGAGACAAAAATCCGAGATTGGCGAGAAGCCGACCAAGGACACACCAAATGGGCCAAGTCCAAAGCACCAATGGGTTGTAACCCAACACCCAAAAGGGGCAAGCCCGTACAACCAATGGGCCAAGCCTAGAACCTAAAAACCAAAAACCCTAGTCAGATCCCTACCCTCAGCTGACCCAAGACCTGATCTGCCGCGCACAGACCTACTGCCGCCACAGCCACTGAGAAGCCATCTCCACCTCCAGAACCAGCAAGAGCGGCTGCCACATGCCCACCCGCCGGACCAGATCCAAGCTTCAAAACCCTAGCAAGCCGCGAGCAAATTGTGAAGTCCTCTTTGTTGAGGCAAAAAGGAACCGTTGGTGGATTTTATCTACCCCGCCCAACTCGTTTGTTTAGAAGTCAGTTCATCCACATTCGAACCAACCGTGGTCCTGACACACCTGCGAATTTCAATCAAACGGCCAAAGGTGTTGTTTTGCTTTTTCAAGGGAAACATCGTCATTATTATGAATTGCCATGTAAAAGCAACAGCAGGGAAATCTATACAGTACTTGATCAGACGGCTCAAACATTTGATAACCATTTGCAGGGCTAAAAACGAATTTTTCACATCTAGTAGGTTTAGTTACTAATGGGGTATAATTTCACCATCTTCTGGTAACTATTTGGTAGTAAGTTTACTGGCTAGGCGTACGTACCTTTAAATTTATTGACTAAGCACCATGAATACCATAAAATTTGATTTCCAAAAAAGGAAAAAAGATACAATAAAAGTTCAAATCAAAGAGACTATTACAGCTTTATTAATTGTTCCACAAAAGAAAAATTATTCACAAGAGATGAAAACAAACTCAGGCAGGAAAATACGATTGCATTTTAGCACATTTGGTTCTTCTATCACGGCTCTTACTTGCCAAATGTTACGGTACCACCATTGATATTCAGGTTCGCAAATGAAAAACCACCGCTTGTATTCGTGCTCCCAATTGCTGGACCACCTCCGCTAAAGTTGTTCACAGTTGATGCACCACCTCCGGTACTCGTGTTCCCAGTTGATGCACCACCTCCGGTATTCTTCTTATTTTCGCCATCGTCGTTCAAGTCGTCGCCATCTTCATCCTCGTTCCAGCCGTCGTCGTCGTCGGATGCACCACCTCGGCCGGTACCCGTGTTCCCAGTTGATGTGCCAGTGCCATCTTCGGGTTTCCGGCGTGACGCCTTTTTCCAATCTTCAATGATGAAGTTGGTTGGGTTTTTTCTACCTTCGGATTCAGTTTTCAAAAATCCCGTACTGTCTGTTTCGATGGAAACCCACATCGCATACGTTGAAATTTCCAAATGGAAGACACTAACACCGCTCCTGGTGTGCTGGGTGTACTTGAACAATGTACAAGCATCACCTGATAGGCGAGAGTCTGGTTTCTTAATCTGTGCAGCGATGATTCCTGCATGCGAATTCACAAAACTGAGCGGTTAGCAGTTTTGTCCCTATGAATTCAGAAAACAAGGAGTATACCGACAATCATTTAATTGAGCCGATTTTTTTCTTCTTTTACAGAACTCCCCCAAAAAATTATTTTGAAACTTAAAGTGCACCATTTCCTCTCAATTCTAATCTCTCTCTCTCTCTCTCTCTCTCTCTCTCTGAATATTTGTAACTACTATGGCTTTTGATGAGTGGTTTCTCAAATATAGAACCACGCAACATTTATAAGCAATTTTACGCCAATTCCAATTTTTATTTTTATTAGTACAGTATATGACTATTAATTTGATGGTTGGCTCTCCACTTAATTTATGTAAGCTTTGAGGTTGTATGTAAAATTCTTTAATTAATGGTATTAAAGTCAACCTACAACAACCTATACATGTTTAACCCTTTGGGCAAAAAGTTAGTATAAATTGTCCTCAAGTCATTTTTCTTTAAAATTTGGTCATATTCGTTTAATTTTTTTTTATGAAATTAATCAATCTTCTTAACGAGATGAATCTAGAAAGTGTGAAATTAATAATTCTCTCTCTCTCTCTCTCTCTCTCTCTCTCCTAGGTTCGAAATTTAATTAAGGCATGTGACCACTACTTAGGGACGGATTCAGAAATATCGTTTAGTGGGGGCATTTTGTTAATTATAGTGACGAAAATTTATTTTTCTAGTTAACCACAATAAAATCGTTACATAATTAAGGCATGTAATACAAACTACAAAATATATAACCCTACTTTCACTTAAATTATGTAAAAATAATCACAAAATCTAAAACAAAATTTGAGAGTATGTTTTATATGAACATTGACAAGTTTTAGAATGATCGATATAGTTTTATTAATGATATTATTTTAAAATAGTGCTCTTAGATGGTTAAAAATAAGTACAATTAAGAAAGAATCGAACCAAGTAGACAAATAGTTCAAAAATCAACAAGTATAAATGCATCATATGACAAAATTGAAACATAAAACTAGTTTTATATGTATATTTTCAAGATATATGCACTTGTTTATGTGTAGTAGCACACTTAATTTTATAATTATACAAAATATACGAAAATATAACAAAATTATTTTAGTTTCAAGCGGGGGCACGTGCCCCCTTTCCCTCCGTCCCTGCCACTACTGCGCATGTTTCAGAGAGAATTACTCAATAAATAACTTATCATTAATACAAATATGCTACATGCATCGAATTTTAAAATTAATAGCACTAAAAGACTTTTCCGAGCTAGCAACTTGGTGGAGGTTCAATAGTTCAAATGCAGATGTTATTAACTCAAATAAACGAAAAAATGTTAGGTTAATGAAGTTGACTATCAGAGAATCTAATAATATTGCTAGTTTGGCATGACGTTTGTTATTATGATTTAATAATACAAGGGTGGCCTCTCCACCTAGAAATAAATTTGAGCTTCTAGGTTGTATGTAAAACTCTTTTGTGGTATTTGAGTCATACCCATTATACTTTACATTTTTTGTTTGCATTGCCACACTGGATTGCACGACAGTACATGACAAATCTCAAAAAATAGCGATCGGGAAACAATTAAATTTTGTTGTTACCTTAAAAAATTTGTTACATTTATTTTATATTTTGCGAATGAATCATTCATCTTAACAAAAGATTATGGAAAATTCGTTAATAGCGAATGTAATTTAAATCCAACTTCTAATATCTTTCAAATCTTCTAAATCAATCACTCTCTCTTCCTTGCTAGACATGTGACCATTTCTGCTCATGTATTTTAGAGAGAATATTTTAGCATAATGCATGACTATGAGTTGGTGCCAGATGGGAAATTGACTTTGCTACACAATCACCTACTAAATTATATACAGATACAGAAAATGAAGGGGTCGGGGGCCATGAATATAGAATCCGCCATTAATCCGGAGATATTAAGAGAAATTTTTTAGTGCCGAGCGGGTATGTTGCTGTAAACAAGTCTTAACGATTTCAAAGATTTCAATCTATACAAGAGATTTAGACTCCGAATTCAAATATTTCAAAGGTTGTAACCATGCATTTAGATGGGTGTTCTAACTTTTGTTGTTGATTTTAAAGATTTCGACACAAGCTACGAAGCAACAATGGAAGATGATTTTCTCTCGAACTCTAAACATCCCAAATTCCTGCTCCTCGGCTACCCAGAAGATTAAACAAAAGTGAGATACTCAATGGAAATACAACAATCAATCAGAGATGCATACCCAAGACGTCAATTACATTGCATAATCATGAGAATGAATAAGGGAAAATATGAGAAACTTTTCTCGTTTCTCTGGTAAGTAATATGCAATAAACTTACCAGTACAGAAAGTCCAAGCAGCCTCGTTCGACAGCAAGGTCGACGTTCGCCAAAGTAACCAGAGTCTTGAATATCCTTCCATTAAGCAACCTCAGTGTATATGCTCCTCATGCCCGATATCTAGTTATCAAATGTTTATTCGTGAAATAATCCAAGTTACAGAGAGGAAGAACAAGATAGAATATACAAGATAAAGAAGCCATGGGAGAATCTCCCTTGCTTGGGGGAGGCTCCACTAGGAGTAAGTTAGGCCAAGATCCAACAAGTACAACCGATCTTATCTCTTAGCTAAGCACTTAAGCTCGCAGTAAAGCCAACAAACTAAACTTGTTTGTGATCATCTACTGTTACAATCATCCTGATCTAAGGTTGGACCAGAGCCTGACATACAACTTGAGCTGATGATGCCGCTGGTTCTGAGGTATTTCTGCAGCTGCATGTGAGTATCAATGGCCTCCTTGTTCGTCCACACACCCATGGCTTCTTTATCTAATTAACTAAAAGCTATTTCTCATCTACTGGACAAATGTTACAATCATCCTGATGTAAGGTTGGACCGGATTCCACCATAGAACTTGAGCCGATGCCACAGGTTCTATAGTATTTCTGCAGCTGCTCCTGAATATATATGGCATTCTTGTCCATCCACACACCACTCTCATCACACGGAAAGTTAGTAAGCTTGGGGCATTCTACTTGGTGCAAGTATATTAGTTTGGGAAATAATATCCTCAATTCGCTCCAATCTATCTCTAATTCGCTCAAGTACTTCAAATGCAATACCTCCATGTTCCAGTGCTCCCCTTGGTGTTTCCTCGATTGGCCTAGATCACATAGTTGCCCTCCTCTAATGTAAAGTTTCTTTAGTCCCTTTATTCTGGCAGGCCTCAACCAATCGATTAGACCCTCTGCAGGAAAACACTGAAGGTCTAGTTTTTGCAATCCTGGAGGAAGTATTATTGGGCCTCGTCTGAGTAGTTCCATGCTTGCTTCTTCTCGCCTTTGTCTACTATTGTCACCTTGTAAAGAGCATCCTCCCCATGATATGGTCAACTTTTGCAGGCCTTGAAATTTTTTTAAATCATCAAAGTCCCAGAGTCTGTGAAAGTCTTTCACTCTTACGTAGATGTTAAGTTTTCTCAACTCCCGTAGTCTTGACAAATCGTGAAGAGTACATGATTGTTTGTTGTTGTTGAAATCTCCAATCAAGAATCCCTTAAGGACTTGGAGGTTTGATAGTTGAGCAAGACTCTTGGGCATATGTTCCAAAAAGTAACACTCAGACATGTCCAAGTGTGTCAAATGCCAGAGCAAACCGATATTGTTAGGAATTGTCTCAAGATTATGACAAGCTCGGAGATCTAAGATCTTCAAAAACTTGAGCCCTAAAATGACAGTGGGAAGCTCTGTAATCATAGAAATTCCACGAAGGCTAAGAAACTTTAAGCTCTTCAGATTCTTCAGTCCATGGAGAATTTTGGCATCTGCTATTTCAATGTGGTGTGTAGCTGAGCTCTGCCATCTTCCGAGATAGAGACTTTCGGTATAAATCATCTTCTCAAATATTTTAGGCTCGCAATTGATAATGGCCTCACCAATATTGATGAGACATGACCCATATAAACGACCATAAACCAGATCAAGGGTAACATTTGAAGTGAATCCTTTATCTTCAGCTTCTTCGTATAAAGAAGAACGAACTGAAAGGCTCATCCTGCAACTGTCTGGCACCAAGGAGCAATTTCGGGAGCTAGGCTCGATGAGGCCCTTTGCAATAAGCTCATCAAAGATCTCATTGCCAGCATCCTCTTCTAGGCTACGTTCTTCTTTACACTCTACTCTACCACTGCCCCGTAGATGCAGGTATATATATCCCTGCCCTATCCATAGGTAAATCATCACTGTTCTCTTTACAGTTGCAACTGGTGGGAACTTGAAGAAGCATAACAAACAATAACGCAATGCCAAGGGGAGGTCATTGAAAGCTTTCAATACGCCATCAAAATCACCACTGTGGGCAACCATTGGCTCCCTGTAGAAGAAGTGCGTCATTTCATCCTCCGCCTCGTTTATATTAGGCCACCGGTTACGATGTGGGTTGGAATCGGCAGGACGGTTATTCACCTGCAAAGGGATATGCAACTTCAGCTTCACGACAGCCTTTCGGAGTTCGTCAAAGTCTCTCTGACTACCGCCTAATGTCTGTAGCTCCAGAAATTTCTCATGGGCCTGGTTGATTTTCACATTCATGCGGTCCATGTACTTATTCGCCTCCGCAAAGGTCGAATCTACGAGGAGGAGATCATTACGGATCATTTTAGAAGAGAGGGAAAGAGCTTCCCTGCCGTGGTCATTTCGTTTGGTGGTTTCACTGCTGGAAGCAGCATTTTGGTGGCTGTTCTCAACCGGTTTGGGTTTTGAGACACAAAATTTGGCCTTGAAATTGCCTGCCAATGATCGTATTGAGAACTTGGATTTGGTTTTTGTTGAATTGTAGACGGTTGGAGTCTCAGGAGGTGATGAGGGAGGGGCTTCATTGCTAGTACTGGCCATGCTCTTTGAAAGACAAGAGTTGAAAATTTGATGAGAAAATCAAGCAGAGGTTTAGGGGCAACCTTCTTCCTTTGGTGGTGGTGATGATTGTTTTGGAATTTGGATGTGAATGGTTTTCTAAGCTCAGAGGTAAACGATGACCATTTCTTATTCAAGAATGGTAGGCTGGTAGCAGTACTTGGATGGAGAGTTGAGCCTTGTTTTTATGGACTTGGCTTGCCACGTAGAATGACAAGTTTCATGGAAGGGCCACTGCAAGAGCAGAGAAATCGTCAAATTTAACATCCTAACTGATTGTGTTGACAGAGTCATGAACGGGGAGAGCACATCCCAACTATATTGGCACATACATCCCCCGACAATCATATACCACCCAAAGACCCAAAACGGAAACAAAGATCTTGGTAATCAAGGACAGAAAAACTGCCATGATTATACTCAGATTCATAAACTGACATTGAACAATACAAACAAGATCATGGAAGTTTGAAATATGGGCTACTCCTTTTACGTGCGGCCTGAGAATGTAAGATTGGTAATCGAAACCTCGAGGAGCAAAGTGATAAATTGAAAAATGTCCCACAATCCCAGAAAGTCAGAAAAATTGTCCGATTACACCATTTATATTCACAAAAACGACAAGTCTGATTTTATTCAGCTGACAGATTGAAGTTTGCTTTTGTTGAGGCCGTTATATTCACCAAAACAGAACCATTGTTATTTCTCGATAAACTTCCGGAAACAAAGACTACAACTTGATTTAAAATACATACGAATGTGAATGTATTCATTGCGCAATACATTCGTAGAACATAGAGTCTAACACTCCCCCTCACGTGCAGTCCGGATGCACGTGGAGGTGACTGACCAGGAGCTGATTGACTGACTCGGGCGACAAATTTGACAGAGACTTTCCCACGAGAGGTGAAGCCACCCAAGACCTAGCTCTGATACCATATTAGATTTCTTGGAGGGTTCCAACCTAAAACCAATTGGCTATAGGTGGAATAGCCTCTAGAATTTATTAACCAAGCTTGGGTGGCTTAGATGAGCGATGTGGGACAAGTCTAACACTCCCCCTCACGTGCAACCCGGATGCACGTGGAGGTGACTGACCAGGAGCTGATTGACTGACTCGGGCGACAGATTTGACAGAGACGTTCCCACGAGAGGTGAAGTCACCCAAGACCTAGCTCTGATATCATGTTAGATTTCTTGGAGGGTTCCAACCTAAAACCAATTGGCGATAGGTGGAGTAGCCTCTAGATTTTATTAACTGAGCTTGGGTGGCTTAGATGAGCGATGTGGGACAAGTTTAACAATTCACTCTCCAATGTCAACAGCAAAGACACCACTTTTTTTGAGTGGTGGTTGAAACAGATTCTAAGCAGTTAGGAAATGCCAACACTTTCTCAGAGCTAAACACCTAAACAGGAACTGCTCACCTATTTTACGACAACGGATGGGTAAATACTGTGTTACAGAATTCTAGATCAGGCGCAATAGTTTTTGACACTTGCCAAAAAGAGACACACATTTTTTTGCAGCTACACTGAAATTATTATGAGGAGTTAGAAGGCAAGAAGGTGAAGCTGGGAATGCTGAAAGGCAAAATACAGTAAAGCAAAAGATAGACAATGGAGCTGTTGGAAGATTAAAAGTTGCAACCTACAGGTGATTCAAGAAAAGTGTGTATTGCCCGGCCAAGTTACACCTCTTCTACGGACATCCTTCCAGATATTTTCTTTCACCCATTTTTTGGTTCCTCATCCTCTTGATTTTTTGTGCCGTCACTGTTGTGTCATCACCATCTTAGCCATTTCGGGAGGGACCCGGGGACCTTGCCTAGAGATTTGGGGTGCTCACAGGTCCCGAAGAGAATGAACTCCATGCTAGGGCAATCACATATGACCATCTCGCTTAGCAGTGGCAATTCTAGAGGACGAGTGAAGTGGCAAAACATCCTCAGTTCTGGTAGACGACGAAGTTCCAATTTACTCAAACGATGGAACAGAGTTTTATCTGTCTTTCTCTGTTGTCCGTCTTTGTCAATTACTGCTTCCATCTTCGAGCAATCATTAATTATTAGTAGTTCATGGAGTTCTTGAAGATCTATGACCATGTAAGGATGAAATATATTTTTCAAACTTGCACACACAACAATCTGCCCGCTCGGCACTCCCAAGCTGTTCGATGCACTTTTGGACAGCTCAAATTGAACTATCTCTCTCCTCTAACCCCTCCTCTTTCTTTCTTCAAATCCGAGCCATCCAAAATCGCATTGAACGGCTAAAATGTGCCAAGCGGGCACCATGTGGTACCCACCCGGCACTGAAAAATTTCTCATTAATCCCTGAACCAAAAGCCACCTAGTACGAGTTGAGTTTTGATTCACACATGCACGCACACACACGACATATGGCACGTGGGGTCGACTGTTCTCCTAAGTTAGCCCATTACATTTCAATTAAGACCAATCACTAACCATCAGCTGATTAATTAATTTACTTAATTATCAAATTACCAAAAGGGAAAACACCCCAACTGTTTGGATTCCTACTTTACGCCATGGTCTTGAGGCATCGTCTCATGGTGGATAAGAGTGTTAGGGCACTATGTGGCGGTGCCTCAAGACTATGGTACGTAATTGGTCGTAGGTTTGAAACTTGTTAAGATAATCGTTCGTTAAAAGCTTGTTCAAGATAGTTTGTTACATAAACAAAGTTTGAACATTTTTTTTTTGAAACTCGTAAAGATTTCAAACCAAGTTTGAGCAATTTAGTTCTACTCGACTCTTTTAGCTTATAATCTATTGAAAAACCAAACTATTTGAAATCGGCTCGTGGTTGACTTGATTTAAGCTCGTTTGATTTCACCTTATGCAGAACAAGTTCCGTTCTCTCCTCGATCCATCCTCTAGCGCCTCCTGCTGCCGCCCGCTCGTTTTCGCAGAAGTGTAATGTGCTATAGATGTACATGTTCGTATTGACGCATATCAAGATAAAGTTGGTGATTTGAACTTGTCTCTCTCTTCCAAAAAAAACATATTATGTTTGTCTTTGAGTTTGTACCACTAATTCATTTTGAAAACATCCATCTTGTCTCCCTCTCTCTCAGCCCATGCACATGCATGATTTTCTCTCATCCATCAATCATCGGGACACCTGTACGGCTCGGGTCCCTTCCCGTGGGGGCCAGAACTAATCTTGTCCATCCAAAATCGGCTCTTATTAGAAAGAGAAGAGAAGAGATAGTTGTCACATTATTACACCTCAAAGACCTTATCCTTCAATCGATTCCATTTTTCTTCTCCCCTCAATCGAGATAAACCTGAGGAATAGGACGATAAAACCAATCTTTCCTGCAACAAGTGGACACGCATTGGGCACGTGATATGGGCCCGGCCCCGACATAGAGGAGGGTGGCGCAATGTGTATACCAAGAGGGGTCACATTGGGGGGCCCAAGCCAACTTGCCTATTGGATGTGGGGTTTCCTTCGATGATGTTTTACTGTATTACAGAAGAGGAAGGGAAATGATTTTGCCACTTTTTTTTTTTAACGTCACTCCCCTGCAAGTGTATTTCTTTTTGTAGAGGAGTGGCGTTAACAAAAAATGGAGAAGCAAAATCAGTAGCCAAGATGAATATACGTATAGTAACTAGCCTCATTCTCACTAAAATTTTGGTATTTTTTTTTGGTTTTCCTGAATTTTTATTTGACTCATGTCATATTTTTTTGGGTTAATAATTCGTACCGACGAGAAAAGTCCAAAAAACAAAAAACAGAACATTATAGCAGAAAGCAAAAAAAAAAAAAAACCTCATCAAAGACGAAAAATACCAAATAGGAGTAGAAGGTATTTGATTTTGTCATCTTGGATGAACTTTTGTCAACTTTGACTGCATTTTTATACTTTTATAATTCGTCTCATCACTAAAATCAGGGCTTGCTCCTTTCGAATGTCTTAGGTTCGAAATCTCTCAAGTGCTATCAACTCTTTTGGAACCAGTCTATCCAGAACTTTACTTTACCTTTAGTTGAAATCCCCGTAAGTTGACGGTGTGATTGATTTTCCAAAATTAACAAAATTGCACGTAAGTTGGCCCGGTCACCCGGAGCAGAGTAATAAAAAAAGAGAGGTTGTACCTTGATTGCTCCATGACATCTTCCATGAATAACCTAATGTTATTCCCCGTGTTTTCAAGGTGCTATGAATACCTACTAATTTGACAACTAACCGCTCAATATACTACATTATCTTGTATGTCTTCCTGTAGGAAATTCCTATAAAAATAGTACGCAGAAACTTCCTCCTAATGTTCCTCCTCCTTTGAGTTGTTCACCTATGATGAGAGAAAACAAAAAATGTTGGGCACCTTGTTTAGGAGACATTCATATACAAATTTATAACAACTCTGTTTGTTGGCAGACACATATACAAGTACAGTTGTTCTTGTTTCCTTGATCTTTACTGCCATACCAAATCGAGCCTCGTGTCCCAATCTATTGGGATTGGCTGATCTCTACTGCCATGATTAAGTAGGGTCGGCTGATCTCAACTGCCATGATTAAGTAAATATTAGAGAGAGGTTGTCAAGTCCCGCGATATTACTGAGATCAACCGCAAGTTCAGAGTTCTCATATCCACCTTTCTTCGGCAACGCTTCTCTTTTGTCCCCCTTGCCGCAACTGCTCAACCATTATGCAAACTATCTGGTCTCGTTGGCTTGATACTGGTGACTGATGAATTAGTTGCGGATATATCTTAGAATTTCTCGTTACCCAAAAATGGGAAAATGTGGTTATTATAGAGAGGGAATCCGTGGGAGACCGAAACGACCCTCTGCAAGTAAAAGCTGATCTCAAGTCCTTATCAGGGAGGGGCAGGGAAGGGAGACAAGCAAGTAGGTCAGCTTTGTCATGTAACTCAAGAATGGTAAGATAAAACTAAATGGGCCCAACATTTTCAGCGGCCACGTATTCCTCTCTTCACATCTCAAACTCTTCCACCAATATAAAGGGCTTTTAAGTCCAAGAAGTCCTTCATTCCACAATCTTAAATCTCACACACCAATAATCAAAGTAATAGCACACTCCCATCTCTTTGTATGAAGAAAATGGCAGCAAACTCATTGCCTTTGAGGTGTTCGAAGCTCCGGTCATGGTCATGGTCATGGCAACGGTGTTCAAAGCAGATCCAAGAGCAAAGGGCTCGGGTTTACATCATCTGGAGATGTACTGTGATGCTTCTATCCTGGCACGACTGAGTTTTCAAGATTAAGAACTTGTAGAATTAACCAAAAGGAGGGGCATGGCTAGAAGTACCGGGTGATCGTGTCAGAGAGAGAAAGAGATGGAAGGCTTATTAGATAGACTTGTATAATGGGTGCTCTTCAGATCAGTTTCTGAAAGTTCTGTAGTCTCTCTAACCCAAAAAAAGGCAACTTCTGTAGAGGCATAATACGGACGTCTTCTTCTGTTTCTCTTTTTCATAGTTCCACCCAACCGACCGGGGAAAAATCTGCTGTCTCGTTTCATATCAAGTAATCTTTGATGACGAACGTACATTATTCCAGTAGAATTTACTTCTTGATACACAGGTGTACGTATAGTTACAGGAACTAATTGTGGGAGTTGAAATCGTCTAATCTCCCATCAAACGAAATCTTCTCCTGCCTGCTTATTCCCACCCTTATCTGATCAAACTAGTCTCTTTAACATGAAAGAACAAAAGAATGATGCTATGGTGTCCCCGGTCATTTTGAGAACACTATAATTTTTGACATAATTTTGTTATTAGGAGCATAACTAAAATCAATTACAAACATAACAAAACCCAAACAAGACATAATCAAGGAATATCCAAAAAACCAATCAAGGCGTAACTAAACCCAACCAAGGCATAACAAATAAGTTACGCCTTGAAATCGTCAAAAATTATGGTGTTCCCAAAATGACCGGGAACACCGAAATCATTCCCAGAACAAAAAGGTTGAGCATCAAAAACTAACAGATGATGCTATGGTGTCCTCGGTCATTTGGGGATACCGTAATTTTTGGCATAACAGAACCCTTACAAGCATAACAAAAATCATTACAAGTATAATAGAACCATAACATGGCATAACCAAGGCATAACCAAAAACCAATCAAGGCATAACCAAAAATCAACCAAGGCATAACCAACCAAGTTATGCCTTGTTATGGTTTTGGTTATGCTTATAATGGTTTTGGTTATGCTTATAATGGTTATGTTATGCCAAAAGTTACGGTGTCCCCAAAATGATCGGGGACACCGAAGTCATTCCCAAAACTAATAATGCAAACAAACTATTCCCACTTGAATTTATGCTGTACATACAAGAGCCTAGAAATACTTGTTATATGCAATCAAGGCAGTTCTAGGGATCATCCCCTTGTAATTATTGACTGTGGGATATTGAAAAAGATGCCCCAAGGGCAGCTACTATAAGAAATGTATTTTGCGGCGCCAAAAGGAAAAACTAGGAAGCAGACTCATTACTAACTATATTACTAACACCACATAAACCGGTGCTCTTAATAGTTCTGTTTCCCTGCAGTATCCACAATGTAGCAAATTCACGTGTCAAATTCACGGTTGTCAAAGAATTCCCATCCATCGTCGGTTAATGCCTTGCGATCCTCTCTGTCGCTCTCCTCCCCTCCAGAGGAGAGATGGTAATCAACCGAGGGACTTGGGCTTGTCTTCTTGGCAGTCTCAGATGACTCGGCTAGTTCAGGAACAAGATCAGGAGACATGCTCTTAAGGGATGAACTTGAAGAAGCTAAAATGCAGGTTGTCTGGCTAGAGGAAAGAGATTTGCTAAGTGGAACACGCTCGTCAAACTTCTCTTTCAGCAGCTTCACGTCCTGACAAATAACAGAGATCTCTCCTCTGCAGAAATAGGAATCCAGAGTTATAACCTGAGTCTACCAAGAAAACTGAGGCAAGAAGAAAACAAAAGCATATTAAAGGAAAAATACAGACTAAATTTGCCAGAGAGTATAGCCTAAAATGATTTAAGGCCTAAAAAATGAAGGATCCCATTTGCCAGCCCTCATTTCAAGTATACAAGCTTGTGTCTCCAAAAATTGAGTGATGATGGTCTGTAATGTTACAATAAGTCAATAACTAAATTGGATGGCAAAAAATCACGGCTAACATCTTTTTAGAACCTAGTTCCACACCAAAAATTATATGCTACAAACTTCAAGAACTACAATTTCAGTTTTCACAAACAGGCCATGCGACATGCTTAACCGTGCAACTCAGGAATACACAACCAGATGGATGGATGCATGAAGGAAATGTGCATGTGGGGCCGCTGACTCCAAGTGTTAACATAAAAATACACTTGATCCAACTACATTTGTAATTGGACAGTTACGCAAAGAATACTACTTGACGTCAAGGATTTGATATTATTATGGCTGGAAAGCACGGCACATTCCAAAGGGGTCAAAAAAATTTAAATGCATTCGTAGGGCACCAAAAGTTTGAACCCAAACCTAGTGTCTACCGCAACCTAAAAAGAAATATAGATAACAAGAAACTTACTGCAACACATCCACAAATTGACCACGGTCCATTAGGAACTCCTGTAACTGCAATAACAAAGATGATACGATCACAACTAGGGTTAGGATTCTTCTTCACCATAAGTAGTGTATTGTAAATTAACTTGAAGAAAGAGTTCCTACCTTGGAATTTTCCTCTGCTTCTTGCTTCAATATCTTTGATTCTTCCACCACCTTCTCCATGATCAGTTGTTGCTCAGCAAGTGCATTTCTGGCAGACGCTTCCTTTTCCTTCTTCTCTTCCTCTGCTAATTTCCTCTCTGTTTCTGCTGCTTCCAATCGTTCCTCAATATTTCTACGCATCTGCAAGAAATATATAGGAAAATTAAACAATCCAATCCAGCAATTTCTTAACCAAAAACACACATCATGGCTGCCATTTTGCACCTCATCAGGAGACTTGTTAACAACTGCGTTAAAGTCGGGTAATGCCTCACATTGAATTTAACATTGCAAACATAAAGAAAGGATACAAGCATCTATGTAGCACGACCATTGAGATCAATGCAACCAATAGCATGTTAATGAAAATGAGAATGAATTGTGGGAAACTGTTTCTAAGTACATCCAATTCCTTTAATACATAAAGCTACTGACAGGAAAATAACACAAATCCAGTCATATTTTCAGACTTCACCGAAAAATTACAATGCAAAGATTTTCTCCCATCCAAAAGCACTGTAGCCATTGCCAGACGGCAGCACAAAAACTTTAGAGAGGTAATAAGAAGATTCAAAGCATCAGAAAAAGAAATCATATTATTAAAGCCAAAGCACTGGACTATGGCAATGATGCAGATCAAATGAGCTTTGTGACAGGAAAATCAATAGGCAAAATAAGCAGTAAAAACAAGGAAAATAGTACATATGCAAGAACAACCAACCACTCAGAATAGGTAATACCTAAAGCAACATTTACGCCAAAATCCAAATATGGCAAAATTACTAAGGAGTATGATGATTAGTACAAATTTGACCAAGATTGAATTGAGAAGGCAAAGAGTATATGATAAAGTAACCATAAAAGTACCTCATCAAGAATTGCAAGAGATTTATCTCTTTCATCAGCCAAGCTGAGCAGGCGAGATTGAAGTTCCCTCGCTTCAGTTGCTAGGATAGCCTTCTCTCCAAAAACTTCTCCAGCATGCTGCAATCAAGGGAAAAGAAATTGGCCCAATTTTGTCCTGATTAGCCAAAGGCCAACTAAATTACCAAAGATCAATTCAAAAGTCTTATTGGATTAACAAAGAATAACCATGTTGTTTGCTTCTTTTGCATGTTGTAGCATCTGTTTGAGATCCTCAACCCTGAGGAGAATATCAAAGCCCCCCCTAGCAGCTTCTTCCTTGGCTTGTTCTGCAGCTTTCTCTTGAAGTTCCACTTCTCTCATCAAGCTGATCACTGATTCCATAGCTAAGAACAGGGTTTTCTGCACCATGTTAAACAATTCGGATTTAATTAATAATTAGGATCCAAACCAATCCAGAAAAACACATCTCTCTTTTTTAACTTTAAGCATGTATCTTTCTGCATGTTTAAACAATTAGTGAACCTGAGAGAAGGTTTATACCAGACCAAGACTCAACCATACCATACCAAATTACCATGGTTATACCAACCCTACAGAGCAACCAAATTGGTCATAAGCAGTGAAACAAATTAATCTAAGACAAAGAAAAATCAGTTGTTAAACAAGTAGCACTCTTTGAACGAGAGGACAACATGCAGGCTGCAGCACATGGGGTCAGATTAACTCTAAAGGTCAACTCAAAAGCTAAATATATTTACTCTGCCATTTTCACTCCAAACACGGAATTTGGATTGGTGATCTGACAGCAGCAAGATGTTCCTCCTACCAACACAGTAGGAACATCCATAACCCGGTCCCTCATTAAGTTGGCTACACGTATGGAAGAGCCATGAAACTACATCCACGAAGAAAAGTCATGCACCTCCATCTCTCCCAACCAATGAAAGATATAAAATGAGGAAAAAATCATGAGGTGCCCAAAAACAAAAATGAAGTTAAAAACGAAAAAGAATCTGTAAACTTTCAGTGTTAGTTGCCTATCCCACTTTTACATCATACAGAAAAATAGACAAACAAGCAAGTTCAACCCTGATAATACCTTGTTGTTTCTTGCATCTTCAATTATATCCTCCAGCAGATCGATTCTACAAATTTGCCCTGATCGTGTAACTACATTGTTCATGGCAGACTCATCCTCAAAATCAACCATATCACCAGAAGGTACGTCTTCATTCGAACCATCATAAGCACCACTTGATTCTGGTTTCTCAGAATCACTATATAGTGGATCCGCAACTGCTAATTGAAGGCTGCCTTTTGGAGCGTCTGGTATGCATTCTTGAACGGGTGATGGAGCCAGCTGAACCACAGCATTCTCTACCTCCAAATCTATAGGTGATTGTTCTAGATGGCTTTCCCCAGGGATAACCGAATTACTACCACAAGGACAAGCCCGATCAAAATCTTCTGAATCAGCCACCTGATTGCCACTCATTGTCCCATCGTTACCACCATAGCCATGTTTTAAACTGGTTGATGAAGCATATGAACCCTGATTTGACCCAAGTTCAACATAGCTAGACTCCTGTAAATAATTGGTTTCTTGAGTTTTCAGGTCTACATGATTGCAATGATCATCTGCACCATTTGCATATGGCGTAGCTATTGGCGTGAGAAGGGAGATCACATCAGAGCCATCTACGACATAGCTTTGTTCATGCTTCCCTGATGAAGCTGATTCCTCATTTCCATCATCTCTACATACTTCATCTTGATAACAATTTGTCTTAGAATATGCAGAACCACTTAAGGACTTAGTGGACTCATCCAAATCCAAATATGTTGAATCCACCTGAAGGGTGTCCTCTTCAAGGGATCCATCTTCCACAGCTACTGGCATACACAAATTACATCACCCACATCAATTGTGAAAGCTGAAGGACCGTGTATTCGAATTCATAAAGGACTGTGTACTTAACAAATTCATGACTGATGTAGTATTTTTCACTACACATGTTTCATGACTGATACATATCAGGATAGTTATATTCAAAACTGCACTAGCATTTCAATAGAATGAAAATTTATTTTCTGATAGGTACTGAAACCCACAATTATTGGAAGACCCAGAGGATGTGGTTGTGGTACCTTTTGACAAATAAGGAATAACCTCCGTAAGAACAACTTCCACAGCTGTATCAGGATCTTTCGGGTTCTCGATAGCAACAGCCCTCAGTACACGAGTATCAACCTGCTCAAATCAACATTTTTAAAAAATGGCTCCAATGTCGCAACAAATAATTAGCAGCAAATGATATCTCATCACATTTTTCGTGGGGTGGGGAAGGGGGTTAAATATAACAGGAAAAGGCCAAACACTCAGTGATACAATATTTGTCTGTAGGATCATTTCATTTGAAAAATCATGTCGTGAGACGTGTTCATTTCACTAAAGGCAGGAAGCCAGGAACAGATACAAGGATTTTTAATTATTCACAAGATCTCAGTTTGCTCTGATACTACCTTGAATGGATTAATTATACTACATGGTATGCTTCAATTAGTAAAATTATTGTTCCAATACTATAACATTCAACTGAAAGTTATCATGTCAATGACTAGTATTGCCTTGTTCAAAACTCTAAAACAACCACCTGCATAAAATAGCACTAAATCTACTTGTACCCATCGCAAACATGCATAATCAAACGCTGTAGCAGTAGTAGACAAGTTGTACCTGCGGAAAGACATTCTGCAACACGCGATAAACTGAATTGAAACCCATCTCTCAGATCAATCAAATCTGCATTAAACAAGAAACGAGAGCTCAGGAAATTTTAGTACGCAGGAAGAGTAGATTCATGAGCAGGTTAATCTAAATAAACAAACAACCACAAAAAATAAGAACTTCCATAAAGAATGTAGAAAACAAGTGACCCATGCAAAAAAAAAAAAAAGCCTCTTGACATCACAAATACCCACAAGGTTCAAGCATCACCGATTAGGGGAAGGAAAAAAGCAACCTCAATCAAAAGTGAATTTTTTTTCCCATGAAAACCCTTGCGTCTTTTTGATCAACAGGAAAGCTAATTTCAAAACAACTGTTGAAATTCGTTGTTTTGAAATTAGCTACTCTAAATGAAAGAGACTTTTTCTCGCTAATAGATTAGAATCTTGATGAACAATTCAATTTCGCTTCTTCTTCTCCAATCCTTGATAACCCACCAATCAAGACCCAGATACGAAGAGCAATCAAGGTCCGTATTCCGGATCAAAAAAATAAAAAATCAAGGTCGGTATTCAATTTATACATAGAACTAAAACTTCTAATAAAGAATACCAAAAAAGAAAAAAGGGATAAAACCAAAAACTTCGAAAAGATTGAATTTTTGTTAATATTCAACGTCAATATGACCGATTATGCAAACAAACTACACGTCGATCGTTCATATTTTCCTGAAAACCCTAGTTAGGTCGACAAGAATGCAACAAGAACAAAACAAAAACATAGAAAAATCTCTACCAATACAAAGCCGGTAACTGGAATTGGGCTCGCGGGACTGGAAACTCGATGAAACAATCGTTTTCTTTTTCTTTTCTTTTTTTCCCCAATCAAGGACGCAAATACGGAGAGCGATCAAGATTAGTATTCAACGCGTACATTGAGAAAAACCCTGGATAGAAACGAAAGGTGTGAAACTAACCTTCGAGCGTGCTATTGCTCTCAACCTATGAGAATGAGAGAGAGAGTAGGAGAGAGAGGAGGATAGGGATTACGTATATGTAGTCCTACATATAAAAGTAAAGTTACTGGGAATCTGAGCCAGGGTAACCTTATATTCGTCTAACAGGAGTATAGACCGTTGGGTTCCCCGTCATTTTGCCATGCAATCGGACGGATGGTAGACGGCTGGAGGGATGGACGGACGGATGACGATGATTCTGGACCCACAGCCAGACGTCACAGTTACTGTATTACTGAATTCTTTTTTTTATTCCTTAGTGTATAAGTTAGACTTAAATAATTGAGTACTATAAATATCTTAATTGTGTTACTGTGTTATGTTTTGTACAGCTTTTTTTTTTTAATAAGCTAAAAACAATAAAAGTCAATTGTAGAATTTTTTTTTGGGATCAACAAGTCGATTGTAGATCGTTCCGCTTTCTTTCTAAACTTTTTTTAATTAAAAAAGGTAATTTTAAACTTAAATATCACGAAAATAAAAAATAATATTTCAATTTTTTTGTACCGTTTAAAAGATCTTAATGAAATTTATCAAATAAGATCCATATTGATAGAAAAATTATTTGAGGGAACACATAATTTTTGAGCTTGAAATTATCTTTATTTTCTAAAAGTTCTTTTTTTAAAAAAACTGGAACACCCGTAAACTTGATAAATTCATTAAAAAAAAAATGTCAAGAAGTAAACGTTTTTTTTTCGTAAAACATACTGCTACTCCTATAATATAAAATAAGCAAAAGAATTCAATTATGATTTGAAGTAATCATACTATTACCGTTAGTAAGCGAGAAAAACTAAGGAATGTAATCTTAGCATTCCACTTTTAGTCACTGACACTTCACTTTTGGTTTGTTTTCTCACATGATCAAGGCTCAAAATGAAGTACTAGTGACTAAAACTAAAATGCTAAAATCAATTTCCAAAAACTAATAAATAAGTGATCATTCATCAGATACTATCATTTTTTTTATTTTTTCTAAAATAAAAATCAAATTATAAGTGCTATAAACGGATCATTCTATGGTCCGGACCAAATTTCATACTATGAGTGACTATTTTCTTATTAGATTGACCTGGTCGAGTGGATCCACTTCATGACGTATTTCGAAGATTCATTCCTTGTTTTGCTAGATGTGTGTAACTTATTTAAGCCAAAAATCTGCTCCTATTTGAATTGTTAATTGTATTAACACAATTTTATACCAATACAAAGCATTTGTAACTTATTTAATCAACGGCTCGGAGTGGCATTTGTTTTTTTAACGCTGCTAACCACACATACAATTTGTGCACTGATTTTGTTGTGGGGCTCGGGTCCCACACAAACGATCTGAGCTGTTCATTAAATGCAAAATATTTTTTCAAGGGTTCTCGCGAAAAATCAGCTCAATCCAATCATCTAAATTTCCATCAAATTTCAGAATAGTGAAAAGTTAGATGGTTGGATCGAGCACCTATAGATATCGGATTGAGTTGGATATTTTAAGGGGACGTTTGGATTATTGTTTTATATTTAATGAACAGCTCAGATCATTTGTGTAGGACCCGTAGTTGGCCTCACAATAAAATCTGTGCACAATCAAATTGTCTATGTGGATAGACTTATTCTTGTTTTTTAAGTACAATTTCGTGAAGGGTCACATTCCCTTTTTTGATATCTACACTCTTTTTTGTTTTTGTTTTTTAGTGTTTAAAGTGTGTATTTTTTCGGGTAGTACCGTAGTGATAATGCTAGAACTGTTTTTGTTAGTGTCAAAACTCTAATGTATAAAATACTTATACACTAGACATGCTACAATCCTTTTATGCACTGGAGTTTTGGCACTAACAAAAACAGTTTTGACATTATCATTTCTCTCTTCTTTTTTTTTTGCTAAAAGACAAAAGTTGTCGATATAAAAAAGAAGAGTTTGAAAATCATTTCTCTTCGAGAAACGAAACACTTTTTTATTTTCCTAAACCACATAAGAGAAATCAATTGAAACAAAGCATCCCTTGGAGAGTTAGGGACCAAATCAAGGAAGATCGAATCCACAGCACTCCCAATCAATTTATCAACCCCAGAGAGAGAGAGAGAATTTGCTGGCAAACCCAGAAACATGCTTGCTCACTTATGGCAGAGGCATGTACAACACCATTCTTCTCAAACCCAGCAAATGTTGGTTACAGTGCAGATAATTTTACAAGATATATGCGCTACAACCTACGACGTGATTGGAAATGAGAATGTTACAACGCATTAGATTATAGTGCTGAGAACAGAAGAAAAGAAACTAAAAAGACTTCAACATCTACCTTCTTGCCCGTCAAAATTTCTACTACTGCTACATCTGCTGCTGCTGCCTAGAAAAGGGTGTGCAGGTAATTCTTGTCACCTCGGATTAAATTGTCTTCAAAATCCTTCTTTGGGATTTGACTCTGCTTATATTGCCCTCCCTAAAGGATCAAGAAAGCATTTCATAAGACAAACACAACAAAAGAGAAATTTAGCTATCCTTTCTGAGATTAATAAAATTCTTTTTGCTGTTCAAATTCTACAGAGAAGAGAAAATTAGCTTGGTGATCTAACATTTTCCGACTTGACTGTTTGAGTTTTACACAACAGATTTGACCTGTTTTCAACGCAAATATCAAAACAGTGTAATTTTGTTCCAATGATTGCTCAATTCGGGGGTAGTAAAGCGGTTGCTAAAGTTTCCTCCTACTTAGTACCATTCTGAATGTTCGAACGGATATCATGGTTCATTACAGACATCCAACAGGCATGACATAACATTGATAAGACATGAATGCAGAGAATTATGGCAACTTACTGCAGGCTTGTGACAAGTTGACTTCCGATTTTGAGGGACCCGGGCAACGACAGCAGCAGCAGCCACTCGTATCCTGAAAGAAGAATGATGCACACAAACGAGCGGCGTATGAGTAGCGAACGCAAACAAACAACACACCCATCAAAGTCAGATCCTAATTACCTTTTGTGGACATCAACATAAACATCTGTCTCATCTACAATTTCCTCCTGCATTGATGGAAGCCAAAATCATAAACTCAGAACGATCGATTGGCAGAGTAAAAAAATAAAGAAAACCGAAGCTTTTTTGCAAGTATTAGTAATACTAGCATAAATACAACTGCGCCAACCAAATGATTATAGACCATAGGAGGGCCTTGGCTAATAAAAGTAAGGAAATTTATTAACCTCCTCAAGTCAACCTCCGTGTGCATCAATTAAGAACCTTAGAACAAAGCAAGGGACAGAGATCTTATTTACCCAAAAAAAAAAAAAAAAGGGATGGAGATCTTACTTGTAGAAGTTCTTCAAAAACATCCTCGAGCGTAATGATGCCAATGACTTCCCCATCTTCATAATCATCTGAGAAACGGGTCAAAGTGTTTGTCGAGGCAGCATTTTGCGGGAAATACTTTAGTTTGTTTGCAGGGATTGGAATTGAAACCTTATCAAGGTCGAGGATTACACTATCTCCCTTTTCATGCAGGCTGGGTAACAAGGGGGTAGTTAATTGGGAATTCCCATTCCTGCTGTCAATTTGTTCAAAGTTATCTCCTCCTAAAGCAGGTTGGGGTTTACTATTTTTTCCTTTGACCTTCACAACAGCTGCCATATGACTGCTTCCCTTCTGGAACTCATTGAGAATATCATACAAGGGCATATCTGCTGGAACCCTACCATATTCCAGCATAGGGTTACCGTCTTAAATCAAACACAAGTAGACTACATAAAAAGGTGAACAAATGACATTTGAGTATACCTAGGCATTTTCCGAATGGAAACTGCACTAACTGGAGTCTCAGTTTCTGCTCGCACAGTGAGAAGATTTTTCACCTACCTCGCAAATAATTGTGAGTCAGAACGAATAGGTCAATGCTACAACCAGATGGCTATTGATGATAGAAGTCATAATCAACAAAAACAAATCCAGACAATCTTCAAGTTTCCGAACCAACCAGTAAAAGTCCAATTATGTTAGTTGTGTTGCCAGAATAGACAGGAACACGGCTATGACCTCGTGCAAGAATTTTTCCAATTGCTTCCCTGCATAAAAAGATGTTACGCGGCATAGTAAGGGGCTGAAACAAAGACGTGTCCAATTCAAGAAATGAACCCTCCTAATTCACAGGCTGAACTTTCACCTAGTTCTTTTTCAATCCAAAAGCTTCATACTCTTGGTTTTGATGCAACATACCATAATGGAAGTAGAAGGAAGTAATGGATCGAATACAGAAAAAATATAATTTATGGTGGGGTTTACGGGGACTAGCAAATGTCTTTTATATTGCAGCTTGGCATTTGGATGATCATCTGAATAATCTTGTCACTTTTATCCGGTGCAGGCAGTGTGATGCATTTGCTAAATGGATTTCTTTATACGCAAATCACACACAAAGAGGTTCTAAGTCTCCAATCCAAAAGATAAATTTCTTGGAATTGATAAAAACTCTCTGTGTAACAAGTGGGAATCTACTGTTTGCATAAGTCTTCGGGAAAAGAAGTGTGTTGCTGCCATTAAGCTCACATGTGACTATCAGTGCATTCGGATGCAGCAGCCAATGCCATCTGTATGACAGTATCATTGCCAGCACACACAGCGCATGCATGGAAGTGGACATAAAAACATCTTAGGAAGAGATGGAGGGAAGAGAAATAGAAGGGCTCCTCTGATATGGTAAACCAGAAGTTGAGCCCTCAAAACACTACGTAATAATACTTGTTTTCCACTTACTTTTTTTCTTTCTTTTTTTGATCTGGTGTTTTCGATTTGCAGGTAATACAAAAACATAATAGCTCCTTGACCATTTTGATTACTCAAGAAACACAAGAAGTAAGATTAGAGAAGAGAAACCAACTTCATGAAAATAGAAAACTCACCAGTCTAATTTCGAATTGACATCTAAAGAAAATGTTGATTCAATAGGGGTCATAGCTTCCTCTGCAGTCTGCACATACTCCAAAACAAAAACCAAAATCATTCTGAGTCTTCCGACACTTGAACTATTCCAAAATGGACCAAGCACATGCAGATATGGTCACACATGACAGATTTTCCTTAAAATAGGGATGGTGCAGAGATGCCTCATAATTAGATACTAGATCAATGCTAAACTGCAGGTGAACAATTATAAAGCATTGACACAGTAAAGCAGCAAAACAGATATGAGCAAGTTTTCATTTAGAAACAACAGCAGATTTAGACAACAAAGAAATTCCACACCAATTCACGATCATAACGCTTTTAATTTCTAACTGCTACCAAAGTTAAACCCAAGAAGACATCAAAATTTCAACAATCATATTACAGGCTAATTAAAATCTTAAAGTTGAACCCAAGGCTTATCGCTTCTCGTATATAGCAGATCAGGGAATACGTAGTAGGTAGGTAGGCAGCTTCACCCCCACTTCTTCTGTGGAGGGACGGATTCTTGTGACTTGAACTTGCAACCACATGGCTGGTGGTGGATAGTGGATACCATTTCCATTGTGTCAAGTCACTATTGAAGGCTCGTTGATGATAAACATAAACTTGATGATTTAAATGTTAAAAAAAAGTTCATTCCTTCTCATAAGCGGGTGTCTAAACCAAGGGGCGCAGAGTGTTGTTATCTGATGATGTACAACCAGATAGGCTGCTAATAAGAGAGACAAACCGCAGAATGAGATGCGATAAAAATTTCAAAACATATTCCCAAGAAAGACATAATGACAACAAATGGTCCCTCCAGAATGCTTCCATTAATTGCAATACAAAGTACAAACCTTCAAAGTCAAGTCAAGTGCTCCACTTATGATAGTAGTCTCATCGTGCGTGAGTTCACCGCCCTTACCAGCCTGATGTTGACAAAAAGTAACACGTTATGGGAAGATAAAAGGACCACAAGAAGGTGAGATATGTTATTGCTTGAGAGGCTATGTAGCACCAACAAAGACACATGATATGACACACTCTGCATTTTACGGTTTTTACCATTATTCCACATTCCACGATTCACGGTCATAGCGCGCAATAATATTCTACATTTTTACATATATTCTCACAAAATAAGAGAATGCAAGAGAGACAATAGGAGAGGATATATATATATATATATATATATATATATATATATAGAGAGAGAGAGAGAGAGAGAGAGAGAGAGAGAGAGAGAGAGAGAGAGAGAGAGAGAGAGAGAGACTGGAACTGGGATAAGAGAGAGCCCTACCTTTTATATTTGAAGAATTAGTAATATTTATTTTCACTGCACTTAAACCTTATGATTCCTCTAATTTCCAGCCACTTAAAATGTTACTATAATTGCAATTTTGTCCCAATATGTCCAGAAAGTGTCGACTCTAAGCATGTTCTTCGGGTGTTCGAGCGTTTTGAGAGACTGTCCAACTATAACTAAAGCAAAAAATACGGACACTTTGAAATTGAGTGTCTGACACATGTCTGGAGCGTGTTCGGAGTGTGTCCCAAGCATGTCCTTGGAGTGTTTGAGCATGTTGGAAGAGTGTCCAATAGAAAATAAAGCAAAAAAAATCCAGACACATTGAAATTGCGTGTTGGACACATGTACTGAGGATGCCCGTGTCCGGAGAATGTCCGACACTGCTACCTTGCCTTCGACGAAGTGTCCGTGCTACATAGTTGACTGTTGTAATTTGTACTATAAGATGTCTCATTGATAAAATATAATAAGCTTGTGGTAAGCAGTGGGTTGTCATGCAAACGTAAAATTCGTGTATTACCTCTTTACCATGGATAGAGACGAGGGCTTTCAGTTGAGCTCGTCTAAACAAAGCATCATCATGCCCCAGTACAGCATCTAGAACCTGAAAGCACATAAAGTTCGGCATGAAGTATGCAACATACACAAAAAAATCTCCAGAAAAGAAGTTGAAAAATCAAAGATACCCACAAACATAGCATTAATATGGAGGCAAAATATGTCAAGACCCTCTGTCTATAATATCTCAATCTTGCAATTCAGAAGGGGCCTAGGGCCTTCTTTAGCCAAAGTCATTTGTGCACATGGATATGTCATAAAACCTAGGTACAAAAATAGTTATGCCTCATCTAAAAGAAGGCCTTTATTATTGCAAGTAGCACTGCATGTGTAGTTATGGAACAATAATGTAAGACGCAATGCCATTTGTGATGAATATTACACAATCTCAGTATAAGGAAATCATACACTGTCATGCTAATAGCCATAGCCATAATACAAAAATGGAGGCTAAATAAAAACCACCTTTCCAATGGGGTAAGCAATAGGATAACAAATTATCATCAGAATACGGACGAGCCACAAAAAATTAGCTCCAACAGCAAGGCCATATCTTGAGCATATGGCTTGTGGAATGATCTGACAAGGATTTAAACGACATGTTGGTTAAAAATAAGTAAATCGATTAACGGTTCATACAGTTGCAAGCAAATTATTATGAAATTAGATACCAAGAAGTACCTCACCAAAAGCTAGAACAAAAGTTACTGATAGCACAACAGCGACAAAGGGATGGAAAATCTTATCCAGATATATAGGAAGAGCCTGCATTTTCCAGAAACAAATATGAATGAACTAATCACCCTGGGAGGGACGTGATCATCAAATGCACTAGCAATTTTATGTAAGCAAATAGTGCTACAAAATATAGCCATTCTTAATCGTTGGATGTGATAGCCCAATCAGTTTTTGTTTTAACTTTTAACCTATGTTGCATGAACTCCTTCAAGTGTATAAAGTATGTGTGTTGGGCACTCAACATCAGATAAGGGCATGAGATATGTGTCCAGCATGTTTAGTTCCACAATCAACAAGGCACAAGCAAACATATTTTTTAACTTTAGTTTAAGCAATATATTATCCATGTCCCTACCTTTGAACTAAGAACTAACCCAACAATTAGACACATGCCAACACTGGGACTGGCACTCGAGTCCATGCAACATAGGTTTTGCTATCCCTTTTATAACATCACCAGAATAACGCCACAGATTTTTACTACTTTTCCCATAACAGTTACAATATAATAGAAGTTGCAATGCCGATAAAAAAAGTTAGAAGATACGGTGGTTTCCAATTGATTACTATGTTTCCCATGACAGTTAATTCATGCCACATTAACAATAGTCGTAAGTACAGTAAAAATCTTTTCTAGAAAATTGTGGTGAATAGGTTTGTATGGGTCTTTTTGGACACATGCTCTTGTTTTTTGAGATATAGAGTTGATTGTCGTTCGGAGAGAAGCCAAAGCGTCATACCAATACCAATAGATCTTTTCTCTCGCTATTTTCTAATTTTTGTCATTAGGAGTGTGTACCTCGTTTTGGGCTACTACATTACGTATTCAATTGTGAAATACCTGAATTGTTGGGCATTCATAATATAGAACTTAGTGTTCAAAGAAAGAAAGCCTAAAATAAAATTACTACAAGTATTATGAAATGAAAAGTTTGTTAGGGTGTTCTATTGAGTATTGACCACCTTGGGTTGGTTGTGGAGCTGCCCCTGGATCAAATTTCCTTCAATTTGAAGAATGATCCAATTGTAGAAAAAAGAAACTCCAATAGTTTCACTGACAATAAAGACCGAAAAATTAGAGGATATGCAAATAATTACCCACCTCCATAGCACATGCATTACACAAAAGCAAAGTGACGAGAAGCTGGTGTTGCTTTTGAACGACCGGTAGGATAGCAGCTGAAAACGAAGAAAAAGACAATTAAAATGTGCTCCTTATACATAAAATATATACGTACTTGTGGCTCTGCTTTGTTATAAGGAAGTTACCTCAAATGAAATTTTATCAATACTGGAAGCAAAAGAAAGGCAGTCAAGAATGGCAACCAAGAGGTTTCCAAAAGTTTGAGTCGTCTGGATTAGCATCCTTAACAACTTTTTAAAATCCTGAGATGGTATAATCCAGCTGCGAAGGTTTTTTTTTTATAACTCGTGTGTCCCGGTCAGCTTACGGCATGCTTGACTAATCCTACTAAACTTTCCAAATCTTGGTAAATTGCCAACCAAAGTTTTGCCCGATCGTTAACTTGAGGGTCCCGAATTAGTTTACGTGTGCATAAGCTAATCCGGACACCCGTTGACAGAAAAAAAAAAAAAAAAAAGAAGAAGAAGAAGAAGAGGAGGAAATTAGCTCTGTTTGGATACATGTGGATTTCTGATTAAAAGACCTTAGTGACAGTATCAAACAATATAAAGAATATAGTAACAGTTTCAAATATCACATCTTTGTCAGTTTCAGCTAATTTTTTTTCCAATCCGAACCAATTGACTGATTGTTCGATGATCATAAACTTGAACCAGGAAATTAAGCAAAATAATTGGAACCTGCTTGCTGCTTCTCCGTAGAGGTGCCGCTTCTCTGAAGAATCTCGAGCTCAACTAAACCAAGAGACATGAGCCCCAGAGTGAGACCCGACATTATTCCGGCGAAGAGCACGAGAAAACACGACACCCCTGCGTACACGAACCACCACAGGTTCCCGAATTCGATGTCATCCGCGTCCGACACGCTGGCGCTCCTGGCCACTCCGGCCAGGGCCAGGGCTAGGGCGTTAACCCACCGCATCGACTGTTTCGATTAATACTGGAGTAGTAACAAACTCCAAGGAGACAGAGAGAGAGAGAGAGAGAGAGAGAGCGCTCAGGGACTCGTGTGTTGGTATATGTATGGAGAAGGCGACAAAGGAAGTAAATGTGTGTTTTACGAGCAACAATGAGACGGACGGGACACTCTGAAAAAGTCTGAAAAAGGCCTGGACTTTTGTGAGCCGATGTGACGTGTGTTGGGCTGGGCTGGGGTAAAATCCGGGCGCGGTGATACCTGAGTAAAAGTTTACGAAAGGAATCCAAATGAATCTGCTTGTTACATTTGGAATTTTGGGAAATGAGTAAATAGATAAAATAGAGTAATAATAAAAAAAAAATTAATAGGCACCGTGCGCTGAGAAAAAATCTAAAATTCTGAATCCTAAAACGAACAAGATCCTAATGATGGAGCCTCTGTTAAGCCAATCGAGACACACTACATTAGCACCCTACGAGAACTCCTTTGTCCGATAGTATCGCTCATATACTCGATTTTCATTTATTTAGAATGAATAAAACTCAACTCACCCATTCGTTCCACAAACCTTCTTAAAAAATAAGCAACTTATTTCACATTTTTTAACTCAAAAATAATGTAAATAAAAAATTATTTTCAAATTTTTTTATATCGTTCAAAAAATCTCAATGAGATTTATAAAACAAGATCTATATTGCTAGCAAAATTATTTCCGTAAACACTGTATTTTTTAGTTTGATATTACCGTTCTTAAAAAATACGAGTACTTATTTTGAATTTTGGAACGGAGGCAAGCCATTTGCATATTTATTCTCACAAATTTTTTTTTTAGTACATGCAAGAAATCTAATACTATAACCTGACCTAACCTGTGAGACGGGTAAAAGGAACTTGTAATGAAAATCGAGCTCAACTGTATGATGTTCGTAAAAGGCGGATGGTGTCAGTAATTTTGTGATGTTCTGTGTGATAATGCTAGTAAAAGAGATTTGGCAATGGTGGTTGAAGTGTGGAGGTAATAGTTTGTGGTTCATATAAACCCAACCAGATAGGACTAATTTGAAACGAGTCAAGTTGATGCTGCGTTCAATTTAACTTAAATTTGAGAATTTTGTTTTTATTTAAATTTTTTTAGATTATTGAAACGAGTTAAGTTGAGGCCGGTTGTTAATTTTACGTCAAACTTTTGTAAATTATTGATTCTTCTCGCCAAGAGAAATCAGAAAAGTTTTTTTTTTGGGTACTTTTACCTATGTATTTTGAGAAATAACCACTTTTTAGCCAAAAAAAAATATGACTTTTTATGCTAAAAAATGGTTATTGATGAAATAATGAATAATGTACTGCTGAGAACTAGTGGTTTTAGCCAAAAATAACAATAATAATAACAAAAAGTGACTTTTTATGCTAAAAACTAGTTGAGACAGCAGGGACCCAATGTGTTAGGGACCCAATGTGATGAAATACTTCTAGTTCAGCTAAATAAGCCAAGCGGTTTTTTTTTTTTTTTTTTTGTCTTTTTTGTCCGAACAACCTGAATAATAATGAATATTGTTCAAATAAAAAAATAACAATAATAATAATGAATATTGTTCTCAAACGGACGAGAAGTTTTTTGATGCAAATTGAGTATCACGTGACAGTACTCAACATCCATCCGACCCGTCCATACGTTTGGACGGCTCAAGCACTCTCTCTGCTCTTTCTCTCTGTTCGGAATATCAGCCGTCAAAAACACATTTTGACAACTCAAATGAATTGTTGGGTACCACGTAGACTATATCCATTTGCAACAAAAAAAAATTCTCTTTGCCAACAATGAACGGCCCAGAAAACAAGTCAAAAATCGCCATCAAAAGTGAAACTGGCACAATGGGGCCACCCCTGCTTAATTTGGAAAAGATGTTGATGGTTCGTGGAGCCTATAATGTGTCTTGTTTGTTTGGTAAAGACTTTGACAGATATTTTCGGGGATAATAGACAGGGGGATAAGAGTAGTAAACGGAGGAAGAACTATTTTACTGTAATATTTTTGCGGGCGTTCACGCAAATGATTAATTTATAACATAGTTTTTTGGTTTTGTCTTTATTTTTTATTTTTTTTCATTTCTTTGTTTTACGTCAAATTTTTGAGAAATACGGGTGAGTAAGGTTGAGAGGAATCTGAAAAGTAAAAAATTATAATTTTTACACAAGTATTTGGGAAAATATCTAAAAAAAAGTCCAAAAATTGACTTTTTGAGTTTTTCTTTGAATATTTTTTAAAATACTTGTGTAAAAGTCATAATTTTTTACTTTTTCGATTCCTCTCATCCTTATTCATCCATATTACAAAAAAAATTTGACATAAAATTAAAAAAAGTCAAAAAAATTAAAAAAATTTTAAAAAAAATTATTCTACATAAGTTAATCACTAGACACTAGCATAAACACCCTAAACTTGGCGTTGATTACTGGGATGTACATTTTGAGGAGTCTCATTATCACTTTAAAAGATTAGTATAAACGAGAAGTGGCTGACAATTCATCTTCAACACTATAAAGTATAAACACTCAAAGTTCCACCGAGAAAAACTTTTTAGCGGGGTCTCCCGTAGTTAAAGTTATCAAGTTTAATTTTGGCCGTCCAAAAGTGTTTTGAACGATTAAGATTAATGACAAACTATTAATGGTAAAAAATATTTACTTCCGGTAATAGTTTAAAAACGTATCTAAACCGTTTGTTGCCGAAACGGACGAGTGAGATTACCCGGAACCGTGAATATTCTCTCATTTCCACCAACTTGGCAATTTGATCCCATGACGAATGGGATGACGAAATTCAACTACCTGTCTAAAAGCCTTTACTTGTGTTCCTCAACCACAGTGACTTTTTAATTACGTTGGGACAACCTCGAGAATTTGTAATTACGTTGCAACCATATCGAGATTGCAATAATTTTTTAAAACTCAAATTTTGTGGATATATATTCCTATCAGGGCGCCCTGATCGGAGCTTAGGTTCGGACCACCATTCAGCTGTTGGATCGTGTTTACAATGGTCCAGATTTTAATGAAACTTTTTCGGGGAAAAGTTAATTGTAACCATGGTCATAAATCTTCCGCAGATTCGGACCATTGAGAACACAATCCAACGGCTGAGATCAAAAGTTTGGACCTAACATTAAATCAGGGCATCCTAACCTGATTCTCAGTGTGTGTGTGTATATATATATACAGTCCCCTTCTCCTAAGGACTACCTCATTTTAATAAAATGCGCACCTCCTTTCACAATTGAATTTCAATGATTCGAGCCGCTCAATGTGTTCAAAACCTGATTTTAAGGATACCCGCAAGAAATCAACAAAACAAAAAGACCGATAAAGGCTTCATCTGAGCAGTTTTTGTTTATTTTTTATCAAACAGTTCAAATAAAAATTGCTCAAATCAAGCCATTCATCATTTGAAACAAACCGTATACACACACACACAATCTCATGCTCATATAGAACAAAAAATTGCCCGGAGGCAACAAACGCCCAAATTCCGAAGCCTTCCGAAGGGTACGAAGACCTCAATATTCTGATTATCCTTGTGGATTGAATAGGCATACACCGAGTACATTAAAAGTTCCACATAGCTAAAGAGGAGACACAAAGAGAGTTGAAGACGACAACGGTAAACCGATAATTTAACCAGCCACATCTTCCTCAATTGGGTGGAGATGTTGAAACTCTAATTTATTGTATGTGGGTTTTGGATGGATCATAGCTACTTGAAGAGTTGAAGGAGGGGTGGACTGAGGTTGCCAACTTCCGTTTTTTAATTCCAAAGTTGTGGTCCCACGTAAGTTAATTATTCTATTTTTTTTGACCTCTTGGAGTTTTTTGAAAATTAAAACTGCTTTGTTTGTGCTATACTTAGGTTCCGTTTCGCTAACATTCTAAATTTTAAGTACTTAATTTTTGTTTTACAAGATAAGTTATTTTCTTACAGTATATCACCTTTAATTCAAAAAAATAAATTACTTATTTAAAAAATTCGTATTTATTTTAGTTAGTGAAACACACTCTTATTTATCAAATAATGTTGTTCAGTCACAAAATTGGACCATAAGTAAGCTCATATGCACATCAGTGGTATTTTTATTCCAATATCCAATTGGTCTCAAATCTTTGAATATTCTTATTTTCGTGAATGTTTGTATGCTGGCTCACCGAATTTATTAGTAATGTGATTTACTTATATTAAGCTCACAATTTTGTCAAAACTATAGAGAAGTTGTTCAATTATTTGATTTGTTTAATTTTGTTGAGGGAAAAAAAAGGAATACAAAGATTTTATTTTCTCCCGCTAATATTTGAAATATATTAAATGAAATTAAAAGGTAAACTAACTAGGACAAAGAACAAAAACAGAATTAACAACTGGAGTAAAAGAATTAATTCCGATTCGAAAAACCTAAAAAAATTCTGTGACCCCATTTTATCTTGTTTCTTTCTCAAGCCGATTTGGCTGTGCAGTTAAAAAAAAAAAAAATTTATTAGGAACAAGAGGACTTGTCCAATGGATCCAACATGATAGAAAGAGTATAAGGTTAAGCCCATATTAATAGAGTCCAAAGGCCCAAAACACATGAAGTGCCCAATTCACGCACGACAGACCCAGCCCACCAACTTCATCAACTCCTAAACGCGAGATCAACACTCGCGCTTTCAACATTTTATGCGGCCAGATGCATTTTAAAGAGGCCAAGGGTAATTATAAGCGGCCAACTGTAGTTTTCCGCGTCCATGAGGTATGTAAAACACAAAAATCGTGCACAGTGATCACGCTTTCAACATTTTGTGCGGCCACATGCAATTTCAAGCGGCCAAGGGTAATTATACGCGGCCAATTGTAATTTTCCGCGTCCATGAGTCATGTAAAACACAATAATCGTGCACAGTGATCACGCTTTTAACATTTTGTGCGGCCAAATGTAATTTCCAGCGGTCAAGGGTAGTTATACGCGGCCAAGTGTAATTTTTTGCGGCCAAAAGACATGTAAAACATAAGAATCGTGTACAGTGATCACGTTTTCAACATTTTGTGCGCCCATTTGTAATTTAAAGCGTCCAACAGTAATTATACGCTGCCATGTGTAATTTCACACTTTCAAAGTCGACTTTTTTTTTTTCCCCCCTTAAAAATTGTCTTTATTCAAAATATTTGGGTGGAAGGATTTTTTTTTTTTTTTAACTTTTTGATTCGCCTCGTCGAGACGAATGAAAAAGTCAAAAAAATTTGACTCAAAACTAACAAATGAGAAAAAAATTGAAATAAGGACAAAATAAAAAAAGTGAAAAAAATTGTTAGGGGAACGAGGTTAACCGAAAATCTCCCTTCTGAGCTCCAATTCCATACAAGAATCGTGTACAATGATCACACTTTCAAAATTTTGTGCGGCCATATGTAATTTAAAGCGGCTAACAATAATTATATGCTGCCATGTGTAATTTTACGCTTTCAAAGTCAACTTTTTTTTTTTTTTAAAACTTAAAAGTGGTCTTTATTCAAAATATTTGGGTAGAAGGATTTTTATATTTTTTTACTTTTTTGATTCGTCTCGACGAAACGAATCAAAAAGTCAAAAAAATTTGACAAAAAACTAACAAACGAGAAGAAAATTCAAATAAGGACAAAATCAAAAAAGTGAAATAAATTGTTAGTGGAAGGGGGTTAACCAAAAATCTTCCTTCCGAGCTCCAATTACATACTATAAAAGTCATCTGTGTTGCCCTGAGAGTGGAATCGGATGGCCTCGTTAATGAGGTGTCGTCCTGAGGTTAAAATGTTTGGAAGATATTGTGAGAGAGAAATGGGGAGAGGATCTGAGTCCCCCATACTTCCTGCGGGCTGCGGATTACCTTCACCCACTTTGAACTTTTTTCTTGGCTAAATCTCCACCACCATTTTGTCAATAGTGCTGGATTATGCTCTAGTGATCTCTAAATTCATAGAATAAGTAGTTACCATCCCCCACTTCCACTTTCTTCTTGTTCAGACTCCCCCTTTGTGTTCCTTAGAGCACTTGCGGTTAAGGAAGTGGATTCTCTCCGGACTCCAGTCGTACTTTTGGATTAGAGGGGACAGTCCACATTGCGACCATTCATTTACTCAATGAATTGTTGTTCAAAAACTTTTCCATCTTCTATGGAAGTGTACTTTTGAACACATTCGAACAATTAATTATACCAATGACCAATCACGATGTGAACTACCCCTCAGGTGATCCAAAAGTACCATTGGAGAGAAGCTGAATCCTGCGGTTAATGGGTGGGTCTTATAAGACCCGTTGTAATAGTTTCCACTTTGTTTTCTTTCTCAACGCACAAAAATAGAAAAAGGCCAGCATGAAATTGCCTTGCAAAAAAGTGAATTTTCCTGAACAGATTTTGAAAACATTTCATTTGCAACAGTAATTGAGATCTTTATTGGTGCAAAACTTTTAGATTATATGTGCAACTGTGCTTCATGCATGTTTTGATTTGAAAAATACATAGCACCACTTTTGTAATAAAATATCATTATCGAACGGATTATTTTTCTGCAAAATCCAAAACTCCACTCACAAGCCATTGTCGCCTCAAATATTACATGACACTGACACTCATTAAAAAGAAAAATTATTATTTTTTAAATGCATGCTCGACTATTCAGCACATATTATTTGTTTTAGCCACAAAAGTTAATTCGATTGGTTGGTGGAGTTGCTCCCCCACAATTGACTAGTAGGGTTCAAGTTTTGCCTAAGATTGTGTGCATATTTTTGGATTTTTTAAAAACAAATTTGCATTATCAATTTTATAGTCAATAACGAATGTCCTAATAAGGTGCCCCCACTAGGCAAGATTTCTGAATCCATCCCTGCATCCAGAGCTGACCTTGGCTTGGCTTAAAGCGAAAATTAAAACTAGGACCTCTTTTGTTGGATTATATAATAAGGAATTAAAAAAAAAAGGAGGATCCCTTACAATATAATTCGCAACCCTTGCTTTAAGTCAGGGCCGACTGAGGCACCCACTTGCCAGTATCACTAATTTCGGCTCAAATGATCCAAATAAAAAACAAGCCATGCAATCTGATAAAGAAATCTGACAAACACCTAATCGAGTTCCTTGCTGTAAATTTCTTTCTCCCTTATGAACCCAGGTGGCATGCATATATTTGCACTCTTACGTACACTCTTGGATCAGATACGCCCTAAAAAGAAAAGGAACCATTGAATCTCAGAAAAGGATTAAATTTACTGGTGATTTTGCTTAACTAATGTAAGTAAGATTAGTTTTTGGGTGTGTTAATTATTCATTTGTGGTTCATTCTTTTGTCTACAAAATTATAAAAATGGCGGAGTAAGATTTTTGGTGGAGAAGGGGCACTGATACTACGTACTTCAATATCTAGTCCATTTAAATCCCTAACCTACCCCAAAGGAGAGTGGAAATAAAGTAAAAACATATATGTAATTAGGTGGATTCTACTTATTGCATGTTTTCTATTGTACCTGGCCAAATAATTAAAAATGTGGTAATTCCTAATTTTCATATCTAATTGGAGAAATAAAAACATTTGACGAAAAAAACCCAATAATCACAATTAACATCAAGGGGAATGAATTCGCAGTACTATTTGAAGGAGGCGTGGACTGAGGTTGCCAATTTGCGTTTTTTTAATTCCAAAGTTGTGGGCCATAAGTTAATTATTATATATATATATATATATATATATATATATATATATATAAAATTGCCGAGTTATGTATATATTTTTTACAGAAAAAACTGCTCTGTCGCGCGCGCGCGCACACACACACACACACATATATATATATATATATATATTTATTCATCAAATAATTTTGTTTAGTCACAGAATTGGATCATAAGTAAGCTCATATGCACATCAGTGATATTTTATTCCAATATCCAATTTGTCTCAATTCTTTGAATATTCTTATTTTCGTGAATATTTGTATGCCGACTCACCGAATTTATTAGTAATGTGATTTACTTATATTATGCTCACAATTTTGACAAAACTGTAGAGAAGGTTCAGTTATTTGATCTGTTTAGTTTTGTCGAGGGAAAAAAAAGAAATACGAAGATTTTTTTTTCTCCAGTTAATATTTGAAATATATGAAATAAAATAAAAAGGTAAACTAATTTGGACAAAGAACAAAAACAGAATTAACAATTGGAGTAAAAGAATTAATTCCAATTCGAAAAACCTAAAAGAATTTTATGAGGAAAAAAACGACTTGTCTAATGTGTCCAGCATGATAGAAAGAGTATAAGGTTAAGCCCGAATTAATAGCCTCCAAAGGCCCAAATCACATGAAACGCCCAATTCACGCACGCCAGACCCGGCCCACCAACTTCATCAACTCCATCAACTCCTAAACGCGAGATCATCACTCTCGTTTTCACTATTATACGGCCAAATGTAATTGCAAGCGGCCAAGAGTAATTATGTACGGCCAAGTGTAATTACTAGCAGTCAAAAGAAATGTAAAACATGAAAGAATCGTGTACATTGATCACGCTTTCAATATTACGCGGCCAAATAAAATTCCTAGCGGTCAATGGTAATAATGCGCGGCCAAGTGTAATTAATAGCGGCAAAAAAGCATGTAAAACGGAAAAGAATCGTGCACATTAATCACGCTTTCAATATTGCGCGGCCAATTGTAATTCCTAGCGGCCAATTGTAATTACGTGCGGCTAAAAGTCATGTAAAATGCAAAAGAATCGTTTATAGTGACCCTGCTTTCAATATTTTGGGCCAGATATAATTATTAGCGGCCAAGGGTAATTTCTTGTAGCCAAAGGGCATGTAAAACACAAAAGAATCGTGTACAGTAATCACACTTTCAAACCTCGTGCACATCGACTCTGTAGTCTCAAACCTTGCAACTTCGAAACGGCATATTGAACTTCTCAAAACGATGCAGTCTGGAACCTCGCAACTTCAAAACTAGAAGTTCATCTTTTAAAAAGAAGTAGTCTCAAACCCCGCAACTTAGACGTTCAACTTTTCTTTTCCTTCCAAATCAAATAGATTACGCCACTTGGCCGAAAGTGAAAAGGGCTTTTTCCGGAACTCCGTGTGGGATTTCATCCGTGGAGAGGAGAACACAACTTTTTGCGAACCAAAGCACCAAGGGGGCCAAAATCAAGTCTTTTCTGCGTAGGAGGTAGAACCCCAAACCTCGCATCTTCAAAACTAATGCCATCAATTCATTGACCTTTTTCTCTCTTGTTAATAAAACCTATCCTGAAGAGCATGCATCCATTGGAAAAGGTATGTTTGCACTTGCAAAATCCCCTGCTTCAGCTGATAGGACTAGTCGATAGAAGCTTTAGAAAGTAAATGAAAGTAGTGTAGAAATTGCATGCAAGTTGTAAACACCAGAAACGGCAGATTTCTTGGCATGTATGAATTATGATGTACTATCAATGATCCCTCTTCTCAGAACTTATGACCTTGTAGCGATTCTACTTTCAATTGCCTGCCAAACATAAAATCTCCACCTTTGTTGGAGCTAAATTCTTCCAGATGGCCCCTAAAGTGTGATCTTCGATCTGCGTTAGTTGTTCCCATCATTGGTATGTAGACTTCAGTGAAAATCTCCCTTCTGAGCTCCAATTTCATATTACTATAAAAGTCATCTGTGTTGCCCTGAAAGTGGATTTGGGTTACCATTTGTTTTAGTCTTATCAGCAGGATCACGTTCCCAGAAAAATAAATTCTTACGAAAATGCAGATTTCACCTCTCTGAACTATGATATCCCACAATATCCCTCCCCCCTCAGCAACCTTCTGAGTTATGAGAAGACAAAAGAAATAGTTTAGGAAATGCAGATTTCAGTGAGTCATTCCCTGACCAAATATTATTCCGAAAAACGCGCATCAGCTCCTGAATTCACTCTTGTACCTTAAAGCCTTGGTTGACAACATTTCCCCATTCTGTATCCCTCCTTGCTATTCAACAAATACCCTTCCATACAACTGCTAGGTACTTGTGGAAACCAGTTAATAACCAGAGCTGTATCCCATACTACCTGCGGATTACCTCCACCAACTTTGAACTTTTTTCTTGGCTAAATCTCCACCACCATTTTGCCAATAGTGCTGGATTCTGCTCTAGTGATCTCTAAATTCATGTGTAGTTACCATCCCCCACTTCGCTTTCTTCTTGTTTAGACTCCCCATTTGTGTTCCTTGAGCACTTGCGTTACTTTACGCTTTCTAAGGTTAGAGTTGCGTCCTAGATATTCATTGATCAGCAGATTGGATAAACTTAGAAAGCGTAAAGTAACTATACAAAAATTATCATAGACCCATAAAATAGAGGAAAAAACAAGAGTTCTGAAAAAAGAACGGGCTGAAACAGAGTTTCCTACGAAAAGTTATAAGCGAAACAAAAATAGTCCAAAGAGGGTAAATTGGTAATTTAAGCAATTCCGTTAACGGCTCACTAACGGCAGGAGGTTAAGTGTCACGCCATAAAAGATGAAGGGGGTTAAGTGTCCGAGTTAAACGATGAAGGGGGCAACTCGTTACCGAGGTATAGTTGAAGGGGGCTTACTGTAATTTTCCCTTATTTTTAAGTTTGAAAATTGCACATAAGTACTTATTTTTTAAGGAGCGAAAGTGGAACACACTCTATAAGTACTTTCGTGCTTAAATTTTGGATTTCTTGACACTGGAATTAAAAATTTCATAAAGTAGATTATCTTCGCGAGACGGAAGGAGTATAGTAGTGTATTTTTTAGATCCGGCTTCTCTACAGTCCAACTGCAGAGAACTCATGCAATTGTATCACAACCTTTCATCTTTGCGAACATTCTAACCGCACCTCTAGACAAGCCTTGTGCATAATTTCACTTGGTTTATCACACCGTTAAAAGACTAAAAACAAGTTTCTCACGACTCTCTCTCACACATGCACCCAGGGCCGGCTCTAGGTTAAGGCTTAAGAGGCCTGCGCCTTAAGCCCCTAAAAAAGTGTAAAAACTAGGGCTCCTATTGTTTTGGGTACCCATTACATATGTCTAATCTTTTTAGGTATAGCAACACTAGGGCCCATTTTAAAACCCAAAGCACATATTTTTCACTTAAGGGAAACAAGCCCAATGGTTGGGCCCAACCTGACTTGCTCAATCAAGAGGAAACAAAAAGGAAAAATGACGGCCTATGATGTGTTTTGATAATTAATACCCGTCAATGACAAATTAAGAACATTTGTTAATACTGAAAATGTCCTTGGTGGATATTAATTATCAAACACGTCATTGGCCGTCATTTTTCCAATTAAAAAAGGGAAAAAGAAGAGGAAAAATGAAGGTCAAAGACGTGTTTTGATAATTAATATCCACTAATGATATTTTCAGCAATAAATGTTCTCAACATGTCTTTGGCAGATATTAATTATCAAAGCACATACTGGGCCGTCATTTTCCCAAAAGAAAATGCAGATCGCGGGTGGACCTGTCTTCATGTAGTGCCCCTTGGAAAATGATCCCATGTGGTGGGTTCCTCTATAAGTTTTATACATATTTTACCCTTATAGCTCTAATCTCCTTTCATGAAGACAAAATAAAAAAGAAGAAGATGAATTAGAGATCAAAGGAGAAAAAATAAGATTAGAAATTAGTATTTGTATGGGGTTTTCCTTGTTGAATACATGCATTTGACTTTGAAAAAATCATTTATCTACGTATTATTTTATTTTCGTAAATTTCAAGACCGGCCTTGCATTCATGCACCCCAACCACCCAAGCACCCACTTGCCAGACATTGGATTTTCTCCTTAACAAATAGACATCAGTGGTATTTTATTCCAATATCCAATTCGTCTCAATTGTTTGAGTATTCTTATTTTCGTAAATATTTATATGCTGACTCACCGAATTGATTAGTAATGTGATTTACTTATATTATGTTCACAATTTTGTCAAAACTATAGAGAAGGTTTAAGTTATTTGATTTGTATAGTTTTGTGGGGGGAGGGAGGGTGGGGAAACAAGAATTTTTTTTTCTCCCGTTAATATTTGAAATAAATATGAAATAAAATTAAAAGGTAAAATATTCTTATTTTCGTGAATAGTTGTATGCACGTGGGCAGCTAGTATCAGAATTAAAATTAAAATTGTTTTGAAGGGAAATTTCAAATTTTGGAATATATATATACACATGTACTAGTCAAAGGGATTTAATATATGTAATTTTGGCTTTCTCGTATTGTGATTGCATGCTTATTTTTTTCCCCGTAAAATTTTCAAGCGTTTAGGACACTATTCTTAGAATAGGCCTTAGGCACCCAAATACCTTGGGTCGGCACTGCGCGTGAGAGAGAAACTTCGTAAGCAATAACTTGGGGGGCACTTACTATGTACGTAACTCGTTAATAGGAAACTTCACAGGAAATTGGTGTTTACTGTTTAGTCAATTGCAGTTGACTCCTGTGTCTATAATACTTTCCTCTAGTGTTCATCTCCATCCATAGAATTTTCCATTCTCGCGCTCTACCCACGAAAGGTTACCAGCAAAAGGCTCCAACGTACTGCAAAGGCTACTCGACTAGCTAGTAAGCCTGAAAAACCTTCATCTTTTTTCTTAGGTTCATTTCATGTACTCCATATATATCTATTTTTTCAAACATATATAGTTATATATTGTGCAGAATTCTAGTATGGAATTAAGCTGCGATTTTGTGGAATTTTCTGAATTGACAGGGAAAGGAATTTACTACAAGCTTTGTGGGATTTTAATTAATTAATTCCATGGGGTACACAGAGAAGACGACGCAGAGGACTTTTGATCTAAAGCTGAATCTCCATTGCGAAAATTGTGCGGAGGACGTGAAGAACATTGTGCTTAAAATTAAAGGGGTGGATTCAATATACATAGACAGAGATCTGGAACTGGGGAAGGCAATCATTTCAGGAAATGTGGACCCACAAATAGTCATAAAGAAGCTTAAAGATCGTACCAACAAACATGCTGAGCTCTTGGGGAAAGAAGAAGAACGCCCACCCAAAATCAACCACCACGAGATGCAAATTGTTTTGCAGCAAAATCCAGTTCGAATTGATCAACGGAAGGTGGCCCAACGGCCTCAAGGTAACATCAAATTTTCCTCTCTCTCTCTCTCTCTCTCTCTCTCTCTCTCTCTCTCTCTCTCTCGTTTTTTTTTTTTTTTTTCCCGAAATTGCTGGTGAGGGGTGCATATAATAGTGGTGTTGACTTGGTCCATGTTTCCTGCCAAGTGAGATGTGTGTGCGAGATGCAGACCGAGTGAGGGATTGAACCAGAGCGTTGAGGGTTTTTCATGTATTTGTGTTTGAGTTGATTAATACAAATACGGAGTTTTTTTCCTCATATATATTGTGTGTGAGTGAATCTGAACCCTTAATTTTTCTTTTTGGATACTTTCTGGGTATGTTGTTTAAGTACCTAGCGTTGCTCATGTCAAAATCAGAGGAACGCAAAAAACACTAATAATATTTTGTACGGTGATATTGTGATTTTCTTTTTTTTAACTGTACAGTATCAGAATTTCTGTATGTGTGTATGCACAACTTTATTTGTGTATGCATGTAGACACCCTTGTATATACCCCTATACTAAATGTATAGTAGTAGAGAAGAAGAAAGACATTTTGGTGTTTTCTTATTTTTGAAATTATGGTATTTGATTTGATTTCATGCTTAAATTGCCCTCAGTTGCTCTTTGTTTTTATGGTTAATTGCCAAAATGATTCTCTTCTTTGTCACTTCTCAAGTACCCTGCTTCAGTTTTTGGTTATGTTCTGGAGTATATTATTGATTGTAACTTGTTTTGATGCATATCGATCGTTCCAATTTTTATCAGGTCTCATCTGCAAATCTGTTGACAAACCGATGGAAAGGGAAATTCATGGTTGCGACCCAAAGTTCTGGAGAGTATATTATTGATTGTGACTTATTTTTGTGGATACTTATTGGGTCTCATCAGCGCATATCGATTGTTCCAATTTTTATTGGTTCTCATCAGCGCATATCAATTGTTCCAATTTTTATTAGGTCTCATCAGCGAAACTGTTGACAAACCGATGGAAATGAAAATTCATGATTGCCTGAAGCATGATCATGAGCTAGAGCTAAAAAGCTATAACAAACCGTTCAATTGTAACAGATGCAGGGAAGGTGGGTTTAAGTCGGGATATAGATGCAAGCACTGTGTCTATGATCTCCACAAGGTCTGCATGAACCCTAAATCGGAGATAACCCATGACTTTTTCCCAGGATCCATCTTCAAATATCGCAAGAAGAAACATGGAAAATTTTGTAAGGCATGTGGGATGGAAATCCACGGCCATTCCTATCGCTGTGAAGAGGACAACTTGGATTTGCACCCAGCTTGTAGCAAACTGCCAGCGAAATTGCTCATTAGCGACACGGACTTTGTGCTCTGCAAGGAGTTGAATTATAAGTGCCGTTGGTGTAAAGAGGAAAAGCCTAGCTGGCTCGCGGAAACCAGAGGTTTGTGTTATGTTTCAAAGCGTGGCAAGTTCTCTTGTCATGTGCATTGTTTCTATCTCGTGGTGCAAGAGGCTTGGAAGAGGGGGAGACGGGACTTGGATCGTAACGATGCTAATTCTAAGGGGCTGGGAATTGAAGTGGCAGTGAAGCATATCATGGCTACTGCGAAACGAACTGGTGGGGAAGGTCGTCGATTTTTTTCTAAGGCGGTAACCATATTTCTTGAGACAATAATTAGTATTCTATTAGGAGATCCAACTGGTTTGATTGGGTTTGGTGCGACGTAATTAGTCAAAAAATTGATTCTCTAGAGTCTTTTTAGGATTTGCTCAGTTAGGAGATGATGTATTAGTAGACTTTACCATTTCACTTTTTTTTTTAATTTTTATTGAATGGTGTTATGTACCACGCGCGTGTTGGGAATAACGGTTATAACCGAGTTTTACTAAATACGGAGTATATTTGAGGCCTTTCATTTAGATTCCCGTTTTCTTGGACCCTGAATGTGCTAATTGTTTCTTACACATAACTATTCTTTATGCTTTGTGAAACAAAGTGAGTTTTCTATGTCCATTTGTAGTTGGTATCTATATAGCACGGACACAAATACAAATTCGGATATGGATATAGACACGGGATTTCTGAAAAAATGAGGACGTATACGAACACGGCAGGAGACACGGCAAAGATAAAATACCAGTGAAAAAGTAGTTAGGTGTATAAGCTTAAAGCTTCAATATTTATAAGCAACCATCATATATACATCGTAAAACAAAATATTTGAAACAATTACACATTTACCCCCCAAAGTTTTAAAAAAAAATTGCGTATTTAACGCTTGCCGTGTCCCCATATGTGTCCCCTTAAAAAAATTAATAAAATTTATTGGTTTTGCTGGGTACACGCTAGCCTCTAGGAGTGTCAGTGCTACATGCCTACATAGGTTGGTGTGTTCTCAAACATGGAGAAATCTGTAGCTAAAATCTATCACTCTGAATATTGGTTGAAGCTAATTGCAATCATACAACTTGAAGTTACAGCAGTACCTTTAAAGCCCGAGGATTGTGAATAAGAAAACTGAGTGCGGATGGAATAAAATGTGGTCCAAATTCACTTAAGCATGTGATCTCTACACAATTTATCAATCTGGCTGGGCTTCTTAGTCGTAGTTTCGGGTCTCTGCATTTTATTAAATCTACATATCAGTCGTTAAAGAGGAGAGAGGGGGAGGGTGAAAACAAGCTAAGAAAAAAAAGTAAATTACTTTGGCCGACGAGATATACAACCACCTCAATCTCAATCTCAGTACCATTTGTGCAGAGTGAGTGCACAAAAAATGGGAAACAAACACTTCGCCAATGTCATTGATCCAAGCAGTAAGCATAAAAACAGGGAAAGACTGCCGTCTTCTAGGCAATACTGTGTTCCGAATCCACACTCAAACCCCAATTGTTCACAGCCTAGTGATAGTTACAATCTCCTCTAGCTGCGTTTTAAATCTTGAGGTTCTTTAATAACCGCATTCTCCATTTCGGGAAATTGGTGCGATCACTTCATTATTTTTACACGCGACTCGGTATGTACTTGTTTTCATTTCAGTAGTGGGACTTGATTTAAAAAAAAAAAACTTCAAATGAAATTAAAATTGACATTGAGATTAGTTTTCCAGGATTCAAAGTACGCGTAAGCTGGTAAACTTCAAATGTAATTCCTTCCGATGTAATGTAAAAAAACAAACACAAATGCAATTCTGCTAATCAATTTGTAACGGAGTTGATAAAAAAGGCCATGCTCATTAAATGCTGCTCAATTAACTGGACTAGTCGGGTTGGGTGAAGAATTCCCGGTTATACGGCCTTCAAAGTCATTTTCTTCAGAGTGTGATAAGGGTTCTGAGAGCCGCTTGGTCTCTCTCTCTCTAGGAGCCGCCGGTCTCCTCATCTACCCCACCCTAGGGTTTCCGCCTCCTTCACCGCTCTACTCCTCCGCACCTCCTCTCTCTCCCCTCTTCCACCCCCCGTCTGTTCTCAGCCTCTTTCCTTTTTCAGTTTCCAGATTGGTGTTGTGTTTTGGGGGTGGGGCTGCCGCCCCCGTGCCCCACCCTCGCCCGTCCCTCTCCCTGCCCACCACCGACCTTCATCTCCACCTCCGGTCTTCCATGGCCCTGCCAGAACTCGCCCCCTCCGCCTCCTCTCCCTCCGCTGCCTCTTCCTCCAGCCACCTACAGCCGTTCCCCTCTTCTAGTAAGGGTTTCTGTTTGGGCCGACGAGGAGATGACGTTGGGTGGTTTAGGCTCCCCCCGACGGAATAAGGCTCCGGATTTCGCACGCGGCCGGCGATGGAGTTTGGTTTCATTCCGGGGAAGAAGCCGGGCAGCCTTCAGATCCAGTTTGTTACTCTTTGCTTCAACTCAGTGGGCCGACTCAGCGGGCCGACTCAGCGAGTCAAATCAGGGCAGTAATACAGTGGCTTTGGTGGCTGTTCAGTTTTTTTTTTTTTTTCTGCTTTTTTTTGTTCTTGTGGTTGGTTGTCGATTTCATCCTTGCACTTATTGTTCGAGGTCTGAGCTGGGGTTCTTTAGAGCCTTTACTTCTAAGTCGTTGACAGGTCTCTCATACCAGCACGTAGTGTAGGTTTGCTTCGGCAGGGTGTCCTAGAGTCTGTAGCCTGTGTGCTTAAAGCAATAACTCGTGTCTCGACTTGGTAGTTTTGGTTCTCTCCTTGTATTTGTGATGAAATCTTTCCCTTCGGATGATGATATGAAATGACATTTCAAAAAAAAAAAAAAGTCATTTTCTTCCTTTGATATGAAATTTCATATGAATGATTCTGAGTACAGTTCCAATTTCTATTGAACAATGCAATTAACACAAATCGGGAGTTATTTCCCTTGTGCCTTTTCATGTTTTGCTAGTGGAAAGTTATATTTTGAAGTTATAAAGAATAATGGAGTTAAGATTGTGAAAGCTCGATCCCTATTAAAAGTGAAGTGGAGATCATGGGTAATTGGATATTATTCTTTTATTTGGACTATGAATTTGTAATTACAAGCTTCCTGTTTTGCCTTTGGAAAATGATTTTGTCACCCTTTTTTTTTTGTTAACGCCACTCCCTTGCAAGTGTATTTTTCCACCAAAAACACACTTGCAAGGGAGTGACATTAACAAAAAAAAGAGTGACAAAATCAGCAGCCTTACCTTTTCCATAAAAGAGCAAAAGATTCACATGAAAAGCCAATAAAAAGGTGAACATATATATTTATGGCGAATGCCTATTAAAAAGATTGTATGAGTTTCCATCTGAACAAGCAAATAAGGTACATGTTCAAGCTAAATCCAAGAATATTTAAATAAGATGTTGTATCGAAAAACATGTCTAAAAAAGTTAATTTTAACTTTCTTTTTTTGTTGTAAATTCAGCATATTCTGATTAGGAGAGATGTATATTGCTAAATTCTAACCAAACCATGATGGATTGGGTAAAAAAATTCAGCATATTATTGATTTGTTTTTATCAGGGAAAGCTAGCTATGAATTGCTTAACACTAGCTTCCTACCTCCTCTCTTTTTTTATTGTATGAGCTCCTATCAACCCATGATATGCATGTGCAAACATATTCTCTTTGGCACTTAAGAGTTTGTTCCTTTCTTTTGTGTTGTCGATTCTTACGAGTCCAATCATTTTCTTAGTTTTATTTGAGCCCCCTACTAGTGGATTGTTGGATTAATTCTTCTAAAATTAGTGGAGGTACACGTAACCGAGACACATTTGAATTTATGGAAAATACGTTTTCTATTTCATGTGCCTAACAGGAGTATATGTTTGAACAACAGGAAAGTACGTTGATCTTTTGGTCGGCTCTACGAGTTGTGCTAGCTGCATAGACAATGGAGTATATACTCCTTGCAGATCGTTTTGGGATCCGTTTTGGATCTCACAAGCATGATCGGAGTCTTTCATTTTGTTTAAAATAAATTGTTTAGGGTTGTTATAAAAAAAGTAAGTTTTGCTAGATACCAGTATAAGCCTTTACAAAATATCAAACTTTGTTCTAGAATTTGGCCTGAATTCTGGGACAAAGTTGGATATTTTGTAAAGGCCCCTACCGATGTCCAATTGAATGATTTTTTATAGAGGCCCTAAGTAAAATATTTTGAACAAATTAGCGGTTTCGATCATATTTATGAGACCCAAAACGTGTCCTAAAAAAATCTATACATGAGGTATGTACTCTATTATCTGTGTTGTTAGCATTTAGTGGCTCAGTGGCTGGAGGGGGCTCCTAATTTTATCGATCGTTTTCCTTGATCCTTAAAGTGTGATTTATACTCCTAGCATGGAGGCTACGCATTGAGGGGTCCAATTAATTCGTCGGTATTGACTTCTAGTCTTGTAGTCGGCTAATCTGATTTCCCTTTCCGTGTACCCTGGTCCTTAGCCTTACTCCCTTCCCTCCAGGCTTCTTAGCAAATTCACGCGTGCAAAACGCGTCAGTGACGTCACTCCCCGTGAGACAAATGACGATACAAACATGACATCATAATTACTATCACCCCAGCCAGCCCCATCGCTGCCGTCCACTGAATTTAGACTTTTTCTTCTTTTATTTATATGAACACCGATTCTTTTGATAAATATATAAAATAAAAAAAATAGTGCTAACAAAGAAGAACACCGATTCCCCGTGAAACGATATCAGCTTCCGAGTACTCCCGATCGAACCTAAGAAGATTTTTTTCACAAATTTAACGAAGTACAGTAATAATGGAAATCTTTAAATAAGTGCAAAATTCTAAAGACATATATGCAACAGTAGTACTTCATGCTTGTTTTGATTTGTAAATAGCACGACTTCTGTTTAAACTACTCTATCAATATTGAACGGATAATTCCCTACAGTCCTTGGGTGGATCCGCTAGTGGCGATGAGAAGCAATGTAAATTAATTGTTCAAGTCAAGAATTAAATAAGTAGGCCCCGTTTGATAAAGCTCTTAGGAGATGGTTGGATTACTAAGCCGAAGGTATTAACAATACTGCGTTTGGTTTCTAAAATTGGTTCGGATTCGTAGTCCGTTGGGATAACTAATCCGGAGATTAGGGGGTATTAGCAATACCCCATGGGACTTCGTATTCATAATCCGAACCCAACCCCTTCCCATTACCAATCTCTTCTCATTACCAATTTTTTCTATCAATCCAATCCCATCTCAAACAAACATGATATTAATAATTTCATCATCTAATCCCATCCCAAACAAACATACTTATTATTATTCCCTTCTCATTACTAATCCCATCTCCTTACGAATCCCATTTATCTATCACTGTTGTCAAACGGGGCATTAGAGAATAAATTCTCTGCGCCTGGCGAGGAAAAGCCCACTTTGCCTCCAAACCAATACCCTTCTGCCACGTCAGCCAATAGTACAAAACTAAAGCAAACAATGCAAAACCAAGAGGAAAATCACTGTTGGGTTGTGCTTGGACTTAACTTGGGTTAAAATTAAACCAATTCCTTTTCCACATCATAAAATAGTACAACTGTACAAAACCCTTTTTTATTTACATGGTCACAAATGTGAATGTTCGGACCAATTTACGTGCCCTTCTACCATTTCCCTATTAGTGCAGGGATGGAACCAGGATTTCAAAGACATGGAGGCCGAACTATGAACAATAAAATTTTAAAATTTTAAGATTCGGGAATCTAATAGTTTGTTTCGTTTTGGTTTGATGAAAGTTTTTTGGTAATAGGTGGAGAGAGATTGAAAAATAAATAAGATTAATAATTGAAGAAAAAACTTATGAGAGACCGTGCACAGAGAGAGAGAGAGAGAGAGATTGGGCTTGAGACCCAAAACGAATATATTCTTAAAGCATTTAAATGTCTAAATAACATCCAATACAAAATATAATATCTTCTTAACAAATAAAAAACAATTAATACTAATATCAATTTTTTTTAAAAAAAAAACCCAAAACAACGCAGGGGCCTTGGCCCCCATGAGCCCCTACTTGGTTGAGTCTTTTGGCTCTTACAGTAGGTTAGCAACATTTTGAGCCAAAATTGCTATTGATTAACGGTGCACTTTTTTAATTTTACCAACTTTAACACCACACTAATACTCTTTATTTTACCTACTTTCTATTATTATAATGTTATTTGTAGACTATTTATATATTAAAAAATATGATTAAAATTAAGTGCCCCAATTTTTAATCTATTTGAATCAGTGCGGAGATTTTATTTTTCTAACCGTTTTATCCTAAAAGGTCAGTTAATTTTTTATCTCTAAGGCTTTCATAATTAAGTATCTGTTTTTTATTAGAGAACTTTTAAAGCATAAACTTGATTATAAAAGATATAGGGACAAAAATTAATCATAACCCTTTATAATAAAATGATCAAAAAAATAAGATTTTCGCATCGATTCAAACGGATTAAAAATTGGAGTACTTAATTTTTAATCATATTTTTTAATATATAAATTAGTCTACAAAATTAACATTATAATAATAGAGAGTTGGTAAAATAGAGAGTATTAGTATGAGATTAAAGTAGGTAAATTTGAAAAAATATACTGTTGAACAATAGCAATTTTGGCTCATAATGTTGCTAACCTGCTATAAGATAGAAATGATAGGTGTGCATATAAATTGGTCCGGACATTCACATCTGTGACCAACTGACCATGTAAAAAAAAGGGTTTTGTAAAGTTGTACTGTTTTATGACGTGGAAAAGTAGTTGGTAATTTTAACCCAAGTTAGAGTCCAAGCACAACACGGCACGCGATTTTCCTCTTGGTTTTGTATTGTTGGCTGACGTGGCAAAAGGGTATTGGTTTGGACGAAAAGTCTCACTTTTCCTCCACTGGCGGAGAATGAGGATCGCTCGGACAGCCCAAATGGGGACATGAGTCCACAACTTTCGTATAATGAGCCTGGCTTCTATACTGACTATCTTATGTATTGTTTGGAACAAAATTTTAGAAAAAAATTTGAAAACTCAAAAAATACTCATTATTCATATTTTTAATCATTACTCTCCCCGCATTATTCATATCTCCAATCATTATTCTCATTTCTGTTTCTATCTCTCTTCACTCATTACCTCGACTTCCAATCATTACTCTCATAAAAAAATTTCTCAATTTTTTTTTTCAAAAACTCATCCAAACATGGCATTAGAATGCCAAAATTGAACGTCTCACCTTTTAAATAAATATTAATTTATTTGAAAAAAGGAAAAATCATAGCAAATCAATCGAACGCGACACTGTGATAGGACTATTGAAATACATACAATCCCATAACCTCAATGATTTAATACACCCTACAAACGTTATGTTTGTTGTGTTTTGGTCTAATTTAATTATGTTGTGCTTCTCTTCCCTTTTCCCTCTCTAGAATTTGAGATCTCCTTGTATTACTTTCTCCATCCAGCAAAAAATAGTATGTCACAGAAGGACTTGAAATTTTTGGATTAAGAAAATACTTCCGTGCGCAAATTTTGAATTTCTTGACATCGGGATAAAAGATCTTTTAAAGTGGATTGATTATCTTTGCGGAATGGAGGGAGTAGTGTGTTTTCTTCCACCGTCAAAGGACCTTTTTTTCGGGTTGATCAAACCGTCAAAATTATTTGGCAACGCTGCCTGACACCCGAACCGTTCGTGTCAAAACTAACGACCGGATCAATTATTTGACACCGCTGCCTAACACCTTGCTTGGCAACATCTCCCAAGTTGCGTAGAAATTCCACGCAAGTTCTAATTAAACACCAAAAACGGCAGAATTCTTGGCATGTATGATGTACTATCAATGATCGATCCCTCCTCTCAAAACTTATGAGTTATGACCTACGAAAATGCAGATTCCACCTCTCTGAACTATGATATCCCACAACATCCCTCCCCCCTAGCATCCTTCTGATCAGTTCTGAGAAGACAAAAGAAATAGTCTAGGAAATGCAGATTTTAGTGAGTCAAGGACGTGTTTTGATAATTAATAATCGTCAACAATATTTTTAGTATTAACAAATGCTCTCAACATGTCTTTGATGGGTATTAATTATCAAAACACGTCCTGGGCCGTCATTTTTCCAAAAGAATATGCAGATCGCGGGTGGACCTATCTTCATGTAGTGCCCCTAGGAAAATGATCCATGTGGTGGGTTCCTCTATAAGTTTTATGCATATTTTACCCTTACAGCTCTAATCTCCTCTCATGAAGACAAAATAAAAAGGAGAAGATGAATTAAAGATCAAAGGAGAAAAATAAGATCGGAAATTAGTATTTGCATGGGATTTTCCTTGTCGAATACATGCGTTTAGCTTTGAAAAAATCATTTATCTACGTATTATTTTATTTTCGTAAATTTCATTAAGGGTCTTATTGACTGCCTCCGTCTTATACCTCCAAAATCTTAGGGCCGGCCGTGCATGCAACCCAGCCACCCGGGCACCCACTTGCTAGTATCACTACTTTCGGCTCAAATGATCAAAAAAAAAATATATATTATGCACGTTGGTCACGCAGACATTGGATTTTCTCCTTAACAAATAGACATCAGTGGTATTTTATTCCAAAATCCAATTTGTCTCAATTGTTTGAGTATTCTTATTTTCGTGAATATTTGTATGCCGACTCACCAAATTTATTAGTAATGTGATTTATTTATATTATGCTCACAATTTTGTCAAAGAGAAAGTTTAAGTTATTTGACTTGTATAGTTTTGTCGCGGAAAAAAAAAAAAAACAAGAATTTTTTTTCTCCAGTTAATATTTGAAATAAATATGAAATAAAATTAGAAGGTGACAAAGAACAAAAAAGAATTAATAACTGGAGTAAAAGAATTAATTCCGATTCAAAAAACCTAAAAAGAATTCTGTGCCCCCATTTTCTCTTGTTTCTGTTTCTCAAGCCGATTGGGCTGTGTGGTCTTGTAAGACTTTTTTGAAGATCAAAAAAAAAAAAAAAACTAAATGAATTTATTAGGAACAAAAGGATCGATCCAGCATGATAGAAAGAGTATAAGGTTAAGCCCGTAGTAATAGCCTCCAAAGGCCCAAATCACATGAAACGCACAATTCACGCATGCCAGACCCGGCCCACCAACTTCATCAAATCCTAAACGCGAGATCATCACTCACGTTTTCAATATTGAGCGGCCTGATGTAATTTAAAGCGGCCAAATGTAATTATACGCGGCCAAGTGTAATTTCGCACAGACGAAAGTCATGTAAAACAAAAGAATCATGCATAGTGATCACGCTTTTCTCGTTTTATGCGGCCAAATGTAGTTTTAAGCGTCCAAGTGTAATTATTTGCGGCCAAGTGTAGTTTCTTGCGGCCAAAAGGAATGTAAGGCACCAGAGTCACGCTTTCAACATTTTGTGTGGCCATATGTAATTTCAAGCGGCCAATGGTAATTATACGCGGCCAATTGTAATTTCCCGCGGTCAAAAGACATGTAAAATACAAGAATCGTGCACAACGATCACGCTTTCAATACTTCGCGGCTAGATGTAATTCCTAGTGGCCAAGGGTAATTATTTGCGGTCAAATGTAATTCCCCGCGGCCAAAAGACATGTAAAACACAAGAATGGTTTACAGTGATCATGCTTTCAATACTTCGTGGCCAAATGTAATTTCTAGCGGCCAAGGCATGAAAACACAAGAGAATCGTGCACATCGACGCCGTAGTCTCAAACCTCGCAACTTCGAAATGGGATGTTGAACTTCTCAAAACGATACAATTTGGAACCTTGCAACTTTAAAACTGGAGTTTCATCTTTTAAAACGACGTAATCTCAAACTCCGCAACTTAGATGTTCAACTTTTCATTTCCTTCCAAATCAAATAGATTATGCCACCTTTGTCGTAGCTAAATTCTTCCAGATGGCCTCTAAAGTGTGATCTTCGATTTGTGTTAGTTGTTCCCATCATCGGCATGTAGACTTCACTGAAAATCTCCCTTCCGAGCTCCAATTCCATATTACTATAAAAGTCATCTGTGTCGCCCAGGAAGTGGAATCGAGTTAGCATTTGTTTTAGTCTTATTAGCTGAATCACGTTCCCAGAAAGATAAATTCCTACGAAAATGCAGATTCCACCTCTCTGAATTGTGATATCCCGCAATATCCCTCCCCCTGGCATCCTTTTGAGTTCTGAGAAAGACAAAAGAAACAGTTCAGGAAATGCAGAATTCAGTGAGTCATTCCCTAACCAAATATGATTCCGAAAAACGCGTATCAGCTCCTGAATTCACTCTTGTACCTTAAAGCCTTGGTTGACAACATTTCCCCATTCTGTATCCCTCCTTGCTATTCAACAATTACCCTTCCATACATTGGGAACTTCACAACTGCTAGGTACTTGTGGAAATCAGTTGGCACTTTTACGAAAGTATTTTGAGAAATAACCAATTTTTTAGCGCTTTATACTTTGTTAAAAGTAAAAACAAATTTATTCCTCTTGTCGAGATGAATCAATAACCTACAAAAATTTGACACAAAAATAACAAATGCAAAAAAAATTCAAATAAGGACAAAATTTTCAAATTTAAATTAAGTTCAAAAGAACGAAGCCAAAGACCACGAAGCAAAAGAATGAAACACTCATCTGTCTCATCCCTAAGTCCAAAAACCCTGAATCCATCAGTCAGTTCAGACCGATTAGCCTTTGCAACACCATTTACAAGATCGTCACAAAACTCCTTGTCAATCGCCTCAGACCAATGTTGAACGATCTCATCAACCCCCTCCAAGGAAGTTTTGTCCCTGGACGCCGTGCCATTGACAATGTGATCATTGTGCAAGAGGTAGTGCACAGCCTCAACCTCAAGAAAGGATCTGTAGGGACTATGGTTATCAAAATTGATCTTGAAAAGGCCTTTGATCGTTTGGAATGGGGCTTTATTAGAAAGATGCTTTTGTCTTTTAACTTCCCTGACCTTTGGGTCAACCTCATTCTGTCCTGCATCTCTTCTTCTTCGTCCTTAGTTCTCTTCAATGGTGGGAAGACGGAGAATTTCTGGCCGTCTCGTGGAATCAGGCAAGGGGATCCCCTATCCCCCTACCTTTTCATCTTATGCCTTGAATACCTTTCCTCGCGTATTAATGAGGCCATTCAGGAAAAATCTTGGAAACCCATCAAAGTTGCTAATAGAGGTCCATTCTTATCCCACTGGTTTTTCGCAGATGACATCGTTTTATTTGGTAAGGCCTCCCCTGATAACTGTCACGTGATTCGTGACATCCTCTCCGATTTCTGTTCACAATCTGGGCAACGCATTAGCTCCACCAAATCCAAAGTGTTGTTCTCCAAAAATGTTGCTCACCCTGATAGAGAGATCCTTGCTAACATCCTTCAATTGCCCGTAGCCCAGTCTTTTGGGGACTACCTTGGCTGCCCCATTCTAGGTAAGAGGCCTAGGAAAGCGGACTTCAAATCTGTTCTTGACAAAATAAACTCCAAACTCTCTGGATGGAAGAATAAAATCCTCCCCATGGTGGGAAGAACCACCCTTATCAAATCGGTTAACTGTACTATCCCGGCTTATGTCATGCAGAATACCATGCTTCCAAAATCGATCCATAAAGCCATTGACAAAGCTAATAGAGACTTCCTTTGGGGGTCATCTGCAAATGTGAGAAAAATCCACGCGGTGGGTTGGGAAAAAGTCACTAAACCCACTGAGCTTGGAGGGCTTGGCATCAAAACTTCTCTTGAAGCAAATATTGTTGCCATGGCCAAACTTAACTGGAGAGTGAATGTGGAAGACAAACTCTGGTCGCGTGTCTTACTTTCCAAATATAAGCATCGCTCCATTGCCCATAATCGCCCCTCTCCCACTTGGAGAGGCTTGACCAAAGGGGAACATGTATACAATGCTGGCACCAAAGTTGCTATTCGAAGTGGCAACAACACCTCCTTTTGGTACCTCAACTGGACTGGTCTCGGCCCGTTGAGGTCCTTGATCTCAGGTCCTCTCCTTGAAGAGGAATCTAACCTTACGGTCAGAGATGTTTGGGATTCAAATGAATGGGATCTCTCAAAAATTTCATTCTCTCTTCCCCTCGACATTCTCACTCGCATCTTCCTTGTTCACCCTCAGAGGTTGGATCCCCAACCGGATACCACAGTCTGGAACTCTTCCCCCAAAGGCACCTTTTCCTCCAATTCTGCTTGGCTTCTCACTAGAAATTTCGTCTGCACTCCCCCCTTTGATAATTGGACTTGGATCTGGAAAATTAAAACTAATCCCAGAATCAAAACTTTCTTCTGGCTTGCTGCCCAAAACAGACTCAAAACCAAGCACCTTCTTTTCTCAAGAAGCATCACCCAAAGTGACCTCTGTGAGATTTGTAATGCTGGCAGTGAAAACACAACTCACGTCCTTCGAGATTGCCATGTGGCCTCCATTGTTTGGGAAGGTGTTAGTATCCCTAACAGTGCTCTCTCTCTTTTCTCCTCTCCTCTCCCTCTTTGGCTAAAGCTAAACTGTGAATCACAAACCCTCCACCGATCGGGAATTCCGTGGCGTGTTGTCTTTCCTTTTACTTGTTGGAATATTTGGCTTCTCAGAAACAAAACCCTCTTCCAAAATGAACCTAGACGGGCCAGAGAACACTTGGACTCCACCATTACCTCTTCAATTGCTCTGGCAATTGAATGGTATTATATTGCAATGCCGGCTTTGAATTCACGAAATAGAAGTACTGTGCTTGTGAAATGGTGCCCTCCCGGCGCACCCTTCTTTAAATTAAATACTGACGGGGCATGCAAGAAGGATCCATCACAAGCCACAGGAGGTGGTCTAATCAGAGATGAAAAAGGAAACTGGATAGCTGGCTTCCACAGATCTCTCTACCCAATGACAGCATTGGAAGCAGAATTATGGGCTCTTAGGGATGGCCTACAACTCGCTCACAACAAGCAGCTTGTCCCCCTCTGTGTGGAAATTGATGCTCAGACAGCCATTCAGCTCATCATGGGCCCAAATCAACCCCGACACATTCTAAATAATCTCGTTCATGATTGCAGATGCCTGATGAGACAGCTGGGAGTGGAGAAGATTGACCATGTCTTTCGTGAAGGAAACAAATGTGCTGACTTACTAGCTAATATGTCATTTGATGATGATGCTCTCGGTTTTCATATATTTGATGTTGCTCCTACTTGTATTAATTCGCAACTTTGCGAAGACGCGAATGGGGTGGAATACCCTAGACTACTGTATGTTTCTTAAATTTGCTTTTTAATGTACCTGGTTTACCAAAAAAAAAAAAGACCACCATTTTGCCAATAGTGCTGAATTCTGCTCTAGTGATCTCTAAATTCATTTATGGAGTTACCATCCTTCACTTTCTTCTTGTTCAGACTCCCCCTTTGTGTTCCTTGAGCACTTGTGGTTAAAGTAATGGATCCACTCCGGTTGTACTTTTGGACTGGAGGGAACAATCTACATCACGATCGTGTGTCCATTTGCTGCAATGAATGGTGGAGATTTGTTCAAAAATTCTTTCATTAACTCTTCCATGGAATGTTTAACTATTCATTGAACAAATCCAAACTACCGATTATACCAATGAACGGTGGCGATATGGACTGTCTCCTCTGATCCAAAAGTACTACTGGAGAGGAGCTAGATCTTGCATTAATGGGTGGGTGTTTATGGGATACAACTTGTTCGTTTGGGATACTCAAAACCCCTGTGCACGGTCTTTAATAAATTTTCTCTAGCTATCTATCTCTTTGCACTTATTACATTTTAAAAACTCCCTCAAAATCCAAACCGAACAAGCTCTTTAGTCTAAGACCCATCATAATAAATTCCACTTTGTTTTCTTTCTCAACGCACAAAAGTAGAAAAGGTCAGCATGAAATTGCCTTGCAAAGTACAACATTTTCCTGAAAAGATTTTGAACACTTTTTGCACAAATTTAAACAAGTAATTGAGATATTTAAATTGGTGCAAAACTTTTAGAACATATGTGCAACAGTGCTTCATGCATGTTTTGATTTGAAAAATAGCACCACTTTTGTAATAAAATTTCATTATCGAATGGATAATTTTCCTGCAAAATCCAAAAAAACTCCACTCAAGCCATTGTCGCCTCGCATATTACATGACACTGACACACATTGTCATTGAAGAAAAATTAATATTTTTAAATGCATGTTCGATTATTCATCACATATTACTCCTTAAGCAATTGACTAGTAAGGTTCAATTCTTGAGGTCATGCTACAAGAAAGAAATTTATTGTCAATTCTCTAGTCTCGGCGTGGATGACCTACATTTGAAAGGACCGAAGAAGGAATTAGGGGTGTCTGGGCCAGCTAACATTGTGCCAACACATTTTTCGGCGTAAATGGCATGCCTTTGACGGATCGGAGAGAGAATTAGTTGAGATATGCATAAGTTGGCCCGGACACTGATTCTGTAATGTTCAGAACTTTGGTCTAGTCACCCTTAATTACCCTTTTAACCTCTATTTGGTCTTTCATTTTACCGTGCTTGACTGGCCGCCTACTAGCTCACCCAAGGCCGCAAAGCGACATCTTACTAAAAATCCGACTCTCAAAAGGTTCTCTCTCTTTTTTTGCTCTCTCTCTCTCTCTCTCTCTCTCTCTCTCTCCTGCATCGAAGCAGCATTCCTTCTTTCTTACTTGATCAGGGGATTAGAAAATGAAGTACTTCTGTTCGTAAACTTGGAATTTCTTGACACTGGAATTAAAGATATGTTATAGTAAATTATCTTTGCGTGACGGAAGGAGTAGCGTATTCTTTCACTTTATTTATCAAACCGTTAAAAAGACCGAAAACAAGTTTCCACAACTCTCTCTCACACATGCACCCCCAAGGGCCCCAACCACCCAGGCAGGGACGGATTCAAGCCAAAACTAAAAAAATTAAATTAAAAAGTTAGATATTTAACATAATTATGTAATGTAATACTATATTTAGCATACACACTTATATATATATATATATATCTCAAAAATAGAAATGTAGAATTAGTTCTGTGCTTCAATTTTTGTTGACTGGTTCATTTATTATTGTTGATTTATAACCTGGTCGTTTATTTATATATTTTAACTCTTGATTCTCTTTATTTTTATCTGAAATGGAAAAATATATTAAAAAATATCAATAAAACCATCTCAATTATTGTAAAGGCTTGTCAATGTCAACGTAAAACATACTCTAAAAGTTTTGCCTAAGATTGTGTGCGTATTTTTGGATTTTTTTAATAACAAATTTGCATTATGAATTTTATAGTCAATAATGAATGTCTTAATAAGGTGCCCCCACTACCCTAGATTTCTAAATCTGTCCCTGCATCCAGAGTCGACCCTGACTTGGCTTAAAGCGAAAATTAAAAATAGGGCCTTTTTGTTGGACTATATAATAAGGGATAAAAAAAATAGAAGGGCCCCTTGCAATATAGAATTTGCAACACTTGCTTTAACTCAAGGCCGACTCTGCCTGCACCCAGACACCCACTTGCCAGTGTCACTACTTTCGGCTCAAATGATCCAAATAAAAAACAAGCCAATCTGATAAAGAAATCTTACAAACACCTAATTGTGTTCCTTGCTGTAAAATTTTCTCCCCCTTTTGGAACCCGGGTAGCATTCATAAATTTGCGCTCTTACGTACACCCCTGGATCAGATACGCCCTAAAAAGAAAAGGAGCCATTGAATCTCAGAAGAGGTTTAAATTTACTGGTGATTTTGCTTAACTAATGTAAGTAAGATTAGTTTTTGGGTGTGTTAATTATTCATTTGTGGTTCATTCTTTTGTCTACAAAATTATAAAAATGGCGGGGTAAGATTTTTGGTGGAGAGGGGGCATTGATACTACGTACTTTAATATCTAGTCCATTTAAATCCCTAACCTACCCGAAAGAATAGTGGAAATAAAGTAAAAACATATATCTAATTAGGTGGATTCTACTTGTTGCATGTTTTCTATTGTATCTGGCCAAGTAATTAAAAATGTTGTAATTCCTAATTTTCATATCTAATTGGAGAAATAAAAACATTTGACGAAAAAAACCCAATAATCACAATTAACATCAAGGGGAATGAATTCGCAGTACTATTTGAAGGAGGAGTGGACTGAGGTTGCCAACTTGCGTTTTTTTAATTCCAAAGTTGTGGTCCATAAGTTAATTATATATATATATATATATATATATATATATATATATATATATATATATTACCTTTTTGGAATGTTTTGCAAATTATAATGCAACAAAAAAATTGTTGAGTTATGTATATATATTTTTAGAGAAAAAACTGCTCTGTTTGTTTATATATATTTATTCATCAAATAATCTTGTTTAGTCACAGAATTGGACCATAAGTAAGCTCATATGCATATCGGTGGTATTTTATTCCAATATCCAATTTGTCTCAATTTTTTGAATATTCTTATTTCCGTGAATATTTGTATGCCGACTCACTGAATTTATTAATAATGTGATTTACATATATTATGCTCACAATTTTGACAAAACTGTAGAGAAGGTTCAGTTATTTGATCTGTTTAGTTTTGTCGAGAGAAAAAAAAGAAATACGAAGATTTTTTTTTTCTCCAGTTAATATTTGGAATATATGAAATAAAATAAAAAGGTAAACTAATTAGGACAAAGAACAAAAACAGAATTAACAACTGGAGTAAAAGAATTAATTCCGATTCGAAAAACCTAAAAGAATTTTATGAGGAAATAAACGACTTGTCCTATTGATCCAACATGATACAAAGGGTATAAGGTTAAGCCCGTATTAATAGCCTCCAAAGGCCCAAATCACATTAAACGCCCAATTCACACACGCCAGACCCGGCCCACCAACTTCATCAACTCGTAAACGCGAGATCCTCACTCACGTTTTCAATATTACGCGGCCAAATGTAATTACAAGTAGCCAAGAGTAATTATGTGTGGTCAAGTGTAGTTACTAGTGGTCAAAAGATATGTAAAACATGAAAGAATCGTGTTCATTGATCACGCTTTCAATATTGCGCGGCCAAATGTAATTACTAGCGGCCAAGGGTAATAATGCGTGGCCAAATGTAATTAATAGCGGCGAAAAGGCATGTAAAACGCAAAAGAATCGTGCACAATGATCACGCTTTCAATATTATGCGGACAAATGTAATTGCTAGCGTCCAAGGGTAATTATGTGCGGCCGATTGTAATTACTTGCGGCCAAAAGGCATGTAAAACGTAAAAGAATCATTTACAGTGATCACGCTTTCAATATTGCGTGGCCAGATGTAATTCCTAGTGGCCAAAAGGCATGTAAAACACAAAAGAATCGTATATAGTAATCACGCTTTCAAACCTTGTGCATATCGACGCCGTAGTCTCAAACCTTGCAACTTCGAAACGGGATGTTGAACTTCTAAAAATGACGGAGTCCGGAACCTTCGCAACTTCAAAACTAGAGGTTCATCTTTTAAAACGAAGTAGTCTCAAACCCCGCAACTTAGATGTTCAACTTTTCCTTTCCTTCCAAATCAAATAGATTATGCCACTTGGCTGAAATAAAAAGGGCTTTTTCCGGAACTCCCCGTGGGATTTCATCCGTGGAGAGAACACAACTTTTTGCGAATCAAAGCACCAAGGGGGGCCAAAATCAAGGAAGCGGGGGCTCTGCTGTGCCTAATGGCACAGCACCCCCTACCCACACCCCAAACGGTACCGTTTGGAATTAAAATTTTTTTTAAAGTTATCTATTTGCAATCCTATGAAGCGGAAACGTGATTATAAGAGTATTAGAGATAAAATTTAATTATGCCCTTTTAGAATAATATGATCAGAATAATAAGATCTTCATACTAGTTCAAACTGATTGAAAATTGGAGTAGTTAATTTTTTATCTATATTTTTTAAAATATAAATGGTCTAAAAAATTAAGTGCTCCAATTTTTAATTCGTTTGAACAAGTGCGAAAATATTATTATTCTGATCATATACTTTTAAAGGATTGTAATTACCTTTTGTTTATAGAACTCTCATAATTAAGTATCTGCTTTTTATTTAGGATCTTGTGAAGCAGAAACGTGATTTTTAGAGCCTTAAAGATAAAAGTTAATTATATCTTTTTAGAATAATATGATCAGAATAATAAGATTTTCGAATTTGAAATTGTTCAATGGATTAAAAATTAGAGCACTTAAAAAAAATTTAGACCATTTATATATTAAAAAAATATGGTTAAAAAACTAACTGCTCCAATTTTCAATCAGTTTGAACTTGTGTGAAGATCTTATTATTCTGATCATATTATTCTAAAGATGCATAATTAAATTTTATCTTTAAGGCTCTCATAATCACGTTTCCGCTTCATAAGATTGCAAAGTGATAACTTTAAGATTTTTTTTAATTCCAAACGGTACCGATTGGGGTGTGTTTGGGGTGTGGGTAGGGGATGCTGTGCCTAATGGCACAGCAGAGCCCCCGCTTCCCAAAATCAAGGCTTTTCTGCGTAGGAGGTAGAACCCCAAACCTTGCATCTTCAAAGCAAATGTCATCATTGACCTTTTCTTGTTAATAAAAAACCCAACCTGAAGAACATGCATCCATTGGAAAAGGTATGATTGCACTTACAAAATCCCTTGCCTTTAGCAGATAAGACTAGTTGATGGTAGGAGCTTTAGAATGGAAATGGAAGTTGCGTAGAAGCTGCACGTACGCAAGTTGTATACACCAGAAACGGCAGCTTTGAAAGTGAAATTGGGTTAGCATTTGTTTTAGTCTTATCAACTGATCACGTTCCCAGAAAAAATAAATTCCTACGAAGTCGAAAATGCAGATTCCATAATGTGATATCCCAAACTATCCCTCACCCTAGCATCTTTCAAATGCTTGCTCGATAAATCAGCACATATTATTTGTTTTAGTCAAAAAGGTTAATTCGATTGATTGGTGGGTTTACCCCCACACAATTGATCAGTAGACTTTAATTCTTGAGGCCAGGTTACAAAAAAGTAATTTCTTGTCAATTCTTTAGTCTCAGCGTGGATGACTTACTTTTGAAAGGACCAGAGAGGTTATTAATTAGAAGTGTCCATGCCTGCTTACGCACACTTCAAATAATATGTACCAATACATTTTTTGGCGTAGATGGCCTACTTTTGACAAATCATGGAGGGAATTAATTGAGATGTATATAAATTGGTCCAGATATTGGGCCATACTAGGCTTTTAACCTCTGTTTGGTCTTTTATTTAACCGTGCTTGACTAGCTGCCTACTAGCTCACCCAAGGACGCAAACCGACATCTTATTAACAAACGACTCTCAATTCTCTCTTTTTGCTCTTTCTTCTCATGCGCTCTCTCTCTCTCTCTCTCTCTCTCCTGCGTCGAACCACCATTCCTTCTTTCTTGCTTGGTCAGCGGATTAGAAAATTAAATACTTCCGTGCAAAAAATTCGAATTTCTTGACACCGAAATTAAAGATCTTAAAGTAGATTATCTTTGCGGGATAGGAGTAAGAGTGTATTTTTTCACTTGGTTTATCAACTAGAGGTAATGATCAGAGACAGATAGAGAGAAAAATGTGAGTAATGATTGGAGATAAATAGAATAATGATTTGATTCAAAATCCAAAACCCTTAAACGAACGGGATCTAAAACACTGAAAACAAGTTTCCCACGACTCCCCAACCACCTAGGCACCCACTTGCCGGAGTCACTACTTTCGGCTCAAATGATCCAAATAAAAAAGATTTGCTCGTTGGCCACGCAGACATTGGATTTTCTCCTTAACAAATGGACAAGTTTTTGAGAATACAAATGGGGCACGCAGTTGGATTTTTTATTTTTTTTGGTCTTTTGGATGCTTTTTTAGGTCTTTTTCAATTGGATTTGTTGTGGAAACCCTACTAAAGTTTCACCTATGATTTGACCACCTTAAAGCAGCAAACTCTGACCCGATTTTTATTCATTTTGAAAATCGGTTTCGCTCACATTGTAGAGCTCGTTGAGCACTTCAGTCACGTAAAAAACAAGCCAATTAATCTGATACCTAAACTAGTGAAATCTGACCAATACATAATCGAATTCCTTGGTGTAAAGTTTTTTCCCCCATTTAGTAACCGGGCGGCATGTATATATTTGTGCTCTTACGTACACCCCTGGATCAGATACATCCTAAAAAGAAAAAGGACCATTAAATCTTAAAAAAGGATTTAATTTACTGGTGAGTTTAAGTAAGATTAATTAGTTTTTGAGTGCATGTGTTAGTCATTTGTGGTTCGACAACCATTGCTTTGTGCAGTATTGGTAAGTCACTGCCTCCCCGGCCCTTTGTGGAAAGACTTAGGTTCGAGCCCCACAGGGGGCCAGGGCTATGGATAGCCTCTAGACCTCCTGTGCTAATCCTAACACCCTCCACTAACCCCCGTTGATGTATATTGCTTGACAAAAAAAAAAAAAAAAGTCATTTGTGGTTCATTCTTTTGTCGATATGTATAATTATAAAAATTGGGGATGACACATATATACAAGAAGACGTAAGCAATAACTTAGATGACGCATACAAGAAGACGTAATCAATAACTTCGTTACTACGTACGTAACTCGTTAATATATAGGAAACTTCTCAGGAAATTAATTAGGGTTTAATTTCGGATTAATTTCCTTAACGATGAAGATTAGTTTCGTGGTGTTTAGTCGTTTGTGGTTGACTCTTGTATCTATAAATACCTTCCTCTAGTGTTCATCTCGATCGATAGAATTAATCGTCTCTCCCTTCCCTTTGCATACTTCCTTGCCCTTTTCTCTGTTCCCACACGAATTTAATTGAGAGATACTTTTATTTTTATTTTCCTTCTGTCGATTTTCTTGACGACTTCATTTGTGTAAGGTTACAAAGGAGTATTATTGTCAATGGCGCCAAATCAAAAGAGGTTTGTTCTCAAGTTGGCTAACTATTGCGAATGCGATGGTTGTCACAGAACGCTGAAGAAGCTGCTTAAAATCGATGGAGTCCATTCAACGCTCATCGATGCAAAGACAGGGGAGCTTACTGTTTCGGGCCCTGTGGATCCGCAAAAGGTCATAAGGTTCCTTGAAACAAAGGGCAAAAAAGCAAAGCTCGTTACGGAGGAAATTCAGCCGAAAAGAAACAACAGCTGCAACGCGCAAATTATAATGCTGCCTGTGGCCAGCATGCCACAGCCAGTAGTTGTTCAAGAATTCAAAGGGTTAAAACAATTGGAGGTGACCTATTCAAAGAACGTGAAGGTGACGTTCAATGGGAAGAACATAGATGAGGTGAGCACACAAAGTGATACCCGAATAAAGATGGTCATGGATGATGATCGTTACCATGGGCGTGGTACTGGAACTTCTTTTCGCGGCCCTCATCTAGAGTCGGCGACCCCATGGCAAGGAAACTATTTTCCACTACAGGAGCTACCATCGGTGGCCGGTTACGAGCCATCGGCACCTCCGTTGTACAGACAAGTTTGGCCGTTTGGGTCATGAGGAAAGTCTAAGCAGCTGCAAGATGTTGTGCATGTGATAAACTATTTTCATGTTTTGCCAGTGGAAATTAATTATATTTTGAAGTTATAAAGAATATTAATGGAGTTAAGATTGTGAAAGCTATCCCTATTAAAAGTGAAGTGGAGATCATGGGTAATTGGGTATAGTTCTTGTAAGATAGGGGTAGTGGGTTACTTTTTGTGTTACTATAAATTTGCATGTAATTTATTTTCAAGTATGAGTAAATAAAATATTGTGAGTTTGTGTCTGCATGTTCTCTTGCCTACATCAATGCATGTGGTCGTCTTCTTCTTCTTCTTCTTCTTCTTCTTTTTTATTTTTTTATTTTGGATACCTCATTTTTACCTTTCGGATTTGAGAATAAATTCGTGAATAATGCATTTACAAAATAGAGAGATAGATCATATATAGAGGCACAATCTTCAATCAGTCACAGAGAAGTTTTTGCATTCCTATTTTGGATTCTCATTAATTTCGACCTAAGATATATATATATATATATATATATATATATATATATATATATATGTTATACCTTTCCCTAATCTATATTCACAAAATCCAACTGTGGTCCCAACTGCATTCCATTTTTTTTGAACGGCGAAAAAGAAATTTTATTAATCACGAAAATGGAGTACATCAAGATAAATGGCAAGAAATATAGCATCACTACATGAGAGTAACATCCCAATTAGATTGACACCCTACCTCACGACAATCATTTGGTATTCAAGCCCAAGGATTGATAAAAAATCGACCCAAGTGGATTACTCCGTACAATATAAATTCCAAGAGATGCATTAATTAGTTGGTCAGATAAAAATCTTTTAGTCGGACTATGAATTTCTAATTACAAGTTTCCTGTTTTACCTTTTCCATAAAAGAACAAAGGATTCACGTAAAAAGGTGAAAATATTTATGTTGAACGCCTATTGAAAAGATTGTACGAGTTTCCATCCAAACAGGCCAATAAGGTACGTGTTCACGCTAATCCTAGAAATAAGACCTTGTTGTATCGAAAACGTGTCTAAAAAATTTAATTCACTTTTATTTTTTGTTGTAAATTCAGCATATTATTAATATTTTTTTTGATCAGGGAATGCTATTGGAGTAATTGAATTGCATAATACTAGCGTCCTACGTCATCTATATTTTTATTGTTCTCCTATCAACTCATGACATGCATCTGCAAACATATTCTCTTTGGCACTTATGAGTTTGCTCTTTTCTTCTGTGTTATCGATTCTCACGGGACCAATCACTTTTTAAGTTTTATTTGAACCCCCTACTATTGAATTGTTGGATTAGTTCTTCTAGAATTAGCGGAGGTACACGTAATTGAGACACCTTTGAGTTATGGAAAATACGTTTTCTATTTCATGTACCTAATGTATGTTTAAACAACAGAAAAGTACGTTGATCTTTTGGTCGGCTGGGGTAGGGCTCCCGATTTTATCCTTTTCCTTAATCCTTAGAGTGTGTTATACTCCTAGCTTGGAGGCCACGCATTGAAGGGTGGAATTCGTCGGTATTGACTTCTAGTCAACTAATAGTGCCATGTTTGATGTTTTTTCCAAAAAAATGAGAATGTTTCTGTGTCTTTTAACAGTTCTAAGAAATAAAAAAATTACCGACATGGGCTTTAAACATTCTCCATTGAATCTACTATTAAGGTGGAAGGCCGATCGAGGACGTAGTTTTTTCTTTAATTTCTTTTTTTTTTTTTTTTCCTTTGGTAAAAGGTGAATTGGGACGGCCAGTATAGTTGATTCCACTTAGATATGATCACAGGGGAGCTCACTTGCTTTGGGGATGTCCGGATTTGACCCATAGTTAACTTGCTTTGGGGATATCCGGACTTGACCCATAGTTGACTCGGTTAGGAAGAAAATATTTGTCCATCACCAAGTTGCATGACCTGTCATCAAAATTCCACCGAAGTGCAATTAACTAGACATGAGAGCCCCTCGACCAACTATTTGATTCTAAGTCGACTCGAACTCAAAATCAATGGGAGGAAAAGAGATTTAATTAACCCGGCTACCTTAGCCATCTAAACTACCACCCCAGTCTTAAAACTTAAAAAGGCCGAGTAGTAGTCAATTACACAAAACTGCTAGTACTAAACTCCATTGCTCAGGACGTAGTTTTTTAAACTGTAAAACAAACTAAACAAATAGACTAGAAAAGTACGTAGACCCGTTTTACGAGATTCTTTTAATGATCAATTTTAAGCAAAGAATGAAAGAACCAATGGTGTGCATCTATTGTACACATATGTCATTTCAGAACACGGTAAATAAAAATTGAATTAGAGAGTTTTGAGAGTTGGCTTGATGGTCAAGACCTAAGGTTTTGAGAATTTGCGTCCTCCGAAATCTTAAGTTCAAAACTTTTTACACGCTTGCTATTTACTTTAGTGGAACTCTCCTAAAATAATGATAATTAACCCCTCATGTTGTTGGAACTATGGAAACAATAATGAGCCCACATGTTGTTGGAACGTACTAAGATAATATGTCATATCTTTACGTCCTCTCAGATCTTAAGTTCAAAACTTTTTACTCTCGTTTCGGGCCTTTCGGCCTAAGATAATACGGAGTATGTCATATTTTCCCCTAATCTATATAATTCACAAAATTCCAACTGTGGTCATATTTTTCTCTAATCTATATAATTCACAAAATTCCAACTGTGGTCCCAAACTACGCCAAATTTTGGCTTTACCGGCAATAGTATTATCGGCATTAATTTAATTCCGTCAAAAGACACTTTTAGCGGAATTAATAAGACCGCCGGGAATAATTATCCTAACAGTAAAGCCTTGTGCACAACAGGCTTTTTCTCCCGCCTCGGGTAGCACAAAGATGATTGGAGCCGCTCATTTTGTTCAAAATATGTCGTTTAAGGTCTCTGAAAAAAATGAGCTTCGTTCGATACCGTTAGAGGCGTCAACAAAACACCCAAAATCACTTCAGAATTTAGGTGTGCACAGCTCTTATCCTAAAACGGCGGTTTTCCTAAGACTGCCGTTTTTAGTGACTTTTATTGGCGATTTTTTAAATTACCGCCGAAAAAAGTAGAATATACGGTTGTTTTTAATACCGGCGGTTAATTACCACCGTTTATAATAAAATCGACCCGTATAATATAAATAATATTATTTATCCTAGTTGAACAAAAATGTGGGTTATCCTAGTTGGGCACACGCGTGTGCAAAGATCCAGAGGTTTCGGGTTCGACTCATGGGAAAAGCAAAAAAATTAACCGCCCATTTAATTAATACGGTTTTTAGTATTACCAGTGGTTTTTTACTGCTGTTTTTGTTTTTCCGACAATTGCTTTACCGGCAGTCTATTACCGGCAGTTGTTAGTATTACCGGCGGTTTTTCGACCATTTCCGACGGTTTTCTAATGCCGTTAAAGGTAAAATTTGGCGTACGTTCCATTTGAAGACGACTTGCATATCTAACTTATCGTGTACGCCTTTGAGTTTCCATATTATTTGATCCAATTCTTGTTGCATTAATTAGTTGGTCATGAGGGAAAAAAATTCTTTTATTTGGACTATGAATTTGTAATTACAAGTTTCTTGTTTTGCCTTTTCCATAAAAGAGCAAAAGATCCACATGAAAAGCCTATAAAAAGGTGAACACATATATTTATGGTGAACGCCTATTAAAAAGATTATATGAGTTTCCATCCGATTTCGAACAGGAGAATAAGGTACATGTTCAAGCTAAATCCAAGAATATTTAAATAAGACGTTGTATCGAAAAACATGTCAAAAAAATTTAATTTAACTTTTTTTTTTTGTTGTAAATTCAGCGTATTTTGATTAGGAGAGAGATGTATATTGCTAGATGCTAACCAAACCATTATGGATTGGGTAAAAAAATTCAGCATATTATTGATTTGTTTTTTTATCAGGGAAAGCTATGAATTGCTTAATACTAGCGTCCTACATCCTCTCTCTTTTTATTGTATGTCTTCCTATCAACTCATGATATGCATGTGCAAATATATTCTCTTCGGCACTTAAGAATTTGCTCATTCCTTTTGTATTATCGATTCTTAAAGGACCAATCATTTTTTTAGTTTTATTTGAGCCCCCTACTAGTGGATTGTTGGATTAGTTCTTCTAGAATTAACAGAGGTACACGTAACCGAGACATCTTTGAATTATGGAAAATATGTTTTCTATTTCTTGTACCTAATATATATATATATTAGGTAAGTTGATTGAACAACAGAAAAGTAAGTTGATCTTTTGGTCGGCTAGTAGGGCTCCTAATTTTATCGCTTTCCTTAATCCTTGAAGTGTGTTATACTCCTAGCTTGGAGGCCACGCATTGAAGGGTCCAATTAATTACTAGTCGGTATTGACTTCTAGTCTTCTACTCTCATCTAATCCGATTTCCCTTTCCCTTTCCCTTTCCCTCCAGGCTTCTAGCAAATTCACACGTCCCAAACACGTCAGTGACGTCATTCCCCGTGGGTAAAATGACATCATAACTATCACCCCAGCCAGCCCCATCGCTGCCGTCCACTGAATTTAGACTTTTTCTTCTTTTATTTATACGAACACCGATTCTTTTGATAAATAATAAAATAAAATAAAAAATTAGTACCAAGAAAGAAGAACACCGATTCCTCATGAAACGATAACAGCTTCCTAGTACTCCGGATCCAACCTATGAAGATTTTTTCCATGAGTCCTGCTACACACGCAGCAGATCTGTGTACAGATTGTACACAGATTTTATTGTGGGGTCCTCTACGGGTCTCACACAAATCATTCGAGCTGTTCATTAAAAGTAAAACATTTTTTCAAGGGTCTCTGTAAAAAATAAGCTCAATCCGATACCTATAGGTGCTTCATCTAATCATCTAACTTTTCATTCAGATTTTCGGATAATGAAATGTTATATGGTTGGATCGAGTACCTATAGGTATTGGATTGAGCTTATTTTTTAATGAGACCATTGAAAAAATATTTTACATTTAATGAACGGCTCGGATGATTTGTGTGGGATCCGTGGTGAATCCCACAACAAAATCTGTAAACAGATCTGCTGTGTGTGTAGACTTTCTGTTTTTCCACAAATTTAACGAAGTACAGTAGTAGTAATTGAGATTTTTAAATAAGTGTAAAATTCTAAAAACATATATGCAACAGTAGTACTTCATGCTTGTTTTGATTTGAAAATAGCACGACTTCTCTTATAAACTACTCTATCAATATTGAACGGATATAATTCCCTCTAGTCCTTAGGTGGATCCGCTAATGGTGATGAGAAGCAATGTAAATTAATTGTCCCAAGTCAAACATTGAAGACTTTATAGGAGTAATATTTAAACTTAGGCCCTGTTTGATAACAGTGATAGATGGATGAAATTCGTAAGGAGATATGAGGATGAGATTATTAATATCATGTTTGTTTGAGATAGGATTAGATGATGGGATTGGATTGATAGAAAAAATTGGTAATGAGAAGGGATTGGTAATGAGAAGGGGTTGAGATTGGACTAAGAATACCAAGTCCCATGGGGTATTACTAATATCCCTATGGAGCTCACTACTCATCCCAACGGAGTAATAATTCAGTTACCGAACAAGGGTTTGGGAAGCCCTTGGGATTGGTAGTCCAATTCTAAGGCATAGTCCAGTTATCAAACGTGGCCTTAAAGAATAAGGATCGCTCTGACAACCCAAATGGGACATGAGTCCACAACTTTCGTATAATGAGCCTAGCTTCTATACTAACTATCTTATGCCTTATTTGGATCAAGATTTTGGAAAAAAAGAATTCAACTCAAAAAATACTTTTTTTTATCCGACTAAAAAAATACTCATTACTCATACTCTCAATCATTACTCTTCCCTCATTACTCATATCTCCAATCATTATTCTCATTTCTCTCTCTATTTTCCTCCACTTATTACCTCTACTTCTAATCATTACTCTCATAAAAAAATTGAGATCCAAACACGGCATTAAAATGTCAAAACTGAATGTCTCACCTTTTAAATAAATATTAATTTAGTTGGAAAATGGAAAAATCATAGCAAATCAATCGAACGCGATACTATGATAGGGCTATTGAACTACATATAATCCAATAACCTCAATGATTTAATTTAATACACCCTACAAACGTTATGTTTGTTGTGTTTTGGTCTAATTTAATTACGACTTGAAATTTTTGGATTAAGAAAATACTTCTGTGCTTCTCTCCCGTATCCCCTCTCTAGAATTCGAAATCTCCTAGTATTACTTCCTCCATCCCGCAAAAAATAGTCTGTCACAAAAGGACTTGAAATTTTTGGATTAAGAAAATACTTCCGGGCACAAATTTTGAATTTCTTGACATTGGAATAAAAGATCTTTTAAAGTGGGTTGATTATCTTTGCAGAATGGAGAAAGGACCCTTTTTTTTGGGTTGATCAAACTGTCAAAATTATTTGGCACCGCTGCCTAACACCCGAACCGTTCGTGCCAAAACTAATGACCGGATCAATTATTTGGCACAACTGTCTAACACTCCACTTGGCAACATCTCCAAAGTTGCGTAGAAATTCCACGCAAGTTCTAAACACCAAAAACGGCAGAATTCTTGGCATGTATGATGTACTATCAATGATCCCTCCTCTCAAAACTTATGAGTTATGACCTACGAAAATGCAGATTCCACCTCTCTGAACTATGATATCCCACAATATCCCTCCCCCCAGCATCCTTCTGAGTTCTGAGAAGACAAAAGAAATAGTCTAGGAAATGCAAATTTCAGTGAGTCATTCCCCGACCAAATGTTATTCCGAAAAACGTGTATCAGCTCCTGAATTCACTCTGTACCTTAAAGCCTTGGTTGACAACATTTTCCCATTCTGTATCCCTCCTTGCTATTCAACAAATACCCTTCCATACATTGGAAACTTTACGACCGCTAGGTACTTGTGGAAACCAGTCAGGCCCGTCCTAGTTTTGAAAAAAAAGAACTTTTAGAAAATGAAGGTAATTTCAAGTTAAAAAATTATTTGTTTACGCAAATAATTTCCTATCAATATAGATTTTATTTGATAAATTTCATTAAGATCTTTTAAACGGTGCAAAAAAAATTAAAAATTATTTTTCATTTTCATTATATTTAAACTTGAAATTACCCTCTTTTTTAAAAAGGAAGGTTTAAAAAAAAAGCAAAATTGGGCCTTAATAACCTGAACTGTATCCCATACTACCTGCGGATTACCTCCAACAACTTTGAACTTTTTTCTTGGCTAAATCTCCACCACCATTTTTGCCAATGGTGCTGAATTCTGCTCTAGTGATCTCTAAATTCATATATGTGGTTACCATCCCCCACTTCACTTTCTTCTTGTTCAGACTCCCCCTTTGTGTTCCTTGAGCACTTGCTGTTAAGGAAATAGATCCTCTCTGGTCATACTTTTGGACTGAAGGGGACAGTCCACATTACGACCGTCTATTCTATTTTTCTTCCTTAACTCTTTGATGGAAGAGTTTTGAACATTCAATTTGTCTCAATTCTTTGAATATTTGTATGCTGACGCACCGAATTTATTAGTGATGTGATTTACTTATATTATGCTCACAATTTTGTCAAAACTATAGAGAAGGTTCAATTATTTGATCTATTTAGTTTTGTCGAGGGAAAAAAAAATACAAAGATTTTTTTTCTCCAGTTAATATTTGAAATATATAAAATAAAATTAAAAAGTAAACTAATTAGGACAAAGAACAAACAAAAAATTAACAGCTAATGGAACTTTAGCTTTAGTTGATCATGACCAAGAAACCACAGGTTTCGGGTCCCAAATAAATTAGAGTAAAAGAATTAATTCCGATTCGAAAAACCTATAAGAATTTAATTAGGAACAAAAGGACTTGTCCAATCGATCCAACATGATAGAAAGAGTATAAGGTTAAGCCTCCAATTAATAGCCTCAATTCACGCACGCCAGACCCGGCCCACCAACTTCATCAACTCCTAAAAGCGAGATCATCACTCACGTTTTCAATATTATGCGGCCACATGTAATTTGAAGCGGCCAAGGGTAAATATGTGCGGTCAAATGTAATTATTAGCGATCAAAAGACATGTAAAATGCGAAAGAATTGTGTACATTGATCACGTTTTCAATATTACGCAGCCATATGTAATTATTAGTGGCCAAGGGTAATTTTACGCGGCCAAAGTAATTACTAGCGACCAAAAGGCATGTTAAACACAAAAGAATCGTGCAAAGTAATCACGCTTTTAATATTACGCGGCCAGATGTAATTACTAACGGCCAAGGGTAATTGTATGCAGTCAAGTGTAATTCCTCGCGGCCAAAAAGCATGTAAAACGCGAAAGAATCATGTACAATAATCCTGCTTTCAATACTTCGCGACCAGATGTAATTCGTAGCTGCCAAGAGTAATTATTTGCAGCGAAGGCATGAAAACACAAGAGAACCGTGCACATCGACGTTGTAGTCTCAAACCTTGCAACTTCGAAACGGGATGTTGAACTTCTCAGAACGACACAGTTCGGAACCTCTTAACTTCAAAACTAGAGGTTTTATCTTTTAAAACAAAGTAGTCTCAAACCCCGCAACTTAGATGTTTAACTTCTCCGTTCCGTCCAAATCAAATAGATTATGCTGCTTGGCCGAAAGTGAAAAGGGCTTTTTCCATAATTCCCCGTAGAGAACACAACTTTTTGCTAACCAAAGCACCAAGGGGGCCAAAATCAAGTCTTCTCTGCGTGGGAGGTAGAACCCCAAACCTTGCATCTTCAAAACAAATGTCATCATTGACCTTTCCTTGTTAATAAAAACCCAACCTGAAGAACATGAATCCATTGGAAAGGGTATGTCTGCACTTACAAAATCCCTTGCCTTCTGCTGATATATAGGACTAGTCGATAGAAGCTTTAGAATGTGGATAGAAGTTGAGTAGAAGATGGAAATACGCAAGTTGTAAACACCAGAAACGACAGATTTCTTGGCATGTATGATGTAGTACTATCAATGATCCCTCTTCTCAGAACTTATGACCTTTTTAGCAATTCTACTTTCAATTGCCTGCCAAACATAAAATCTCAACCTTTGTTGGAGCTAAATTCTTCCAAATGGCCCCCTAAATTGTGATCTTCAATCTGTGTTAGTTGTTCCCATCATTGGTAAAGTCATATGTGTCAGTTGAAAATCTCCCTTCTGAGCTCCAATTCTATATTATAAAGTCGTTTGTGTTGCCTTGAAAGTGAAATTGGGTTAGCATTTGTTTTAGTCTTATCAACTGATCACGTTCTCAGAAAAAATAAATTCCTACGAAAAGTAGGAGTCGGCATGCCAGACGCAAAAAATAAAATAAATCTATATAATTGAGTTAAAAAGTAAACATTTTTATGAGTAACTTTATTCATTAGACATTAATTTGGTGAATTGTTAATAAATAACAAAAAAAAAAAGAAGAAGCTAAAAGTAGGACTTTTTAGCATGACATGACTCGACACGAACAAAGACACGAAAGATTAGGTGAGTTGAGAAAATGTGATGGAAATTCATAAATAAAATTTTAGAGACATAACACGAAAATGACATGAAATACCTGTATACCCACCCCTGTATGCCCGCCCCTTGCGAAAATGCAGAATCCACACTGTGATATCCCAAACTATCCCTCACCCTAGCATCTTTCAAATGCTTGTTCGATAATTCAGCACATATTATTTATTTTAGCCACAAAGGTTAATTCAATTTATTGGTGGGTTTGTTCCCCACACAATTGATCAGTATGGTTCAATTCTTGAGATCAGACTATAAAAAAAGTAATTTCTTGTTAATTCTCTAGTCTTGGAGTGGATGACTTGCCTTTGAAAGGACCGGAGATGGAATTAGGGGTGTCCAGGCCAGTTTACGCACACTTCAAATAATATGTGCCAACACATTTTTTGGCTCGTGTAGATGGCCTACCTTTGACGGATCTGGAGAAAATTAGTTGAGATGAGCATAAGTTGGTCCGGACACTGGACCAAACTAGGCTCTATAAAATGTTACTCCCTCCGTCCTTTTTTAAGTGTCCTGTTTTGTAACTCCAACTTATTAAAAAAACACCATCATTACACCTTTCATATCAACTTTTTTCTCCACTTTCCCTACTTACCCATCATCATTACACTTTTATTCACAAACTTTTCAAAATAAAATATACTTTTAGGGGCAAAATAGACCATGGACCAATTTTTACCCTCATAGCTTTACAAAATGGACACTTATTTAAAAACAGTTTAAAATAGAATACTTGACACTAAACAAGGGAGAGAGAGTACAAATTTTGGTTCAGTCACCTTTAATTACCCTTTTAACCTCTATTTGGTCTTCTATTTAACTGTGCTTGACTGGCTGCCTACTAGCTCACCCAAGGACGCAAACCGACATCTTATAAACAATCCGACTCTCAATTCTATCTTTTTGCTCTTTCTTCTCATGCTCTCTCTCTTCCCTGCATTGGACCGCCATTCCTTATTTCTTACTTGGTCAGCGGATTAAAAAATTACATACTTCCGTGCGTAAAATTTTCTTGACACCGAAATTAAAAATCTTAAACTAGATTATCTTTGCGGGACAGAAGGAGTGGCGTATTTTTTCACTTGGTTTATCAAGTAGGGATAATGATTAGAGAGAGATAAAGAGAAAAATGAGAGTAATAATTAGAAATAAATAGAATAATTATTAGAATCAAAAATCCAAAACTCTTAAACGAACGGGATCTAAAACACTGAAAACAAGTTTCCTACAACTCCCCGACCATCCAGGCACCCACTTGCCAGTGTCACTACTTGCGGCTCAAATGATCCAAATAAAAAAGATTTGCTCGTTGGCCTCGTAGACATTGGATTTCTCCTTAACAAATGGACAAGTTTTTGAGAATACAAATGGGGCACGCAATTGGAATTTTTTTTAAGGTTTTTTCAATTGGATTTGTTGTGGAAACCCTACTAAAGTTTCAGTTCTGATTTGACCACCTTAAAGTAGCAAACTTTGACCCGATTTTTATTCATTTTGAAAATCGGGTTCACATTACAGAGCTCGTCGAGCACTTCAGTCGTGTATAAAAACAAGCCAATTAATCTGACACCTAACCTATTGAAATCAGACCAACACCTAATCGAGTTCTTTGGTGTAAAGTTTTTCCCCCTTTTAGAACCCGGGCGGCATGCATATATTTGTGGTCTTACGTACACCCCAGGAATAGATACACCCTAAAAAGAGAAGGAACCATTGAATCCCAAAAAAGGATTTAATTTACTGGTAAGTGTAAGTAAGATTAATTAGTTTTTGAGTGTGTTAGTCATTTGTGGTTCGACAACCACTGCTTTGTGCAGTTGGTAAGTCACTGCCTCCCCATTGTGGAAGGTCTTGGGTTCGTGCCCCACGAGGGGTAGACCCTTTAGGGGCCAGGGCTATGAATAGCCTCTGGACCTCCTGCGCTAACCCTAACACCCTCCAGCCACTAATGTATATCGCCTGACAAAAAAAAGAAGTTATTTGTGGTTCATTCTTTTGTCTATATATATATATATATATATATATATATAATTATAAAATGTTGGGATGGTTCAAATCCCAAATTAATTAAATGTCTTGCACTGGTTGTTTGTCTCTGGATTGCCGAAGTGCTAGCTGGTGCTAGCTGACTTTCTTTTTCTCTGCCGGTGTGACCTTCCATCTTCTTGCTGGGAAAAGAACTTGTTATTAATGCATGGATCGGTGGGTGTATATAATGGCATGAGGAATGTTTTTCGGGAACACAGAGAGAGGAAAAGAAAAACAGTGTGTGCAAGTGTAAGTCAAGTCTTATACTTGGTGTGAGAGTGGGTTCTTTGTGAGAGTGGGTGTATAAGGGGTTAGGTTTGAGTTTTCAAACTCGGGTGTTCTCTTGTACTAATTCTCTCATAGTGAAACAACGGGATCCTCTCCGTGGAGTAGGCATGTTTTACCGAACCACATAATTCTTTTGTGTCTCTCTCTATTTTATTTTTAATCGTACTTTCATTGGTTGCGATTGTGGTTGTGTTTGAATCTCAGTTGTTGGGTGCTTCCGCATTTAATCCCAACATAAAAATGGTGGAGTAAGATTTTGGTGGAGAGAGGGCACACATGCTACGTACTTTAATATCTAATCCATTTTAAATCCCTAATCTACCCAAATAAGAATGGAAATTAAGTAAAAAGATATTTCAAAATTTGGTGGATTCGACTTATTGCATGTTTTCTATTGTATCTACCCAAATAATTAAAAATGTGGTAACGATCCTAATTCTCATATTGAATTGGAGAAATAAAAACATTTGACGAAAAAAACCCAGTAATCACAATTAACATCAAGCCAGGGGAATGATTTCGCAGCGTACTTCACTTTTAATAAATGATAGGCACGTAAATGCTCACATATGCGCCCCTAATTTATCATTATTAAGTCTATTTTATATTATTATTTAGAGTTTAATGCTTGATTTTTATATTGTAGGTGTTTGGAAGCTTAATATCATAAAGTCAATTAAATTCGTTGAATTAAAGATTACAATACTCTTGGCCTTAATAAAGATGTGCACGTGGGAACCCACGGCAAAAATATTGCTGGCCTTGTTCCGTAGTGGGCCAGGCTTATAATTCCAAGGGTAGAAAAATAGGGCTTTAGGATGTCAGCTACAGCACCTTATAAAAGGAAGATGCAGAGCTGCGCATCTATGAGACACACCACGGACGGACGAAACAAATAGGACGAACGGGGCTGCCGGCAGCGGATAAAGAACGGGCTGCCATCAGGAAAAATTCATTTGTTCTGACTATTGTTAAGTTTTCTTCCGAGTTCTTTTTCCTTTTCTTCCTTTCAAGTTTTTAAGTTTTGTTCAATTACTCGCACTCTGGTAATTAGTTTTAATTTCTGTTCTTAATAAAAGTTATTCGTTAGTATTTGATTAGTTGTTATCTTTTGTTTATTTCTTTTTCATGTCGTGTAATAGAAGCATGTTTCGAGTTAGAGTTTCTTTTATTTTATGCGGAATGATTAGTGAGTAGTCGTATAGGTAGGGTCACGGAATGATTAGCACACCGTGACCTGTTCGGATACTGCTCCTATTTTCAACCAGTAAAGAAAAAACAATTTTAGGTTAATAAAGAACATTCGTTAGACGAACCTGGGCATCGTCGGACCCCATGTGAACGGCGGGTCCAAAACCCATTCTTCGGTACGCATGGATGAACGGCGACCATAAGGATTTGCATCTTTTGGGGTATCTTTTTCTCACTAAAATCGAACGTTTTTAAGAATACTGAATGGAACACGCTAATCCGGACTGGTTTCGAGTGCTATGAACACTACGATCGTACCTCTTTTAATTATTTGACAAGAACAATTGTATCCTTGAGTTTTAGTTAAGTCTCAATCAAATCGACAGGGGTGGCTACCTAAGAGCCCGTTAAATTAGTAAAACCCAAGTTTGTAGTCAACATACATCACTGTCCCTGTGGATTTGACTCCAAACTTACTGGATATTGTGCTGCGTCGGTCTCCGCCCTACGCTTAGGGCAACCCATTAATTTAGGACTAGGAATCCATCAAGCAATAAATACAGCCCATAAAAACAGACAAATTTTAGAGTGCAATATAAAAAATACAGAGTGCAAAAAAAAAAAAAAAAAAAACCTCAAAGTCCTGCATTCTAGAAAGAAGACGTAAGCAATAAATTCGTTGCTTCGTAAGCACTTACTACGTACGTAACACGTTAATATATAGGAAACTTCTCAGGAAATTAGGGTTTAATTTCGGATTTCCTTAACGATGAAGATTAGTTTTGTGGTGTTCGATTCGTCATTTGCAGTTGACTCTTGTATTTCTATCTATAAATACTTTCCTCCAGTGCTCATCTCCATCCATAGAATTAATTTGTCTCTCCCTTCCCTTTGCATACTTAATTCTCGCCCTTTTCTGTTCCCACACGAATTTGAGAGCTTTCTTTTTTTTTTTTTTGATTTTCCTTCTGTCGATTTTCTTGACGACTCATTTGTGTAAGGTTACAAAGGAGTATTATTTTCAATGGCGCCAAATCCAAAGAGGTTTGTTCTCAAGTTGGCTAACTATTGCGTATGCGATGGTTGCGACAAAACGCTGAAGAAGCTGCTTGAAATCGATGGAGTCCATTCAACGCTCATCAATGCAAAGACAGGGGAGCTTACCGTTTCGGGCCCTGTGGATCCGCAAAAGGTCATAAGGTTCCTTGAAAAGAGGGACAAAAAAGCAAAGCTCGTTACGGAGGAAATTCAGCCTAAAAAAAACAACCGCCGCAACGCGCAAATCATAATGCTGCCTGCGCCCAGCATGCCACGGCCAGTAGTTGTTCAAGAAATCAAAGGGTTAAAACAATTGGAGGTGACCTTTTCGAAGAAGGTGAAGGTCACGTTCAATGGGAAGAGCATAGATGAGGTGAGCACACGAAGCGATACCCGAATAAAGATGGTCATGGATGATGATCGTTACCGTGGACGTGGTACTGGAACTTCTTTTCGCGGCCCTCATCTAGGGTCGGCAGCCCGGCCCATGGCAAGGAAACAATTTTCCACTACAGGAGCTACGACCGGTGGCCGGTTATTATGAGCCATCGGCTCCGCCGTTGTCCAGACAAGTTTGGGTCATGAGGAAAGTCTAAGCAGCTGCAAGATGTTGTGCATGTTGGAAATGATAAACTTGTTACGTTTTATTCAATAAATCGGGAGTTATATTTCCCTTGTGCCTTTTGCATGTTTTGCTTGTGGAAAGTAATTATATTTTGAAGTTATAAAGAGAATTAATAATAGATCGAGTTAAGATTGTGAAAGCTCGATCCCTATTAAAAGTGAAGTGGAGATCATGGGTAATTATTGGGTATAATTCTTGTTAGATAGAGGTAGGGGTTACATTTTGTGTTTACTATAAATTTGCATATGTAATTTATTTTTCAAGTATGAGTAAATAAAATACTCGTATTGTGAATTTGTGTTTGTGCTCTTGCCTCCATATATCAATGCATGTGGTCGTCTTCTTGTTCTTTTTTTTACTTTGGAGAGATATCTCATTTTTACCTTTTGGATTTGAGATTAAATTTGTGAATAATGGATTTAGAAAATAGGGAGATAGATCAGGCACAATCTCAAATCCGTGACAGAGAAGTTTTGCATTTTCAATTCTCGTTTTGGGCCTTTGGCCTAAGGTAATATGTCATATTTTTTCCTAATCCATATAATTCACAAAATTCCAACTGTGGTCCCAACCACGTTCCACTTGAAGACGACTTGCATCTAACTTATGTACACCTTTGAGTTTCCATATAATTATTTGATCCAATTGCATTAATTAGTTGGTCAGGGAAAAAAAATCTTTTATTTGGATTATGAATTTGTAATTACAAGTTTCCTGTTTTGCCTTTTCCATAAAAGAGCAAAAAATAAAAAAGTGAACATATATATGTATATATGGTGAACGCCTATTAAAAAGATTGCATGAGTTTCCATCCGAACAGGCGAATAAGGTACATGTTCAAGCTAAATCCAAGAATATTTAAATAAGACGTTGTTGTATCGAAAAACATGTCTAAAAAAATTAATTTAACATTTTTTTTTGGATTTTCAGCGTGTTCTGATCAGGAGAGATGTATATTGCTAAATGCTAACCAAACCATGATGGATTGGGTAAAAATATTCAGCATATTATTGATTTGTTTTTGATCAGGGAAAGCTATGAATTGCTTAATACTAGCGTCCTACATCCTCTCTTTTTTTATTGTACGTCTTCCTATCAACTCATGATATGCATGTGCAAACATATTCTCTTCGGCACTTAAGAGTTTGCCAGTCCTTTTGTGTTATAGATTCTTACGGGACTAATCATTTTTATAGTTTTATTTGAGCCCCTACTAGTGGATTGCTAGATTAGTTCTTCTAGAATTAGCAGAGGTACACGTAACCGAGACACCTTTGAATTATGGAAAATACGTTTTCTATTTCATGTATCTAATATATATAAGTTTGAACAACAGAAAAGTAAGTTGATCTTTTGGTCGGCTGGTAGGGCTCCTAATTTTATCGTTTTCCTTAATCCTTAGCCTAGCTTGGAGGCCACGCATTGAAGGGTCCAATTAATTCGTCGGTATTGACTTCTAGTCAGCTACTAGTGCCATGTTTGGTGTCGTTTTTTCCAAAAATATGAGAATGTTTCTGCGTCTTTTTTTAATAGTTCTAACAAATAAAAAAATTACCGACTTGGGCTTTAAACTTTCTCCTTAATTTGAATCTACTATTAAGGTGGAAAGGCCGAGGACGTAGTCTTTTCTCTCTTTTTTTTCCCTCAGTAAAAGATGGACTGGGGCAACCAGTGTAGTTGACTCCATTTGGATGTGATCATAGGGGAGCTCACCTGCTTTGGAGATGTCCGATTTGAGCCATAGTTGACTCGGCCGGGAAGAAAATATTTGTCCATCACCAAGTTGCGAGACCTGTCATCAAAATCCTACTGAAGTGCAATTAACTAGACATAAGACCCCCTCAACCCAACTATATAATTCTAAGTCGACTCGAATTCAGGATCGATAGAAGGGTAAGAGTTTTAACCCAACTACCACCCCAGTCTTAAAAGGCCGAGTAGTAGTCAATTACACAAAATTGCTAGTACTAAACTGTTGGTTTAATTTAATATTTTACTTTAATGTTAATATTAATTTCTTGGGTTTATTTATAAAAGAGGTAATATATGCAATTAGAGATAAAGGAGTGTAAATACCTTTGAAGTGGTCTCCTTGTTTTACTCCTAATTATTAGCAACATGTGTTGCATCTTAACGGTAGAATAAACCCTTTGCTTGATAATCTCCTAATTGTTTTCCTAAAAATCTGCCACTTTCCTCTTGCCCAACAAACTATTATTTACTATAAATCAATGTTCATTGTTTCGGCTGCAGAGTAGGAAAAAACTCTATCTACATCTCATTCTCTCTCTTGATATAGAAAACATACACAAACTGATCATATTCGGTTCATATATAAATATTTGGTTCAGTATTATATTTGGCGTTTTGAGTGTCGGGAAACTATCGGTTCGTGAGTTTGATTCGCTGCACCGAAGAAAACTTGAAGGTCGTTGTATCTTGGGGAAAGAACGCCATCCAACCCCGTGCAGAGGGGGGTGTATCATTCCTTAGGAGGGCGCCATCACGTGCCTCGACCATCCTACAGGCTATTCTTATCTTTTCTCTAATAATATCTAGTTGCCTTACTTGGTTGATTATTGTTCTTGTTTTGGCATTTAATTTCTAGCAGAAATATCCTAATCATATAATTTTCCCAACAATCTAAGGAATGATACATGGTAGGATTTTCTGTTAGGGTTACACTTGCTTAGTACTGTTGAGTAGCTTTGTTTTGGAAAAAAAAATGGCATTTGACGATTCGAGTTCTTGCAAGCCCGAGAAGTTCAATGGTCAAAATTTCAGAAGTTGGCAACAACAAATGAAATTTTGGCTCACCACTTTGGGTTTATATTCTGTGATTCACAAGGGTTTGGTTTCAAAAGGAAAAGAAAAATCTTCTGAAAAAAGTGGAACTTCTAAGGCTATTGAAATTGTTGAAATTGGCAAGGATTCGATCCCGTCGAAAAAAACTACTGATGATGATGGTTTTGATGAGAAAGATTATTTGTGTCATGGTAGAATTTTGAGTGCATTATCCGCTACTATCTATAATATTTTTTGCACTACTAAGACTGCATTTGAGTTGTGGGAAGCATTAGAATTTAAATATGGGGCCGAAGATGCCGGTCTAAAACGGTATTATGTGGAAAAATTTTTAGACTTCCAAATGATTGATGGAAGGTCAATGATGGAACAAGCCCATGAATTTCAAAATATACTCTATGACCTTAAGAGAAAAGGCATGGATTTAACTGATACTTTTCTAGTTGCTTCTCTTATTAAAAAGTTGCCTCCCTCGTGGTCTAAATATGCTAGAGAACAAAAGCAAAAGCACGATGACTATACTTTTGATGAGCTTTTAGTGTCTCTAAATATTGAGGAGAAGCATCGTGAAAAACTAGTTGAAATTCTTGCTTCTGATTTTTCGGCTAAGGCTCTCATTGTAGAAAATCTCCATAAGCCTACGCATCAGAATTTTAAGAAAACCAACTCTACTAAAAAGTTTGTGAGCCTTAACAACAACAATAATAATAAACCAAAAGGCGAAAATATTATTGAGGAAAAGGTAGTGGCTTGTTGGGTGTGTGGAAATACTAATCACAAAGCCAAGGATTGTTACTATCGTAAAGGCCAACCTCCTAAGCCACGTGGGAATAATGTAGCTCCAAGACCACAAGCGAATGTCGTCACTGTGGAGGCCAACTCCTCTATCCCTGCTAACAGGTATTTTGTTAGTAGCCCTGAGTTAAACGCTGTTTCAAATCAAATGTTTGGTTTATAGACTTGGGTGCTAACTTTCATGTGTGCGCTGATAAAAATGGTTTTCCATCTTATTATCAGGAATCAGGCACAAGAACTGTAAGCATGGGAAATGGGAGCATGGCCAGGGTACTAGGAGAAGGAAACGTTAGTTTGAAGTTGTCCTCGCCTCGAGCAAAGTTATCACCTTAGATCGAGTCTTGCATGTTTCAGACATTAATAAAAATCTAGTCAGCGCTTCTTTATTAGGTCATCATGGTTTTAAGATTGTTTTAGAGTCGAATAAAGTTGTCATTATTAAGAATGGTAATTTTGTTGGTAAATGTTATTTAGTTGATGGTTTGTTTAGTCTTAATGTTGTGAATTTTGATTCGAATAAAAGTGCCTATAAGTTCTTCAGTTTCTAATGTTGAATGTTGTGGTATTTGGCATGGCAGACTTGGGCATGTAAATATGGAAATTTATATTCGACTTCTCACATTTTGAATAAAGTGTTGTACAAAGATTGTGATAAAACTCCTTATGAACTTTGAAAAAATCAAAAGCTTAGCTTAAAATATTTCAAAAGTGTGGGGGTTTGGATTTCTTTGAATTGGTTGGGCTGGTTTGCACATAGTGCTTGAGAAAAGGAATGTCGAGATTTTATTTTTGAAGTGATCAAAAGTAGATGTCGCTTTGCAGATCGTAATACACTACCCTAATTTGAAATTGTTTGAAAGACTTTCAGGTGCACGCGCTAGCTAGCTTACAATGATGAAACAGTCGAGTTTGCAATAATACTTGAAATATGTAGAGGCCTGATCAGCCTGAAGAGAATTCTCATTAAAAAAGATTAGCGCGTAGGCTAATTCTTAAATCATCGAGGGGAATAGGACTGAAGCCTATAATTTAGTCACCTCGGCGGACACCTAACCTCTGTGATTGGAGATCCCAAGAATTAGGTTCAATAGGTAACAACGAAGCTTAATGGTGACTAGGGAGAGCACGAAAAAATATTAGAGGGGAATTCCCTAGTCCTATTCCTATGGTGATAGTGCTCAAGTTAATTATGTGACGTTAGGAAGAGCTTAGCTCTGAATGTGTCCAAGGTAGGATTTCTGCAGGGTGTTAGTCACAAATCACCCTTGGAGGATACACCTATATGAGTGTGGCAGTGGGGTCGCTGCTGTGAGAATTTAGGCTACTCTCTAAAGACACTCATGAAACAAGATACGTGCGCATGACCGTCTATCGCGCCAAACCGTTCTAGAACCGTAATTGTTTCCCGTACTGTGTGTGTGGTAGGCGTAAGTTTGATTTCAAGAACCTAGTTCAAGACTTAGTTCACTATGGTTCTTCAAATTGAAACCTGCTAACACTAAGCATAGGTTCAAGTCTGGTAGACACCTATGCCCATTGCACAGTAAAAGCACTCTTGTAAAATTTTAAATTATGTGGGGGATTGTTGGTTTAATTTAATATTTTACTTTAATGTTAATATTAATTTCTTGGGTTTATTTATAAAAGAGGTAATATATGCAATTAGAGATAAAGGAGTGTAAATACCTTTGAAGTGGTCTCCTTGTTTTACTCCTAATTATTAGCAACATGTGTTGCATCTTAACGGTAGAATAAACCCTTTGCTTGATAATCTCCTAATTGTTTTCCTAAAAATCTGCCACTTTCCTCTTGCCCAACAAACTATTATTTACTATAAATCAATGTTCATTGTTTCGGCTGCAGAGTAGGAAAAAACTCTATCTACATCTCATTCTCTCTCTTGATATAGAAAACATACACAAACTGATCATATTCGGTTCATATATAAATATTTGGTTCAGTATTATATTTGGCGTTTTGAGTGTCGGGAAACTATCGGTTCGTGAGTTTGATTCGCTGCACCGAAGAAAACTTGAAGGTCGTTGTATCTTGGGGAAAGAACGCCATCCAACCCCGTGCAGAAGGGGGTGTATCATTCCTTAGGAGGGCGCCATCACGTGCCTCGACCATCCTACGGGCTATTCTTATCTTTTCTCTAATAATATCTAGTTGCCTTACTTGGTTGATTATTGTTCTTGTTTTGGCATTTAATTTCTAGCAGAAATATCCTAATCATATAATTTTCCCAACATAAACTCCATTGCTCAGTGTTTTTTTTACGGTAAGAGAGATGTAACAAACTAAACAAATAGACTAGAAAAGTACGTAGACCCGTTTTACGACATTCTTTTAATGATCAATTTTGAGCAAAGAATGAAAGAACCAATGGGGCATCTATTGTACACAAAACTCATTTCAAAACGCGGTAAATAAAATTGAGTATGAGAGCTTTGAGAGTTGGCTTGATGGTCAAGACCTAAGAGTACTTTTAGATTTATGTCATCCCCGATCTTAAGTCAAAACTTTTTACTTGCTATCTACTTTAGTGGGACTCTCCTAAAAAAACATACTCCGTATCTATTTTAATGGGATCAATCCATATTGAACTTTGTGACTTTAAATAGAACCCTCGCTAGTTAACAATGGCATTTGTCCTCTTGAGTTTAGTTGAGGTATGTGTGAGCTTACCTAAAAAGCTTAAGTCATAAAATTGAAAGTAACTTTTTTTTAACACGAAATTAAAAGTACTTAAACTGATATAAATCATGTAAAAAAAAATCATTCTGGCCCCATTTGTTTGAGAGTTTTAGATTTTAGATTCTAATCATTATTCTATTTTTCTCTAATCATTACTCTTATTTTTTCTCTCTATCTCTCTCCAATCATTATCCTTATTTTCAATTATTACTCTATTTTTTTCTATACTCATTACCTACAAATCTAAAATCCAAAATAACCAAAATGAACGGGGTCTCTGATTTCCCTTTCCATATACCCTAGCCTTACTCCTAGACCTGGGTAACAGGTCGAGTCGGGTCAGCCGGGTTCGTGTCACGAGCCACCCAACCCGAACCCGACCCATTTAGAATTCGTGTTCTCGAGTTGTCATTTTCGTGTTTCGTGTCAAAAATGATCAACCCTAGCCCGCTAACTTCGTGTTTGGTTCGTATCGTGTTTCGTATCCGTTGCCCAAGTCTACTATATACTTTATACTAATTTTTCAAATCCATAGCATAAGTCAATTTGTAGAATAATGGTTTGTTTTTGTAGGAATACTAGAAAAGGAGCCAGGAACCTGGGTTCAATTCCTCGCCTAGCCCAACCACTTTTTCTATTTATTTTCCTTGTTTCTACGTATATATATATATATGTGTGTGTGTGTGTGTGTGTGTGTGTGTTCGTGTTCGGGATGTATCGTGTTAATAGATGACACAGATCAGTAACCGTGTTGGTCGTGTCAGTTTCGCGTCTCGTGTGTTCAACCCGAACCCGACTCATTTAGAATTCGTGTTCTCGAGTCGTGTTATTTTCATATTTCGTGTCAGAAATAGTCAATCCTAACTCGCTAATTTCGTATCCGATTTGTATCATGCTATTGTATTTCGTGTCCGTTGCTCAGCTCTACTTAATTACTCCCTCCCCTCCGGGCTTCTAGCAAATTCAGACGTCCCAAACACGTCAGTGACGTCACTCCCCGTGAGTAAAATGACATCATAACTATCACCCCAGCCAGCCCCATCGCTACTGACCACTGAATTTTAGACTTTTTCTTCTTTTATTTATACGAACCCCGATTCTTTTGATTAAAAAAAAAAAAAAAAATAGTACTAAGAAAGAAGAACACCGATTCCTCAAAAAACGATAACAGCTTCCTAGTACTTGCTGTTGGAAATTCACCCCATGTGTGGTGTGAATGAGATCTCTGAGAAGTCAGACAAGGCTGCAATTGCCAGCCTGGGGATGACTTTGGAACCTCACGCTTGAAAGAGCATTCACTTTGTTTGGTTTTTAAGTTTGAGAAAGTTATTTTTGAGAGTCGAGTGGTAGGGCTGTAAGTGAGCCGAGCTACTCGCGAGCTCGGCTCGGCTCGTCTCGTTAAAACTCGGCTCGGTTCGGCTCGTTTACTAAACGAGCCAAGCTTGAGCTCGAGTATTCGGCTCATTTACTAAATGAGCCGAGTTCTACTCAGCTCGTTCGACAAAAGCTCGGCTCGTTAAGGGAGGCTCAGCTCGATTAAGAGAGGCTCGTTTAGTAAATGGCTAAGCTCGGCTCGATAAAGGCTCGGCTCGTTAAGGCTCGAGCCGAGCTCGAGTTCGAGTTTTGGGCACGTTAAGGAAACGAGCCGAGCTCGAGCTCGCCGAAGCTCGGCTCGGCTCGTATACACCCCTATCGAGTGGTAATGAATTGAGAGGTATAGAGAGAAAAATTTATTGAAAACTGTGCTCTTGGATTGTTCTCTCCTTTCTCTACTATATATATATATATGTATGCAGTGGCAGACTCAGAATTTGTCTTACGTGAGGGCACATTATACTAATAGTCCTAAGCAAAAATCTAAATTAAGCGCAAAGCCACAAACTTTAGAAAATTGAATTGTAAATTTCAATCATTGAGTAAAAATCAAATAAAGAAATAAAAGCCTAATTTTTTCAAACAATCAAACTATATCTTACGAACCTTAAAAGGAAGAATAAAAAGTCCAAATTTATGTAGCCCCAAATAAAATTTATTTAATAAAAATATTACTTTTGCCGATCAAAAAAGTTTTAATTGATGATTGGTGAGGAAAACGGTGATGACCACAGAAACGAGCGATCGGCAACAACGAAGTAAATCGAATGTCGAGCGAATTCGATCTCCCCGTCAAGTTTTTTGTGTGAATTTCTAATTCTTCCACTCATTTTTGCCTTAAAAACATTGATTTTTACCTTAAAAATTGCAAAAAAATTTAAAAAAAAAAAGAAAAGAAGAGAGAGAATGGGGTGAGGTGGGGGCACGTGACCCCACATGACCCTGAATAGGTGTATGAATTGAGTGCAAAGTGGTGTGGGTGAGCTGATGTAGTCTGTGAGGAGCAAGGTCGGAGGAGGGAAGTCGGTTGTGGCTCTCTCCGGAGAGGTTTTTTTAAGTTTGTAAATATTGTTTGAGTATATATATAATTGGAATTTTTTTTTCTTCTGAAATCAGTGTGTGTGTTGTGTGCGTGAGTGACCCTTGAGCACAACACTCCCGATCGAACCTATGAAGAAAATTCCACAAATTTAACAAAGTAGTAATTGAGATCTTTAAATAAGTACAAAATTTTAAGGACATATGTGCAACAGTAGTATTTCATGCTTGTTTTGATTTGATAATATATAGCACGACTTCTGTTATAAACTACTCTATCAATATTGAACGGATATAATTCCCTCTAAGTCCTTACGTGGATCCGCTAGTGGTGATCAGAAGCAATATAAATTAATTGTCCAAGTCAAACATTAAAGACTTTATAGGCGTAATTAAACTTAAAGAATGGGGATTGCCCTGACAGCCCAAATGGGACATGAGTCCACAACCTTCGTATAATGAGCCTAGCTTTAATACTGACTATCTTATGTCTTGTTTGGATCAAGATTTTGGAAAAAAATTTCCAACTCAAAAAATAATCATTACTCATACTTTCAATTATTACTCTTCCCTCATTACTCATACTTTCAACTTAAAAGATCTTTTAAATTGGATTGATTATCTTTGCGGAATGGAGGGAGTAGTGTGTTTTCTTCCACCGTCGAAGAACCCTTTTTTCGGGTTGATCAAACCGTCAAAATTATTTGGCACCGCTGTCTAACAACCGAACCGTTCGTGCCAAAACTAACGATCGGATCGGATCAATTATTTGGCACCGCTGCCTAACACCTCGCTTGGCAACATCTCCCAAGTTGCGTAGAAATTCCACGCAAGTTCTAATTAAACACCAAAAACGGCAGAATTCTTGGCATGTATGATGTACTATCAATGATCCCTCCTCTCAGAACTTATGACCTACGAAAATGCAGATTCCACCTCTCTGAACTATGATATCCCAAAATATACCTCCCCCTAGCTAGCATCCTTCTTATTTCTGAGAAGAAAAAGAAATAGTCTAGGAAATGCAGATTTTAGTGAGTCAAGGACATGTTTTGATAATTAATAACTGCCAACAATATTTTCAGCATTAATAAATGTTCTCAACATATCTTTGGCAGGTATTAATTATCAAAACACGTCCTGGGCCATCATTTTTCCAAAAGAATATGCAAATCGCGGGTGAACCTATCTTCATGTAGTGCCCCTAGGAAAATGATCCATGTGGTGGGTTCCTATGTTTTATGCATATTTTACCCTTAAAGCTCTAATCTCCTTTCATGAAGACAAAATAAAAAAGAAGAAGATGAATTAAAGATCAAAGGAGAAAAATAAGATCGGAAATTGGTATTTGTATGGGGTTTTCCTTGTCGAATACATGCGTTTAGCTTTGAAAAAATCATTTATCTACGTATTATTTTATTTTTGAAAATTTCATTAAGGGTCTTATAGACTGCCTCCGTCTTATACCTCCAAAATCTTAATTAGGGCCAGCCTTGCATGCAACCCAACCACCCACGCACCCACTTGCTAGTATCACTACTTTCGGCTCAAATGATCCCAAAATATATATATATATATATATATATATATATATATATATATATATATATATTATGCACGTTGGCCACGCAAACATTGGATTTTCTCCTTAACAAATAGACATTAGTGTTATTTTATTCCAAAATTCAATTTGTCTCAATTGTTTGAGTATTCTTATTTTCGTGAATATTTGTATGCCGACTCACCGAATTTATTAGTAATGTGATTTATTTATATTATGCTCACAATTTTGTCAAAACTATAGAGAAGGTTTAAGTTATTTGATTTGTACAATTTTGTCGCGGAAAAAAAAAACAAAATTTTTTTTTCTCCAGTTAATATTTGAAATAAATATAAAATAAAATTAAAAGGTGACAAAGAACAAAAAAGAATTAACAATTGGAGCAAAAGAATTAATTCCGATTCAAAAAACCTAAAAAGAATTCTTGTGCCCCCATTTTCTCTTGTTTCTGTTTCTCAAGCCGATTGGGCTGTGTAGTCTTGTAAGACTTTTTTGAAGATCAAAAAAAAAAAAAGAAACTAAATGAATTTATTAGGAACAAAAGGATCGATCCAACATGATATAAAGAGTATAAGGTTAAGCCCGTTTTAATAGCCTCCAAGGGCCCAAATCACATGAAACGCACAATTCACGCACGCCAGACCCGGCCCACCAACTTCATCAACGCCTAAACGCGAGATCATCACTCACGTTTTCAATATTGAGCGGCCTGATGCAATTAAAGCGGCCAAATGTAATTATACGCGGCCAAGTGTAATTACACGCGGCCGAAAGTCATGTACAACAAAAGAATCGTGCATGGTGATCACGCTTTCCTAGTTTTATGCGGCCAAATGTAGTTTAAAGCGGTAAAGAGTAATTATACGCGGCCAAGTGTTTGCGGCCAAAAGGAATGTAAAGCACAAGAGTCACGCTTTCAACATTTTGTGCGGCAATATGTAATTTTAAGCGGCCAATGGTAGTTATACGCGGCCAATTGTTATTTCCTGCGGTCAAAAGGCATGTAAAATACAAGAACTGTGCACAGTGACCACGCTTTCAATACTTCGCGGCTAGATGTAATTCCTAGTGGCCAAGGGTAATTATTTGCGGTCAAATGTAATTACCCGCGGCCAAAAGACATGTAAAACACAAGAATGATTTACAGTGATCATGCTTTCAATACTTCGTGGCCAAATGTAATTTCTAGCGGCCAAGGCATGAAAACACAAGAGAATCGTGCACATCGACGCTGTAGTCTCAAACCTCGCAACTTCGAAATGGGATGTTGAACTTCTCAAAACGATACAATTTGGAAACTTGCAACTTTAAAACTGGAGGTTCATCTTTTAAAATGACGTAATCTCAAATTCCGCAACTTAGATGTTCAACTTTTCATTTCCTTCCAAATCAAATAGATTATGCCACCTTTGTCGTAGCTAAATTCTTCCAGATGGCCTCTAAACTCTAAAGTGTGATCTTCGATTTGTGTTAGTTGTTCCCATCATCGGCATGTAGACTTCACTGAAAATCTCCCTTCCGAGCACCAATTCCATATTACTATAAAAGTCATCTGTGTTGCCCAGAAAGTAGAATCGGGTTAGCATTTGTTTTAGTCTTATTAGCTGAATCACGTTCCCAGAAAGATAAATTCCTACGAAAATGCAGATTCCACCTCTCTTAATTGTGATATCCCACAATATCCCGCATCCTTTTGAGTTCTGAGAAGACAAAAGAAACAGTCCAGGAAATGCAGGTTTCAGTGAGTCATTCCCTAACCAAATATGATTCCAAAAATGAGTGTCGATCGACAGCTCCTGAATTCACTCTTGTACCTTAAAGCCTTGGTTGACAACATTTCCCCATTCTGTATCCCACTTTGCTATTCAACAAATACCCTTCCATACATTGGGAACTTTACAACTGCTAGGTACTTGTGGAAATCAGTTGGCATTTTTACGAAAGTAATTTGAGAAATAACCATTTTTTAGCGCTTTATACTTGGTTAAAAGTAAAAAAAAATTTACTCCTCTCGTCGAGACGAATCAATAATCTACAAAAATTTGGTACAAAATTAACAAATGCGAAAAAAATTCAAATAAGGACAAAATTTTCAAATTTAAATTAAGTCCAAAAGAACGAAGCCAAAGGCCACCATTTTGCCAATAGTGCTGAATTCTGCTCTAGTGATCTCTAAATTCATTTATGGAGTTCCCATCCTTCACTTTCTTCTTGTTCAGACTCCCCCTTTGTGTTCCTTGAGCACTTGTGGTTAAAGAAATGGATCCACTCCGGTTGTACTTTTGGACTGGAGGGAACAATCTACATCACGATCGGGTGTCCATTTGCTGCAATGAATGGTGGAGATTTGTTCAAAAATTCTTCCATTAACTCTTCCATGGAATGGTTAACTATTCATTGAACAAATCCAAACTATTGATTATACCAATGAACGGTGGCAATATGGACTATCTCCTTCGATCCAAAAGTACCACTGGAGAGGAGCTAGATCCTACATTAATGGGTGGGTCTTTATGGGATACAACTTGTTCATTTGGGATACTCAAAACCCCTGCGCATGGTCTTTAATAAATTTTCTCTAGCTATCTATATCTCCCCACTCATTACATTTTAAAATCTCCCTCAAAACCCAAACCGAACAAGCTCTTTAGTCTAAGACCCATCATAATAAATTCCACTTTGTTTTCTTTCTCAACGCACATAAGTGGAAAAGGTCAGCATGAAATTACCTTGCAAAGTACAACATTCTCGTGAAAAGATTTTGAACACTTTTTGCACAAATTTAAACAAGTAATTGAGATATTTAAATTGGTGAAAAACTTTTAGAACATATGTGCAACAGTGCTTCATGCATATATGTTTTAATTTGAAAAATAGCACCACTTTTGTAATAAAATTTCATTATCGAATGGATAATTTTCCTGCAAAATCCAAAAAAACTCCACTCAAGCCATTATCGCCTCGCATATTACATGACACTGACACTCATTGTCATTGAAGAAAAATTAATATTTTTAAATGCATGTCGATTATTCAGCACATATTACTCCCAAAACAATTGACCAGTAAGGTTCAATTCTTGAGGTCATGCTACAAGAAAGAAATTTATTGTCAATTCTCTAGTCTCGGCGTGGATGACCTATATTTGAAAGGACCAAAGAAGGAATTAGGGGTGTCTGGGCCAGCTAACATTGTGCCAACACATTTTTTGGCATAAATGACATGCCTTTGACGGATCGGAGAGAGAATTAGTTGAAATATGCATAAGTTGGCCCAAACATTGATTCTGTAATATTCAAAACTTTGGTCCAGTCACCCTTAATTACCCTTTTAACCTCTATTTGGTCTTTCATTTTACCCTGCTTGACTGGCTGCCTAGTGCCTACTAGCTCACCCAAGGCCGCAAAGAGACATCTTACTAAAAATCCGACTCTCAAAAGGTTCTCTCTCTTTTTTTGCTCTTTCTTCTCTAACGCTCTCTCTCTCCCATGCGTCGAAGCAGCATTCCTTCTTTCTTACTTGATCAGCAGATTAGAAAATGAAGTACTTCTGTGCGTAAACTTGGAATTTCTTGACACTGGAATTAAAGATTTGTTAAAGTAAATTATCTTTGCGAAACGGAAGGAGTAGCGTATTCTTTCACTTTATTTATCAAACCGTTAAAAAGACCGAAAACAAGTTTCCACAACTCTCTCTCACACATGCACCCCCAAGGGCCCCAACCTCCCAGGCAGGGACGGATTCAAGCCAAAACTAAAAAAAATAAATTAAAAAGTTAGATATTTAACATAATTATGTAACGGGGCGGTTTCGTGGACACCCTAAAAAAACACCTCATAGTTCCTGATCAAATTTTGACGATCCGAGCCGCTCAATGTGATCAGAACGTGATTTTAAGGGTACTCACGAGAAATTAGCAAAAAAAATGACCGGAAAGGGCTTGATCCAAACAGTTTCAAACAGTTTTTTTATTGAACGGTTCAAATAAAAACTGTTCAAATCAAGCCTTTTCCGGTCATTTTTTTTGCTAATTTCTCGCGTGTATACTTAAAAAATCACATTCTGCACGCATTGAACGGTTCGGATCATAAAAATTTGATCGGGAACTATGAGATTAAGATTTAGGGTGTTTTTTTAGGTGTTTTTTTAGGGTGTCCATTGAACCGTCCCCATTATGTAATGTAATACTATATTTAGCATACACACTTATATATATATCTCAAAAATAGAAATGTAGAATTAGTTCTTTGCTTCAATTTTTGTTGACTGGTTCATTTATTATTGTTGGTTTATAACTTGTTCGTTTATTTATATATTTTAACTCTTGATTCTCTTTATTTTTATCTGAAATGGAAAAATATATTAAAAATATCAATAAAACCACCTCAGTTATTGTAAAGACTTGTCAATGTCAACGTAAAACATACTCTAAAAGTTTTGCCTAAGATTGTGTGCGTATTTTTGGATTTTTTTATAACAAATTTGCATTATGAATTTTATAGTCAATAATGAATGTCTTAATAAGGTGCCCCCACTACCCTAGATTTCTAAATCTGTCCCTGCATCTAGAGCTGACCCTGACTTGGCTTAAAACGAAAATTAAAAATAGGGCCTTTTTGTTGGACTATATAATAAGGGATAAAAAAAATAGAAGGGCCCCTTGCAATATAGAATTCGCAATACTTGCCTTAACTCAGGGCCGACTCTGCCTGCACCCAGACACCCACTTGCCGGTGTCACTACTTTCGGCTCAAATGATCCAAATAAAAAACAAGCCAATCTGATAAAGAAATCTTACAAACACGTAATCGTGTTCCTTGCTGTAAAAATTTCCCCCTCTTTTGGAACCCGGGTAGCATCCATAAATTTGCGCTCTTGCGTACACCCTTGGATCAGATACGCCCTAAAAAGAAAAGGAGCCATTGAATCTCAGAAGAGGTTTAAATTTACTGGTGATTTTGCTTAGCTAATGTAAGTAAGATTAGTTTTTGGGTGTGTTAATTATTCATTTGTGGTTCATTCTTTTGTCTACAAAATTATAAAAATCGTGGGGTAAGATTTTTGGTGGAGAGGAAGCCATTGATACTGCGTACTTTAATATCTAGTCCATTTAAATCCCTAACCTACCCAAAGAAGAGGGGAAATAAAGTAAAAAGATATATCTAATTAGGTGGATTCTACTTATTGCATGTTTTCTATTGTATCTGGCCAAGTAATTAAAAATGTGGTAATTCCTAATTTTCATATCTAATTGGAGAAATAAAAACATTTGACAAAAAAACCCAATAATCACAATTAACATCAAGGGGAATGAATTCGCAGTACTATTTGAAGGAGGCGTGGACTGAGGTTGCCAACTTGCGTTTTTTTTTAATTCCAAAGTTGTGGTCCATAAGTTAATATATATATATATATATATATGTATATATATATATGTATATGTGTGTATATATATTACCTTTTTGGAATTTTTTGCAAATTATAATGCAACAAAAAAATTGTTGAGTTATGTATATATTTTTTAGAGAAAAAACTGCTCTGTTTGTGCATATATAAATCATCAAATAATCTTGTTTAGTCACAGAATTGGACTATAAGTAAGCTCATATGCATATCAGTGGTATTTTATTCCAATATCTAATATGTCTCAATTCTTTGAATATTCTTATTTCCGTGAATATTTGGATGCCGACTCACCGAATTTATTAATAATGTGATTTACTTATATTATGCCCACAATTTTGACAAAATTGTAGAGAAGGTTCAGTTATTTGATCTGTTTAGTTTTGTCGAGGGAAAAAAAAAAAAGAAATACGAAGATTTTTTTTCTCAAGTTAATATTTGGAATATATGAAATAAAATAAAAAGGTAAACTAATTAGGACAAAGAACAAAAACAGAATTAACAACTGGAGTAAAAGAATTAATTCCGATTCGAAAAACCTAAAAGAATTTTATGAGGAAAAAAACGACTTGTCCAATTGATCCAACATGATACAAAGAGTATAAGGTTAACCCCGTATTAATAGCCTCCAAAGGCCCAAATCACATTAAACGCCCAATTCACACACGCCAGACCCGGCCCACCAACTTCATCAACTCCTAAACGCGAGATCCTCACTCACGTTTTCAATATTACGCGGTCAGATGTAATTACAAGCGGCCAAGAGTAATTATGCGTGGTCAAGTGTAGTTACTAGCGGTCAAAAGACATGTAAAACATGAAAGAATCGTGTTCATTGATCACGCTTTCAATATTACGCGGCCAAATGTAATTTATTGCGGTCAAAGGTAATAATGCGCGGCCAAATGTAATTAATAGCGGCAAAAAGGCATGTAAAATGCAAAAGAATCGTGTACAATGATCACGCTTTCAATATTATGCGGACAAATGTAATTACTAGCGTCCAATGGTAATTATGTGCGGCCAATTGTAATTACTTGCGGCCAAAAGGCATAAACGCAAAAGAATCGTTTACAGTGATCACGCTTTCAATATTGGCGGCCAGATGTAATTCCTTGTGGCCAAAAGACATGTAAAATACAAAAGAATCGTATATAGTAATCACGCTTTCAAAACTCGTTCATATCGACGCCGTAGTCTCAAACCTCGCAACTTCAAAACGGGATGTTGAACTTCTAAAAACGACGCAGTCCGGAACCTCGCAACTTCAAAACTAGAGGTTCATCTTTTAAAACGAAGTAGTCTCAAACCCTGCAACTTAGATGTTCAACTTTTCCTTTCCTTCCAAATCAAATAGATTACGCCACTTGGCCAAAAATAAAAAGGGCTTTTTCTAAGATTTCATCGGTGCAGAGGAGAACACAACTTTTTGCGAACCAAAGCACCAAGGGGGCCAAAATCAAGTCTTTTCTGCGTAGGAGGTAGAACCCCAAACCTTGCATCTTCAAAACAAATGTCATCACTGACCTTTTCTTCTTCTTGTTAATGAAAACCCAACCTGAAGAACATGCATCCATTGGAAAAGGTATGATTGCACTTACAAAATCCCTTGCCTTTAGCAGATAAGACTAGTTGATGGTAGCTAGAAGCTTTAGAATGGAAATGGAAGTTGCGTAGAAGCTGCACGTACGTACGCAAGTTGTATACACCAGAAACGGCAGCTTTCTTGGCATGTACGATGTACCATTAATGATCCCTCTTCTCAGAACTTAAGACCTTAATTGTTAGCAATTCTACTTTCAATTGCCTGCCAAACATAAAATCTTGTTGGATAGAGCTAAATTCTTCCAAATGGCCCCTAAAGCGTGAGATCTTCAATCTGTGTTAGTTGTTCCCATCATTGGTAAAGTCATCTGTGTTAGTTGAAAGTCTATCTCCCTTCTGAGCTCCAATTCCACATTACAAAGTCATCTGTGTTGCCTTGAAAGTGAAATTGGGTAAGCATTTGTTTTAGTCTTATCAACCCATCACGTTCCCAAAAAAAATAAATTCCGATGAAAATTAGGGATGGGCATGCCAGACATGAAAAATAAAATAAATCTACATAATTGAATTAAAAGTAAATATTTTTATGAGTAACTTTATTCATTAGACATTAATTTGGTGAACTGTTAATAAAGAGCAAAATCTTTTTAGCTAAAAGTAGGACTTTTTAGCATGACACGACTCGACACGAACATGACACGAACAAAGACACGAAAGATTAGGTGAGTTGAGAAAATGTGGTGGGAATTCATAAATAAGATTTTAGAGACAAAACACAAAAATGACACAAAATACCTGTATGCCCGCCCCTAACGAAAATGCAGATTCCACACTGTGATATCCCAAACTATCTCTCACCCTAGCATCTTTCAAATGCTTGTTGGACAATTCAGCACATATTATTTATTTTAGCCACAAAGGTTAATTCAATTCATTGGTGGGTTTGCTCCCCACACAATTGATTAGTAGGGTTCAATTCTTGAGATCAAGCTATAAAAAAGTAATTTCTTGTCAATTCTCTAGTCTCGGCGTGGATGACCTGCCTTTGAAAGGATCGGAGAGGGATTAGGGGTGTTTAGGTCAGCTTACGCACACTTTAAATAATATGTGCCAACACATTTTTTGGCTGGCGTGGATGGCCTACCTTTGACGGATCAGGGAGAAAATTAGTTGAGATGAGCATAAGTTGATTTGGACACTGGACCAAACTAGGCTCTATAAAATGTTACAAATTTTGGACCAGTCACCCTTAATTACCCTTTTAACCTCTATTTGGTCTTCTATTTAACCGTGCTTGACTGGCTGCCTACTAGCTCACCCAGGCCAAGGACGCAAACCGATATCTTATTAACAATCAGACTCTCAATTCTATCTTTTTGCTCTTTCTCCTCATGCCCTCTCTCTTCCCTGCATCGGACCACCATTCCTTCATTCTTACTTGGTCAGCGGATTAAAAAATTAATTACTTCCGTGCGTAAAATTCGAATTTCTTGACACCGAAATTAAAAATCTTAAAGTAGATTATCTTTGCGGGACAGAAGAAATAGTGTATTTTTTCACTTGGTTTATCAAATAGGGGTAATGATTAGAGAGAGATAAAGAGAAAAATGAGAGTAATAATTAAAGATAAATAGAATATTTATTAGAATCCAAAATTCTTAAACGAACGGGATCTAAAACACTGAAAACAAGTTTCCCATGAGTACTCCCCAGGACCCCAACCACCCAGGCACCCACTTGCCAGTGTCAACACTTTCGGCTCAAATGGGGCAAGCAATTGGAATTTTTTTTAGGTCTTTTGGATTTGTTTTTAGGTCTTTCAATTGGATTTGTTGCGGGAACCTACTAAAGTTTCACTTGTGATTTGTCCACCTTAAAGCAGCAAACTTTGACCCAATTTTTATTCATTTTAAAAATCAGTTTCGCTCACATTATAGAGCTTGTTGAGCACTTCAGTCACGTAAAAAACAAGCCAATTAATTTGTTACCTAACCTATCGAAATCTGACAAACACCTAATCGAGTTCCTTGGTGTAAATTTTTTTCCCCCTTTAAGAACCCGGGCAGCATGCATATATTTGTGTTCTTACGAACACTCCAGGATCAGATACATCCTAAAAAGAAAAAGGAACCATTGAATCTCAAAAAAATATTTAATTTACTGGTGAGTGTCAGTAAGATTAATTAGTTTTTGAGTGTGTTAGTCATTTGTGGTTCATTCTTTTGTCTATATATATAATTATAAAAATGGCGGAGTAAGATTTTGGTGGAAAGAGAGCACTCATACTACGTACTTTAATAGCTAATCCATTTTAAATCCCTAATCTACCCAAATAAGAATGGAAATTAAGTAAAAAGATATTTCAAAATTTGGTGGATTCGACTTATTGCATGTTTTCTATTTGTATCTGCCCCAAATAATTAAAAATGTGGTAACGATCCTAATTCTCATATATCGAATTGGAGAAATAAAACATTTGACTAAAAAAACCCAATAATCACAATTGACATCAAGCCAGGGGAATGATTTCGCCGCATACTTCACTTTTACAGTAATAAGTATCTAGCCCATATTTAAAAGACAAATTTTGGAGCGCAATATAAAAAATGCAGAGTGCAAAAATCTTTCCCTAACATCAAAACTCAAAGTTCTGCATATTCTAGAAATAAGACGTAAGCAAGAACTTCATTACTTCGTAAGCACTTACTACAACATGTTAGTTTTGTGGAGTATCTATAAATACTACTTTCGTCTAGCGTTTATGTACATCTCCATCCATAGAATTAATTTGTCTCTCCCTCCCCTTTGCATAATTAATAATCGCCCTTTTCTGTTTACACAGGAGTATTATTTTCAATGGCAAAGAGTTTTGTTCTCAAGTTGGCTAATTATTGTGAATGCGATGGATGCAACAAAACGATGAAGAAGCTGCGTGAAATCGATGGAGTCGATTCAGCGCCCATCGATCCAAAGACAGGGAAGCTTACCGTTTCGGGCCCAGTGGATCCGCAAAAGGTCATGTGGTTCCTTGAAGAAAGGGGCAAAAAAGCAGAGCTCGTCACGGAGGAAAATAGGCCTGCAGCCAGCATGTGACAGCGAGTAGTTGTTCAAGAATTGGAGGTCACGTTCAAGGAAACTATTTTTCACTTCACAATATGAGCCATCGGCGCCTCCGTTGTCCAGACTCCAGACAAGTTTGGGTCACGAAGAAAGTCTAACCAGCTGCAAGTTGTTGTGGATCGGATAAACTTGTTACGTTTTATTCAATAAATCGGGAGTTATATTTCCCTTGTGCCTTTTCATGTTTTGCTTGTGGAAAGTAATATATTATATTTTGAAGTTATAATAAAGAATAAAGGAGCTAAGATTGTGAAAGCTCGATCCGTATTAAATGGAGGTAGTGGGTTACATTTTGTGTTTACTATAAATTTGCATGTAATTTATTTTCAAGTATGAGTAAGTAAAATATTGTGAGCTTGTGCCTATACTCTTGCCTCCATCAATGCATGTGGCCTTCTTCTTCTTCTTCTTCTTCTTCTTTCTTTTTTTTTTTTTTTTTACTTTGGAGATAACTCATTTTTACCTTTCGGATTTGAGATTAAATTTGTGAATAATGCATTTAGAAAATAGGGAGATAGATCAGGCACAATCTCAAATCAGTCACAGAGAAGTTTTACATTCTCATTTAAGATTAATTCTCGTTTCGGGCCTTTCGGCCTAAGATAAGACTCCCAACCGCGTTCCATTTGAAGACGACTTGCATCTAACTTATGTGCGCCTTTGAGTTTCCATATTATTATTAATTTGATCCAATTGTTATTGCATTAATTAATTAGTTGGCCAGGGAAAAAAATCTTTTATTTGGACTATGAATTTGTAATTACAAGTTTCCTGTTTTGCCTTTTGCATAAAAGAGCAAAACATCCACATGAAAAGCCAATAAAAAGGTGAACATATATATATATATATATATATATGGTGAATGCCTATTAAAAGGATTGTATGAGTTTTCATTCGAACAAGCAAACAAGGTACATGTTCAAGCTAAATTCAAGAATATTTAAATAAGACATCGTATCGAAAAACATGTCTAAAACTTTAATTTAATTTAATTTTTCATTTTTTGTAAATTCTGCGTATTCTGATTAGGAGAGATGTATATTGCTAAATGCTAACCAAATCATGATGGATTGGGTAAAAAAATTCAGCATATTATTGATTTGTTTTTTATCAGGGAAAGCTATGAATTGCTTAATACTACCGTCCTACATCCTCTCTCTTTTTATTGTACGTCTTCCTATCAACTCATGATATGCATGTGCAAACATATTATTCTCTTCGGCACTTAAGAGTTTGCTCATTCCTTTTGCGTTATCGATTCCTACGGGACCAATCATTTTTATAGTTTTATTTGAGCCCCTACTAATGGATTGTTGGATTAGTTCTTCTAGAATTAGCGGAGGTACAAGTAATTGAGATACCTTTGAATTATGGAAAATACGTTTTCTATTTCATTTAGCTAATATGTATATGATTGAACAACAGAAAAGTAGTTGATCTTTAGGTCGGCTCCTACTTTTATCGTTTTCCTTGATCCTTGTCCTTAAACACTCCTATCTTGGAGGCCACGCATTGAAGGGTGGAATTCGTCACCGACTTCTAGTCAGCGTATAGTGCCATGTTTGGTGTCGGTTTTTTCCAAAAAATATGAGTGTTTCTGCGTCTTTTTATATTAAAAGTTCTAAGAAAACTTTCTCCTTAATTTGAATCTACTATTAAGGTGGAAAGGCCGAAAACGTAGTCTTTTCTCTCTTTTTTTCCCCTCAGTAGAAGGTGGATTGGGGCGGTCAGTGTAGTTGACTCCGTTTGAATGTGATCATAGGGGAGCTCACCCGCTTTGGGGATGTCCGATTTGAGCCATAGTTGACTCGGTCGGGAAGAAAATATTTGTCCATCACCACGTCGCGAGTCCTGTCATCAAAATCCTTCCGAAGTGCAATTAACTAAACATGAGACCCCCTCAACCCAACTATATAATTCTAAGTCGACTTGAATTCAGGATCGATGGAAGGATAAGATCGAGTTTTAACCCGACTGCATTAGCCACTTGAACTACCACCGCAGTCTTAAAAACATACTCCCTCCGTTCCATATTGAGAGTCCACCATGAAAAGTCGTGCCATTTTTCAAATAAAAAAAGCAACTACTTCCGTGTATAATTTTTTGAATTTTTTTCGCACCAAATTAAAGTACTAATCGAGATCTTTAATACAGTGCGAAAAAATTTGAAAAATTATGCACGGAAATAGTTAATTTTTTGATTTGAAAAGAGATAAGAGAGAGAAAGTTGGACCGTGATTTTGGAACGGAGGGAGTATCTATTTTAATGGATTCGATCAATCCACACTAAATTTTGTGACTTTAAATAGAACCCTCGCTAGCGAACAATGACATTTGTCCTCTTGAGTTTAGTCGAGGTACGTGTAAGCTTACCTAAAAACCTTGAGTCATAAAATTGAAAGTACCCTCTTCTTTTTTTACACGAAATTAAAAGTAATTAAACTGATATAAATCATGTAAAAAAAAAACATTTTGGCCCCGTTTGTTTGAGAGTTTTGGATTTTAAATTCTAATCATTATTCTATTTCTCTCTAATCATTACTCTTATTTTTTCTCTCTATCTTTTTCCAATCATTATCCTTATTTTCAATTAGTACTCTATTTTTTTCTACACTAATTACCTACGAATCTAAATCCAAAAAAACCAAAATGAACAGGGTCTCTGATTTCCCTTTCCGTATACCCTAGCCTTACTCCAAGATTTGGGTAACAGGTCGTGTTGGGTTATGTTTGTGTCGAGTCAGCCGTGTTCGTGTCACAAACCACCTAACCCGAACCCAATCCATTTAGAATTCATGCTCTCGAGTCGTGTCATTATCGTGTTTTGTGTCCGTTGCCCAGGTCTATTATATACTTGTACTAATTTTTCAAATCCATAGCATAAGTTAATTTGTGGAATAATGGTTTGTTTGTGTATGAATATTAGAAAAGGAGGAGCTAGTGACCTGGGTTTGATTTCTCGCTCAGCCCAACCACTTATTTATTTATTTTTCCTTATTTCTACACACACATACATAATTGTTCATTGTCGAGATGAGATTTGAGCCTTCAATAATCTATTATATTATGTTCGTGTTCGGGTTGTGTCGTGTTAATGGATGACACGGATCAGTAATCGTTTTTCACGTCTTGCTTGTTCAACCCAAACCCGACCGATTTAGAAGTGTTCTCGAATCGTGTCATTTTCGTATTTCGTATCAGAAATTGTCAACCCTAACTCACTAATTTCGTATCCAATTTCTGTCGTGTTATCGTATTTCATATCCATTGTCCGGCTCTACTTATTCCCTTCTCTCCGGGCTTCTAGCTAATTCACACGTGCCAAATACGTCAGTTACGTCACTCCCCGAGAGTAAAATGACATCATAACTATCACCCCAGCCAGCCCAGTCGTTGCCGTCCACTGAATTTAGACTTTTTCTTCTTTTATTTATACGAAGAACATCGATTCTTTTAATAAATAATACTATAATAATAATAATAATAATAATAATAATAATAATAGTACTAAAGAAAGAAGAACACCGATTCCTCGTAAAAGGATAACAGCTTCGTAGTACTTTTTTTTTTTGATCATTAAAAAGGGTGGGATGGGACAACCAGTGTAGCAACTCCTCTCTGGGCGTGACCATAGGGGCTCCCGACCAGCCGTGGAATGTCCGGTTCGAGCCATAGCTACCGTCCGGAAGGACGGGCTGTCACCACGACACCACCTGGTGCACAACGGCGAGAAATCTCCATCTTCGGTCCAACTACGGGTTTGAATCAAAGCCTATTATGGCACCACCGGATACATGCACACATGTGCCTCCCGGGACTCGAACCTGCACAGTTGTTAAAAAGAGGTGGTGACTCCCACCAACTGGATTACCACCTCAGTGGTAGCTTCCTAGTACTCGCTGTTGGAAATTCGGCCCATGTGTTGTGTGAATGAGATCTCCAAGAAATCAGAGAAGGCTGCAATTGGCAGCCTGGGGATGACTTTGAAACCTCCCGAGTGAAAGAGCATTAAGGTCCGTTTTAGAATCTTAAATGAGTATTTATTTTTTTAAAAAGATATTTTGTAATTTTAAATTTAAAAATAATGGGTTTATGTAAATATTTTTTTTATCAATATGGATCTTATTTAATAGATCTCATTAAGATCTTTTATACTGTACAAAATTCATTTATATTATTTTTTAATTTGAAAATGTAAAATAAGCTATTTATTTTTAAGAAGGTTTCTGGAACGGAGCCTAAATGCTCTTGGATTTAAATATTGTTTGAGTATATATATAATTGGAGTTTTCTCTGAAATCAATGTGTGTTGTGTGCGTGAGTGATGCTCGACGATTTTTTAGACCTAAAATAATGGGTTGTCCCAAGCGGAGGATGGAGACCGATGTAGCACAATATCCGGTGAGTCTGGAGTCGAATCCACAGAGACGATGATGTGTGTTGACTTAAAAATTTGGGTTATTACTAATTAAACTGGCTCTTAGGTAGCCACCCCTTGACAATTGATTGTGATTAACTAAAACCTACGAAATTAATTGTTCTTTCCAAATAATTAAAAAGAGGTACAGTCGTAGGGTTCATAGCATTCGTAACCAGTCCGGACTAACCTGATCCATTCGGTATTCTTAAAAACGTTCAATTTTACATTGAAAAAGGTATTCCGCAAGATGCGAAACCTTCGGGTCGCCGTTTACTCATGCGCAGCGAAGAACGAGTTTTGGACCCCTATTCCCCCGTTCACATGAGCTCCGACAATGCTCGGGTTCGTCCACGGGAAGTATTTTTCAATCTAAAATCTTTTTCTTTATTATTTGAAATTAAGAGCAGTGCCCAAACTGGTCACAGTGTGCTAATCACCCCGCGACCCTACCTATACGACTAATCATTAATCATCATGCATAAAATAAAAGAAAAACCCTAACTTGAAATATACTTTTATTGCGCGAGATGAAAAATATAAATAGAAAATTATTATCTAAACAAGAACCAACGGACAACTTTGATTAAGAACAAAAATTGAAACTAGTTATCGAATGCTTAAATACTTGAACAAAAAATAGAAAACTTCAAAGAAGAAAACTCGAAAGAAAAATAACCAATATTCGGAACCAAATACTCCTATTCGTAGCCCCCGTTCTTCGTTTTTACCGTACCTGGGAATCCAAGACGATATCCCAGCACCTTGTTCTGTGTGGCTCTTGGTCTTGGCCTTTTTTCGATCTGACAGCGTGATCCCCAATCCGTCCACTGTTCGCGTCCTTTTATATGTGACGTGCCGACCTCATTCATAACCCTTGTCCTACTTTTTTACAGTAATTCCCAGCCGTGGCCAGTTTCTTCCTTGGCCCATCATTTGGTCAAAGTAATTTTCCTACTGCGCCCACCTAATAGAAGTCCAAGTCTAATGAGATTCTATTTTTACTTCCTCAGATGGTCTAATTCTTCGGCCAGTGACTTGCAAATACGAGAGTCCGTTTCAGAATTTAAATAAGTTTTTATTTTTTGTTTAATAAAAAGACTTGTTTCACAAATAAAAAGTAAGTATTTATTTTTTGATTATGACAATTTCAAACTCAAAAATTATGTATTTACGTAAATAAATTTTCTATCAATATGGATCTTGTTTGATCGATCTTATTGAGATCTTTAATACGATGCAAAAAAAAATTGAAAAATTATTTTTCATTTCCGTTATTTTTGAGTTTGAAAATATGAATAAACTGCTTATTTCGGTTTTGTGGAACAACCCTTCTTATTTTTCTTTGAGAAGTTTCGAAATAAGTCCTTATTTTTTAAGAATGTTTCTAGAATGGACTCCTTTTCCTCTGTACTCATGTTCGTGACAAGAGCTAAATTTCAACTTCCAATTTTGTGCTTTTTGTATCAAATTGTCCAAATACCTACAATAAAAAAATTAAACATTAAAACACCAAATAATAAAATATATAGACTAAGCAATGATAAATTAGGGGACGCTAATGTGAGCATTTACGCGCCTATCAAGTGACCCTTGGACACAACACTCCCGATCGAACCTATGAAGAAAATTCTACAAATTTAATAAAAAAGTAATTGAGATCTTTAAATAAGTGCAAAATTTTAAGGACATATGTGCAACAGTAGTATTTCATGCTTGTTTTAATTTGATTCGAAAATAGCATGACTTCTGTTATAAACTACTCTATCAATATTGAACGGATAATTCCCTCTAGTCCTTAGGTGGATCCGCTAGTGGTGATGAGAAGCAATATAAATTAATTGTCCAAGTCAAACATTAAAGACTTTATGGAGTAATTAAACTTAAAGAATCAGGATCGCCCTAACAGCCCAAATGGGACATGAGTCCACAACCTCGTATAATGAGCCATTGAGCCAGCGGATAAAAAAAAAAAAAAAAAGGCCATTGAGCCAAGCTTCTATACTGACTACTTATGTCTTGTTTGGATCAAGTATTTGAATTTTTTTTTTTCAATTCAAAAAATATTTATTACCCATACATTCAATTATTATTCTTTCTTCATTACCTATATCTTCAATCATTATTTTCATTTCTCTCTACTCAATATCTCTACTTCTGATCATTTCTCTCATAAAAAAATTTATCAAATTTTTTTTTTCCAAAAACTCATCTAAACATAGCATTAGAATGCCAAAATTAAACGTCTCACCTTTTAAATAAATATTAATTTATTTGGATAAAGGAAAAATCATAGCAAATCGATCGAACGCGATACTGTGATAAAGACTATTGAGCTACATACAATCCAATAACCTCAATAATTTAATACACCCTGGGTACAAACGTTATGTTTGTTCTGTTTTGGTCTAATTTACTTAGATTGTGCTTCTCTCCCTTTTCCCCTCTCTAGAATTTGAGATCTCCTAGTATTACTTCCTCCATCCCGTAAAAAATAGTCTGTCACAAAAGGACTTGAAATTTTTGGATTAAGAAAATACTTCCGCACGCAAAATTTGAATTTCTTGACATTGGGATAAAAGATCTTTTAAAGTGGATTGATTATCTTCGCGGAATGGAGGGAGTAGTGTGTTCTTCCACCGTCAAAGGACCCTTTTTTCGGGTTGATCAAACTGTCAAAAGATTCAAAACAAGTTTTCCACGACTCTTTCACACACCCAACCACCCTGGCACCCACTTGCCAAAATTACTACTTTAGGCTTTAGTGTAGGACAGTAAACAAGTCTAAAATTCGACCTCGAACTTGGCTCGTTTAAACGAGCTGAGCCAAGCTCGCGAGCTGCTCGGTTCGTTTACAGCCCCACTTAAGTGATCCCAATGGAAATGAATTTTTCGTTGGCTTGGCCACGTAGATTGGACGGGTCAAATGCAACTTTCAGCTTATGGAAGATCAAAATGTGGTATAGTAGAATACATTGGTTTTTCCTTAACAAAAGGACATTCTAATAATTCAAAGGTAAGTTTTTTTTTGCTCGGCAAACGAACGATTTTATAAAGCTCGAAAGGGTACATCGAGAAAAGTACGTCTTAGCTTAGAGAGCCAAGATACAACATTACAACAAAACAATTCAAAGGTAAGTTGCACCTATCCAATAGTTGAGTTGATGTTTTGGCCCACGTGATTGTATGTTAGTTAGGTACGTTGCACCTATCCGGTGATGCTGCCAAGTGAGGGTGTCTGGTAGTGATGTCGAGTGGTCGATTTGACCGTTCATCTCGACAATCGACGGCTAAGATTCGAGCAACAGACAATTCAAATTTTTATGCGCTCGAATTAGATTTGAATCGTTCGTGCCAAGACTAACGATTGGATCAATTACTCGGTACCGCTGCCTAACACCCCGCTTGGCCACATCTCCCAAACACGGAATTGGATATTGTAAAGCTAGCTATTCTACCCACCGTGAGAGAGACGACCCAATAGAGACGGGAGGGATCCATCTGGAATCACCTCAGCCTTCCGAGTCCCGACAGACCATACAAATTATCAACGCTTTTTGGCGCCTCCTCTTCTATAACACACGAGAAATTTTTCAGGGTACGGCTAATGTGATGTTCGTTCTGCGCATTGGATCGTTCAAAACATTTTTGAATGGTCTGAATGCGCCAAGCGGACACCACGTGGTACCCATCCGACACTAAAAAATTTCTCATAACACACACTCCCCCGTCCTCAAAATTTTAGTCCATTGTTTGCACTTTAACATTCATTTAAGGAGACCTCATTTTTACTCTCCAAAACAAATTAGAATCCAAAGTTATATTTGTACCAGGTGGTGGTAAAATAGGAAGGAGGGGATAAAATATGTAATGTCATACTTGTTTTTCCTTGACTCGTCAAAGTGAACACGATTTGTCTGCCGTTGGAGTGGGAACTGCACGACAAACTCGGACCTTTGATTTCGCTCACATTGTATAGAACTTTAGTCATTTACAAAAATGGGGTCTATCGAATATCGAATAAAATTTGATAAGAACACATTTATATATATAAAAATAAACGTGCTCTTCAAGTTATGATCCAATATGCCTACACCCAACTCACTTTGTTTCTATGCATATAAAGTTGTTCCGAATCATATATTACTCAATGTCGAATCGACTTGATCTTTTGCATGGCTATAGCATCGAGCTCTGCAATTTAAATGAAACCAATCATCGAGATGGACGTGCAACGAAGTCGCAGTTTGTGGGGCTGCACAGGGACCTGTGCAATCCCCACTCGAACAGCAAAAAAGCCGTTTAATTCCTACATTTTAAATGCAAGAGAAATGTATTCTTTTACAGTACTCGCGTAGAATTTGAAGTCTAGAACTAGGAAAATAACAAACTTTAACAAGTCATTTATTATTCATTTGTGGTTTATTCTTTTGTCCATAATAATACTATAAAATTTTGATGGAGGGAGAGCACTCATACTACTTTAATTCCCTGCCCGTTTAAATATTTCTAACCACCCAGGCACCCACTAAAGTTTCACTTCTGATCCGATCACCTTAAAGCAGCAAACTTTGACCCGATTTTTATTCATTTTGAAAATCGGTTTTGCTCACATTACAGAGCTTGTTGAGAACTTTAGTCGCGTAAAAAACAAGCCAATTAATCTGATTTCTAACCTATTGAAATCAGACCAACACCTAATTGAGTTCGTTGGAGTAAAGTTTTTTCCCCATTTTAGAACCCAGGCGGCATGCATATTTTTGAGAATACAAATGGGGCACACAATTGAATTTTTTTTTTTTTTGGGTCTTTTGGATGTTTTTTTAGGTCTTTTCAATAGGATTATTTGGGGAAACCCTACTAAAGTTTCACTTCTGATTTGACCGTCTTAAAGCAGCAAACTTTGACCTGATTTTTATTCATTTTGAAAATCGGTTTCGCTCACATTATAGAGTTCGTTGAGCACTTCATTCGCGTAAAAAAACAAGCCAATTAATCTGATACCTAACCTATTGAAATCTGACCAACACCTAATCGAGTTCCTTGGTGTAAAGTTTTTTCCCCCTTTTACGAAAAAAATAAGCTAGTTGGCTTATTTTGCCGAACGAGGCCTATATTGGAGGGGGTGACACATACAAGAAGACGTAAGCAATAACTTCGTTACTTCGTAAGCCCTTACTACGTACATAACACGTTAATATGTAGAAACTTCTTAGGAAATTAGGGTTTAGTCAATTGCAGTTGACTCTTGTATCTATAAATTAAATACTTTCCTCTAGTGTTCATCTCCATCCATAGAATTAATTTGACTCTCCCTTCCCTTTCCATACTTCCTTGCCCTTTTTTTTGATTTTCCGTCTGTCGATTTTCTTGACGACTCATTTGTGTAAGGTTACAAAGGAGTATTATTTTCAATGGCGCCGAATCCGAATAGGTTTGTTCTCAAGTTGGCTAACTATTGCGTATGCAATGGTTGTGACGAAACACTGAAGAAGCTGCTTGAAATCGATGGAGTCCATTCAACGCTCATCGATGCAAAGACATGGGAGGTTACCATTTCGGGCCCAATGGATCCACAAAAGGTCATAAAGTTCCTCAAAAAGAAGGGCAAAATAGCAAAGCTCGTTACGGAGGAAATTCAGCCGAAAAGAAACAACTTTTGCGACGCCGAAATTATAACGCTGCCTGCGGCCAGCACGCCACAGCCAGTAGTTGTTCAAGAATTCAAAGGGTTAAAACAATTGGAGGTGACCTATTCAAAGAACGTGAAGGTGACGTTCAATGGGAAGAACATAGACGAGGTGAGCACATGAAGCGATACCCGAATAAAGATGGTCATGAATGATGATGAACATAGATGTGGTACTGGAACTTCTTTTCGCGGCCCTCATCTCGAGTCGGCGACCCCTTGGCAAGGAAACTATTTTCCACTACAGGAGCGACGACCGGAGGCCGGTAATTATGAGCCATCGGCTCCTCCGTTGTCCAGACAAGTTTGGGTCATGAGGAAAGTCTAAGCAGCTGCAAGATGTTGTGCATGTTGGAAATGATAAACTTGTTACGTTTTATTCAATAAATCGAGAGTTATATTTCCCTTGTGCCTTTTGCATGTTTTGCTTGTGGAAAGTAATTATATTTTGAAGTTATAAAGAATAATGGAGTTAAGATTGTGAAAGCCCGATTCCTATTAAAAGTGAAGGGGAGATCATGGGTAATTGGGTATAATTCTTGTTAGATAGGGGTAGTGGGTTACATTTTGTGTTTACTATATAAATTTGCATGTAATTTATTTTTCAAGTATGAGTGAATAAAATATTGTGAGTTTGTGTTTGTGCTCTTGCCTCCATCACTGCATGTGGTCGTCGTTGTCTTCTTCTTCTTCTTTTCTTTTTTTAACTTTGGAGAGATATCTCATTTTTACCTTTCAGATTTGAGATTAAATTTGTGAATAATGCATTTAAAAAATAGGGAAGTTTTGCATTCTCATTTTAGATTAATTATCATTTCGGGCCTTTCGGCCTAAGATAATATGTCTTATTTTTTCCTAATCTATATAATTCACAAATTTCGAACTGTAGTCCCAACTGCGTTCCATTTGAAGATGACTTGCATCTAACTTATGTACGCCTTTGAGTTTGCATATAATTATTTGATCCAATTCTTATTGCATTAATTAGTTGGTCAGGGAAATAAAATCTTTTATTTGGACTATGAATTTGTAATTACGGCTCTGTTTGTTTCGATGCAAAATGTTTTACAATGTAAAATATTTTCCATGTAAAATATTTTCTCAAAAAATAAACTTCAAACTTTTATTTTCCGGTGTTTGGTTGGCACTTGAAAATATTTTCAAAAATCAACAAAATATTATAGAGAGAGATGGAGGAAGCTTAAACGGTGAAAAGATATAAGATTATTAGAATTGAACTTGGGTTAGGACGGACGATCAAGAAAATTAAGCAGTGAAAATTGTAGTAGAATGAAACAGGTTCATTTCAGAAAATAACTTATGAAAAATTTATTTTCATCCAATTGATTTTTCTCATTTTTTACACAACCAAATACTAAAAAATAAATAAAATATTTTATCAGAAAATATTTTACATTCAAACAAACGGAGCCTACAAGTTTCGTGCTATGCCTTTTCCATAAAAGAGCAAAAGATTCACATGAAAAGCCAATGCTCTTGTTTTGCCTGTTCCATAAATGAGCAAAAGATCCACGTGAAAAGCCAATAAAAAGGTGAACATATATATTTATGGTGAACGCCTATTAAAAAAATTGTATATGAGTTTCCATCCAACCAGGCGAATAAGGAACATGTTCAAGCTAAATCCAAGAATATTTAAATAAGATGTTGTATTGAAAAATATGTCTAAAAAATTTAATTCAACTTTTTTTTTTTTTTTGTAAATTCAGTTTATTCTGATTAGGAGAGATGTATTTGCTAAATGCTAACCAAACCATGATGGATTGGGTAAAAAAATTCAGCATATTATTGATTTGTTTTTTATCAGGGAAAGCTATGAATTGCTTAATACTAGCGTCCTACATCCTCTCTCTTTTTATTGTATGTCGTCCTCTCAACTTATGATATGCATGTCAGCATGTGTAAAACATATTTTCTTCGGCACTTAAGAGTTTGCTTCTTCCTTTTGTATTATCGATTCTTACGAGACCAATCATTTTTTTAGTTTTATTTGAACCCCTTATTAGTGGATTTTCGGATTAGTTTTTCTAGAATTAGCTGTACACGTAACCGAGACACCTTTGAATTATGGAAAATACGTTTTCTATTTCATGTACCTTATATATATATATATATATGTATGTATGTATGTTTAACAGGAAAGTACGTTGATCTTTTGGTCGGCTAGCTGGTAGGGCTCCGGATTTTATAATTTTCTTTGATCCTTAAAATGTGTTAAACTCCTAGCTTGGAGGCCACGCATTGAAGGGTCCAATTAATTCGTCGGTATTGACTTCTAGTCAGCGAGTAGTGCCATGTTTGGTGTCGTTTTTTTCCAAAAAAATGAGAATATTTCTGAGAAATAAAAAAATTACCGACTTGGGCTTTAAACTTTCTCGATTTGAATCTTCCATTAACATGGAAAGGCCGTGAACATAGTCTTTTCTCTCTCTTTTTTTTTTTTCCCTCAGTAAAAGGTGGACTGAGACGGCCAGTGTAGTTGATTCCATTTGGATGTGATCATAGGGGAGCTCACCCGCTTTGGAGATGTCTGGATTTGAGCCATAGTTGACTCGGCCGGGAAGAAAATATTTGTCCATCACCAAATCGCGAGACCTGTCATCAATATTCCACCGAAGTGCAATTAACTAGACATGAGGCCCCCTCAACCCAACTATATAATTCTAAGTCAACTCGAACTCGATGGAGGGAAAGAGTTTTAATCCGGCTAAAGCTTAGCCACCTGAACTACCACCCCGGTCTAAAAACTTAAAAAGGCCGAGTAGTAGTCAATTACACAAAACGACTAGTACTAAACTCCACTGCTCCGTAGTTTTTTACACTAAGATGTAACAAACTAAACAAATAGAGACTAGAAAAGTTCGTAAACCCGTTTTATGATAAGAATCATATATATCTCTATCAATCTTCCATATCTCTCCTTGATTGTATCCTATAATTAGGAGATTTGATTGTAACTTTGACTGTATTCTAGGATTAGGAGATTTGATTGTGATTTCCTTGATTGAAGGAGATCTTGGTGTATTCTTTTGTATATAAGTCAGTGAAGGCAATACATAATACATAACATATTCAAAACCAATTCATTATTTGTCATGGTATCAGAGCAATAACGCTCCTGCAGACCATTTTCCGCTAAAATCAAAAGCTGTCCATTCTGATAGCTTTCTTTCATTCCTATAGCATTAAGATGGGAGATACAACTCTAGTCACCGGCTCCCGTCCTCCGGTTCCCAAAGAGTATGAGAGCCCTTCTCATCCTTTGTATCTCCATCCTTCTGATCAACCTGGGGTGATGTTGGTATCCCAACCACTGACAGGCGACAACTATACCACATGGAGTCGTGCTATAGTCATGGCATTAAGTGCCAAAAATAAGGTGGGTCTCATCGATGGATCCATTCTCAAACCAGCCAAGACAGATTCACTTTTCAACCAGTGGATTCGTTGTAATAACATGGTTACTTCTTGGCTATTCAACAGCCTCTCTAAGGATCTAGCTGCGAGCGTCATTTACTCCGAATCAGCCCAAGCAATGTGGAAGGACCTTAAGGAACGATTTTCCCGGACTAATGCGCCTCATCTTTTTCAAATTGAGCGTGAGATTCATGATCTCACACAGGACACGATGTCAGTCGGCACATACTTCACAAAGTTGAAGGGTATGTGGGACGAACTTAATGCACTTTCTCCTACACCCTCATGTTCTTGTGGAGCCATGACGGAGGTACTTGAATACCAACGACGTCAAAGGACCATGAAATTTCTTATGGGACTCCATGAGTCCTATTTCATGGTTCGAGGGCAGATCTTGTTAATGGAGCCACTCCCCACCATCAATAAAGTTTTCTCATTGCTTGTACAAGAGGAACGACAAAGGGACATTGTTTCTACAATCCATGTCCCTGAAGTTGCTGCTCTTGCATCCAAGAGCAACACTAATGGTCAAAGGAATTTCAAGAACACTGACAAGAAGAAAGGAGGAACACGTGATCGACCGACATGCGAGCATTGTAATTGGGTTGGTCACACAATGGACAAATGTTATGCTCTTCATGGATATCCACCTGGGCATCGCCTCTACAAAGCTACCTCTAGTGCTACTGCTAACCAAGCAGTCCACTCGGCCATTGAAAAGCAACATTCCGGAACAAACTCCTTCCCATTCACTCAAGAGCAGTGCCGTCAAATTTTAGCTCTCATTCCTAAGTCCCCACATGTTGCTAACCAAGCAGGTAGCAATGTTTCTATTTCAAATCTCTCAGGTAATTCCCTTTGCCTTTCATCCATTACTGATTCCACTTCATGGATTTTGGATAGTGGTGCAACAGATCATATGGTTAAGTCATCTTCTCTTCTTACTTCCATTCAATCACTTGGAAATAGCACTGTACGACTTCCTAATGGGATTACCACTCCAGTAACACATGTTGGATCTGTGGTCATTTCACCCATGTTGACTCTCACAAATGTGTTATGCGTGCCATCTTTCCAATTCAACCTTATTTCCATTAGCAAACTTTCCAAGGAATCCAATTGTTTGCTGATTTTTTCCTCTAATTCTTGTGTCATTCAGGACCAACGCTCGAGGACGATGATTGGGATGGGTAGAGAACGAGATGGGCTCTACTATTTCACTCCTTCCATGTGCGCTTCATCTCAGTCCAATCAATCTAAGCCCATGCTATGGCATCAACGCTTAGGACATCTATCCAATAAATGTTTGAATTTCCTTTCTCGCAATGTTTCGGGGATTCCTTGTTCTGATATCCAACTTTGTTCTATTTGCCATTTGGCTAAACAAAGAAGAAATCAATTTCCATCAAGCACTATATCCACATCTGCACCATTTGAATTATTGCATGTTGACATTTGGGGAGGGTATCGAACAAGTTCCATCTCTGGAGCTCACTATTTTCTTACCATTGTGGATGATTTTACCCGTTGCACTTGGGTCTATTTGATGAAACACAAATCCGAAACCCGTTTCAACATTAAATCCTTCATTCAATTGGTTGACACACAGTTTAACTATCGGGTTAAGATCATCCGTAGTGACAATGGCTTGGAATTTACAATGCCTACTTTTTATTCTGAGAAAGGGATAATGCATCAAACTAGTTGTGTAGCTACTCCACAACAAAATGGAGTAGTAGAGCGCAAACATGGTCATCTCTTGAATGTTGCTCGAGCATTATTATTCCAAGCTAGTTTACCAAAACAATTTTGGGGAGAGGCTATTTTGACTGCCACCTATCTTATTAATCGCACTCCTACTCCCATATTGTCTGGAAAAACCCCTTATGAGATGTTGTTCAAAGTTTCACCCTGCTATAACCATCTTAGGGTTTTCGGGTGTCTTTGTTTTGCTTCAACCCACTATCTTAAACCTCGAAAGTTTGATGCTCGAGCCAAACAATGCATTTTTCTTGGGTATCCGCATGGGCAAAAAGGTTATAAGGTGTATGACTTGGACACTAATACCATTTTTATCTCCCGTGATGTGATTTTCCATGAGACTCAGTTCCCATTTTTGCATGGCACGCACGCACATACAATTTTTGATCACCAGGCATCACCTTGTCCAAATCTTGACATCAATATGTCCCCATCCAACCCATCACCAGAACCACTCCATGAATCTGTTGAACATTCTGCACCTGAACAATGTGTTGGCTCCTCATCGTACTCTCCATTGCCATCCTTGAATGTCCCAATTCATTCTCATGATTCAACTCCAATGGGCTCCCATGAGATTGTCTCGTCAAGACCTCATCGACCCACTAAACAGCCAAGTTATTTACAAGATTATCGTGTAGGTATCAGCCTCCCTTCTCGCCCAGCTCAATCTTCCAACTCGGTTTTGGTCCCACAGGTTAGCACTGCTCATCCCTTGTCAAAATTCATCTCGTATCATCGTTACTCCTCTAATCATAGAGCCTTTATAGCATCTATATCTGTTGGCCAAGAACCAAAACACTTTTCACAGGCTGTCCATGATCCCAAGTGGCAAGAGGCAATGCAAGCTGAAATTCAGGCACTTGAAGCTAATAACACCTGGACGCTAACCCCTCTTCCACCAGGGAAACGTCCCATTGGATGCAAATGGGTGTACAAAATAAAGTACCATGCTGATGGTACCATTGAGCGCTACAAAGCTCGGTTGGTTGCGAAGGGATACAACCAAAAATGGGGTCTTGATTACAAGGAAACTTTTGCACCAGTGGCAAAATTGGTTACTGTTAGAGTGTTACTTGCTCTAGCAGCCATTCATGGTTGGTACTTACATCAACTCGATGTCAACAATGCTTTTTTGCATGGTGATCTTGACGAAGATGTTTACATGGCTCTCCCACAAGGTTTTGGACGAAAGGGGGAGACAAAGGTGTGTAAGCTCAACAAATCCCTTTACGGACTGAAACAAGCATCACGCCAATGGTTCCTCAAATTTTCAGATGCTCTCCTTGCTGCTGGTTACACTCAATCCAAAGCTGATTACTCTTTATTCACCCGTTCCAATGGTGCCTTATTCACAGCAGTCTTGGTTTATGTGGATGACGTTATCCTTGCTGGAAATGACTTGCAGTCAATCAACAGTTTGAAGACCTTCCTTCAGACTCAATTCAAACTCAAGGATCTTGGGAATCTCAAATATTTTTTGGGAATAGAGGTTGCTCGATCAAAGAAAGGTATATTTTTATCGCAAAGAAAATATACTCTTGATATTCTTAAGGATACAGGATTTATGGGAACAAGGCCAGCAACATTTCCTATGGAGCAAAATCTGAAGCTTACTTCAGCTGATGGAGCCATTTTAGAAGATCCTTGTTCCTATCGTCGATTGATCGGGCGGTTAATTTATTTAACCGTTACTCGACCTGACATCATGTACGCTGTGCACACTTTAAGCCAATTTATGGACAAACCCAGAAGGCCACATCTTGAGGCAGCCCACCGGATCCTACGATACTTGAAACAATCTGTCGGTCAAGGAATATTTTATCCGTCAACAAGTTCAGTCCAACTCAAGGCTTTTTGTGACTCAGATTGGGCCAGCTGCAATGAAACGCGTAAGTCTATGACGGGGTATTGCATACTCCTTGGGGATTCCCTAGTTTCGTGGAAGTCCAAGAAGCAAACTACCGTCTCACGGTCATCGGCAGAAGCAGAGTACAGGTCTATGGCTGCTACGTGTTGTGAGATAATGTGGCTAAGATATTTGTTGGAAGACCTTCGAATTTGTCACCCCCAGCCTACAACTCTTTTTTGTGACAACAAGGCCGCACTTCACATAGCCACAAATCCAGTGTTCCACGAGCGAACTAAGCACATCGAAATAGATTGTCATCTAGTTCGTGAAAAGCTCCAAGCTGGGATTATTCGGACGATGCACATCCCCACAGCTCAGCAGCCCGCAGATATTTTCACCAAAGCACTTGGTGCAAAGCAGTTGCATCACTTAGTCTCCAAGTTGGGCATTATGGATATTCATGCTCCAACTTGAGGGGGAGTGATAAGAATCATATATATCTCTATCAATCTTCCATATCTCTCCTTGATTGTATCCTATAATTAGGAGATTTGATTGTAACTTTGACTGTATTCTAGGATTAGGAGATTTGATTGTGATTTCCTTGATTGAAGGAGATCTTGGTGTATTCTTTTGTATATAAGTCAGTGAAGGCAATACATAATACATAACATATTCAAAACCAATTCATTATTTGTCATTTTACGACATTCTTTTAATAATCAATTTTAAGCAAAGAATGAAAGAACCAATGGGGCATCTATTGTACACAAAACTCATTTCAGAACGCAGTAAATAAAATTAAGTGTAAGAGTTGACTTAATGGTCAAGACCTAAAACTTGTGGATTTTTGGCGTCCCAGATCTTAAGTTCAAAACTTTTTACATGCTATCCACTTTAGTGGGACTCTCCTAAAAAACATATATATTTTAATGGGATCAATTCATACTGAACTTTGAGACTTTAAATAGATCCCTTGCGAGCGAACAATGGCATTTGTTCTCTTGAGTTTAGTTGAGGTACGTGTGAGCTTACCTAAAAACCTTGAGTCTTAAAATTAAAAGTACCTTTTTTTTTTTTTACAAATTAAAAGTACTTAAACTAATATAAATCATGTAAAAAAAATCATTCTGGCCCCGTTTGTTTAAGGGTTTTGAATTTTAGATTCTAATTATTACCATATTTCTTTCAAATCATTATTCTTATTTTTCTCTCTATCACTCTCTAATCATTGCCTTTATTTTCAATTATTACTCCACTTCTTTTTATATTCATTACGTACAAATCTAAATCCAAAATAACCAAAACTAACGGAGTCTCTGATTTCCCTTTCCGTAATACCCTAGCCTTACTCCCTTCCCTCCAGGCTTCTAGCAAATTCACACGTCCCAAACACATCAGCGACGTCACTCCCCTTGAGTAAAATGACGATACAAACATGACATCATCGTTAAACCAGCTCACTAACGCTGGTTATAAGTGTAGTTAAGAAGGTGGTTTATGTGGTTGTTTAAAAGGGTTGTTAAGGTTGTTAGTGGTCTTCTCCAGCTCAGTTTTGACTTCCACCTCAGCAATCCGAGTTTGTGTTTCTCATCCAATAAGAAAGTTGCAAGGGTCTTGTGTTTCTTTGAGTCGTGTTTGTATGAATTAGATCAGAACAATGATTTGTAAGGTAACAAAAAAAAAAAAAAAAAACAGTTGAAACAAAAATATAAAGGCTTTGTTCAGTTGCTTTTTCTGTTTAGTTTTAGTTTTGAAAACCAATCATTACCCTACTTCTTTTCCCAATCATTACTCTATTTTTTTAATTATTACTTTCTCATCTCTCTCTATCTCTCTCCAATCATTACCCATATTTTCAATCATTACTCTATTTCTCTCTCTACCCACTACCAAAACTAAACTAAACTAAACTCTTAACCAAACACAACCAAAACTTGCTACGTTTGTTTCTCTCTCTAGATTTTCTCATAGTATAAGAGCGGAGCCCGCTCCACCCCATATTTTAAAAAATTTATAATCCACATCCCACAATGACAAATTAGCAAAAATACTGCACGATGATAGGACTCAAAAATGGCCGCACGTGACAGACCTTAAACGCGGCTGCACGTGAGGGGGATGTTAAGGAAATAGAGTTCTACATTACTTAAGAGTGGAATGGGTGATCACTTAATAACATTTGGGACCTCTTTACTCATTGCCAATTAGTTTTGAAATGGATATAAAGTTTCGTCAAGGTATCAAAGCTCTGTAACGCAAGTCTTTCAATTCGATCCTAAAGTTATTCTTGCTCAAGATTAGAGTACAGAAATAGTCTTCGTTCAAGATTAGAGTACAAAAATCATCTTCATTTCATCCATCTTCTCTTTGACCTTTTGCATGGTTATAGCATCGAGCTCTACAATTTAAACGAAACCAATCATCGAGATGGACGTGCAACTAAGTCGCAGTTTGCAGGGTTGCACAGAGTACCTATGCAATCCCCACTCGAATAGCAAAAAAGCCGTTTAATTCCTACATTTTAAATGCAAGAGAAATGTACTCGTGTAGAATTTGAAGTCTAGAACTAGGAAACAAACTTTAACAAGTCATTTATTATTCATTTGTGGTTTATCCTTTTGTCTATAATATAGTTTTATAAAATTTTGATTGAGGGAGAGCACTCATACTACTTTAATGCCCAGCCCGTTTAAATATTTCTAACCACCCAGGCACCCACTTGTTAGTGTGACTACTTTCAGCTCATATGATCCAAATAAAAAAGATTTGCTCGTTGGCCGCGTAGACATTGGATTTCCTCCTTAACAAATGGACAAGTTTTTGAGAATGCAAATGGGGCACGGATGCAATTGGATTTTTTTGAAAAGAAATTTAAATATTTTTTAGGAATTCTACTGTTAGTGATCGATTTTCCTTCTGTCATATTTTTTTTTGATGACTCTGTGTAGAGCTATTAATCAACTCTTAATAGCCACGCTAAGCATGTTATAAATTAATTTTCTATTTTCTAGCTCCACAGATGACTAATTAATTCAATCTCCAATATACATGCAGAAGGTTAGAAAGTGCTACTATATATTCTTTTCAATGGCGTATCCCAAGAGTTTTGTTCTCGAGTTGGCTAAAAACTGCCAATGCCAATGTTGCAAGGAAAAGCTGGAGAAGGTGAAAAAGATCGATGGTGTCCATTCATTATCCATAGATGCGAAGAAAGGGCAAATGACCATTTCAGGCCCCGTAGACCTGCAAAAGGTCATAAGGTATCTTGAAAAACATAACAAACAAGCAAAGCTTGTTCCTGAAAGAAACAACCACAATGTCCAAATTATAGTACTGCCACAGCCAGTAATTGTTCAAGAATTGCAATGACCAAAATTTGGTAGCACAAGTGCGGGAATTAGCGGAAAATGTTGAAGGGTTAGAACAACTGGAGATAACTTATACGAAGAACGTGAAGTTGACAATCAATGGGAAGAACAAAGACGAGGTGAGTACAAAAAACGATGCCTAAAAAAAATATTTGTTATGGATCGATGATGATCATTACCGTGGCACAAAATTGCAGGGTGATTGTTGCGGCGGACATGACACTGACACTTCTTTTGGTGGCCGGCGACTCCATGGCAAAGATATTATTCGCCGCCTCTGGTGACTGGTTACGAACCATCGGCTCCTCCATTGTCAAGATATGGCGTAATACCCTAGCTAGACTCCTAATTAACTTAATTTACCTTAAGTTCACTTTTATGAGCACGTTAGTCCTAAAATTGATGGGATTAATTTAATTACTATGTGATGCATATGCATAGAGTCATTAGCGTCGTGAATATCTTTGAGTAATTAAATTGATGTGATTACATGATTTGATTTACTATGTGAATGTTTTCCTCTAGATTCCTGTTGTTCATTGATTTGTGATTATGTTATGTCTACAATCTTTATCAGTTCTATAGAGACGTACAGTTTATAATAGTCTTAATATGATCAATGGAATTACTTTAATTTGAATGGATATATGTTTTCATATGCATTTGGAAGCGCGTACTCATTAATCTACGGCAAACGTGTAGCCCAGCCCATGTATTTGTTATTCACACGAGCTTATCCTTAACGAAATTTTAATTGGGATTTTTCAGGAGATGATGAACAGTGAAGGATATATAGCAAAAGTCTCGTTTCCGTGCTGGCAGCAACCCGGCCAATATATAAATACTATATCTGTTTATAGTTTTGTGTTTATTGCAAATGTTGAGACTGGCTTGTACTTTTCTTAATTAATTATGGTTCCATCTGTTTTTTTGAAAGGATATGGTTCCATCTGTTTAAAGTTTGTAAATTAAGGTTTGTGTGGACATGTAGTATAGTAAAAGGAGGACAGCTGATCTGACTCTGAGTGGTGTTTGGTTTCTGGGCTATATATTTTAGTTAATTTTTTTTTTCTCCGTTTAAAGTTTCCGCTGCTATTTTAGTTAATTATCCCATTTTCAGGTAATGTGATGGAGATTACAGCTCTGAGTGGTTTTTGGTTTTTGGGTCCAATTAATTCGTCGGTATTGACTGCTGGTCAGCTAGTAATGCCATGTTTGGTGTCGTTTTTTCCCAAAAACATGAGAAGGTTTCTGCGTCTTTTTAATAGTTCTAAGAAATAAAAAAATAAAAATTACCGACTTGGGGCTTTAAACTTTCTCCTTAATTTGAATCTACTATTAAAGTGGAAAGACCGAGGACGTACAAGATTAAAGGTAATGGTTCATTCGAAATAAACTAATACAAGTCTAGACTTTTTAATAATTAAACAAAAATTATTTTTCTTTATTAATAAAAACTTCCGGTATTAAAATTCAATTTTTTGGCCATACAAAATTAAGGGCAACAGTCCATTCATAAAAAGTTACGTGATTTCTTCATTTATTATTTATTTCAATTATCACTTCGATTATTTGTATATTGTTCCGATTCTTAATTTATATACTAGATTGGACCCTAGAGACATGAGTTGAATTGCAAATAGAATTCACCTAGACGGTGATAGGTAATGGATAAATTGAAAATTTTTATGATGTTAGAGATTGTTTGTAAGCGGGTTTTTGAGATGTGAATTGAGAAGAGTGCTAACGGAGGTTCAGTCTCCAAACTGGTGGGAGTCCAGTGGTGATTATGAAATGGTGACTAAGATAGGCGAACCCTAGTTATGTTCAAGCATGATAAGTTTTCTCTTTGTTTGTAATGAAAGGGATAGACGCTAGGTATATAATTTGGGTGCAATCCGCGACAGCAAAAGGAAGTGATCTCATGGGACAGGACAGGACTAGTGGTACATAACTTAAATGTAATCCGCGATAGCAAAAGGAAGTGATCTCATGGGACAGGACATGACTAGCAGTTGGGGAGGAAGGATCTTGCGGACGAGGTTTTAGATCACACTTTACGCTAACAGATAGTAATAAATCAGTTTATGTATGAAATTTCCGCTTCACTTTTTCGCATCAATATTACCTTGTTTACTTACTAATTGTAAAGTAAGACGGGTAGTGGGTAGGATTATTCTACTGGGTGAACTTTATCAGTCACGTATGGATTGACTGGCATCCGTACCAGATTTTGCAAAAAACCAAGAAGAGATACAGAACCTTGAAGGCGAGTAGTATTATCCAGAGGAGAATCCGAAGATGGGTGTCGAACCAGAGTATGCTTGGGATCCGTATCAAGCCTAGGAGTCGGCTCTGTGTTTTGTCTATTTCATTACCACAAAGACTATTTAATATTTTCACATTTGAGTTGTAATAAATAAATCCTTATGTTGAATTATCTGTTTTGGATTTTGATCTTTAATAAAGTAAATTTTTCAAAAATTAATATTTAATACCTTCGAAATCTATTTGAAGAATTGGAGCGTTACATTATCGAACGGATAATTCCCTCTAGTTCTTAGGCGCATCCGCTAATGGTGATGAGAAGCAATGTAAATTAATTGTATTTCTCAACATTTTAAAAGACTTTACAATTAAACTTTAAGATTCTGTTCTAGCTTCTGCTGAGATTCAAGTTTTTCGCTGGGGGAGACATGAAACCTACGTCTCTCCACGATCTGTCTTATGATAAATAAATAAATATATATATATATATATATATATATATATATATATATATATATATCAATCCTTATCCTATAAGGGATCCCGCACGGGCTTACTGTGTGGGACTCCCCTTTCCTGATCGAATTGCGACGATCCAAGCCGCTCAAAGTGATCAGAACGTGATTTTACGGGTACTTGCGAGAAATCAGCAAAAAAAAAAATGATCAGGAAGGGCTTGATCTGAACAGTTTTTTATTGAACAGTTCAATAAAAAACTGCTCGGGATCAAACCCTTCCCGATCTTTTTTTTCTTGATTTCTCTCATTGACCCTTAAAATCACGTTTTGAACACATTGAGTAGCTCGGATCGTCACAATTCGATCGGGAAAGGGGAGTCCCGCACGGCAAGCCCGTGCCGGATCCCTTATAGGATTTAAAGAGTGTGTGTGTGTGTATATATATATATATTGTTTTCGATCTACCTTTTTCAAAATAATACTCAGTGAATTATAGGGTACGTATATTTGACTAATTTTTTCTTCTTTAACAATCATTAGGCCTTACTGGAGATCGAAATAGAATGAGAATCACCCCGACAGCCCAAAGGGAACATGAGTCCACAACCTTCATATAATGAGCCGAGCTTCTATACTGACTACCTTTAGAATATGCCAAAAATTGAACGTCTCACCTTTTATTTACTTTTAGATACATATTAATTTAATTATTTGAAAAATGAAAAAATTCATAGCAAATCGATGGAATGCGATACTGTGATAGGACTATTGAACTACATACAATTCAATGACCTCATGGTATGTGGTTTGATGATTTAATACACCCTATAAACTTTATGTTTGTTGTGTTTTGGTCTAATTTAGGTTGTGCTTCTCTCCCCTTTCTCCTTTCTAGAATAGGAGATCTCATGTATTACTTCCTCCATTCCGCAAAGATAGTCTGTTAAAAAAAGAATGAGTAATTTTTGGATTAAAAAAAATACTTTTGTGCGTAAATTTTGAATTTCTAGCTTGACATCACGATGAAAGATCTTTTATAGTGGATTATCTTTGCAGAATGAAGGGGGTAGTGTGTTCTTTCACCGTCAAAAGACCCTTTTTTTTTGGGTTGATCAAATCATTTAAAAGACTCAAAACAAGCTAGTTTTCCATTACTTTTCCACACGCCCAACCACCGTGGCACCCACTTGCCAGAATCACTATTTTAGGCTTGAGTGTCGGGCTGTAAACGAGCTGAAAACTCGAGTTCGAGCTCAGTAAACGAGCCGAATTGAGTTGAGCTCTCGAGCTGCTCGGTTCGCTTATGGCCCTAGTTACTTAAGTGATCCAAAATGCAATATTCAGCTTCTGGAAGATCAAATTGGAGTAGTATACTAGACATTGGTTTTTTCCTTAAGAAAAGGACATTCTAAATTAACGATCGACCTGCACAAATTAAAATAGGAAAAGATAAAAGTCATCGACGACTTTGATAATATTTTAGTACTGTTCTTCCATTATATACGAGCTGAATACAGACGTTATTAGACATTAAAAACGTGATCCGAATTTTCGTTCATAAATTTAACGGTTTTCCCGTTATATTTAGGGGAGTGATTTTTTCAAAATCAATTCCCTATATGTATATATGAATTAGTTGAGTTGATATTTTGGCCCTCGTGATTGTATATTGGTTAGGTACGTTGCACCTACCAGGGGATGATGTCAAATAAGGGTGATTGGAAGCGGTACCAAACAGCCAATCCGATCGTTCTTCTCAACAATCGACGACTAAGATCCGAGCAACGAACGATTCAAATTTTAATACTTTCAAATTAGATCCGAGCCGTCCGTACCAAAACGAACGACCGGATCGACTGCTCGGTACCACTGTCAAACACCTCCGCTTGACAGCATCTCTCAAAGCATGCAATTGGATATTGTAAAGCTAGCTTTTCTACACACCAAGTGGGTTTGTTGAGTTACAGGGTCCCCACATGAGAGAGACGACCCAATAGTCAATAGAGGCGAGAGGGATCCACCTGGAATCACCTCAGCCTTCTGAGTCCCGACACACTCCTCCATCCTTGTGCTAACCCTAACACCTTTGACCCAAAAAAAAATTCAAAAATCCTGCATTTTAAGAAAACAAGTTAGTAGTATGTTACATGTGGTTTGAGAGAGAAAGTATTCGTTATTGGTTTTTTTTTTTAGATTTAAAAAAGAAGTCGTCATCAATTAGGTAAAATGGATACATATAAAAATAGAAAAATGAATCAGCTAACTGGCCCCTCTGCTATAAATATTACAGTATTAATTAGGGATACATTACAGCAGTAGCCTTCGTCTCCATAGGAAATAGGAATTGTCTCCGGCCTATTTCTAAGAGCTACTTCTGCGACAGTGGTAAGTTTCTGGCTTCTCCTAACATTACTATAGTACTACGTAGTTCTGTATTAGTATATATATAGGAATCGGATCGAGTAGTTCGTTAATTTGCTCGCCCGGCCATGGAACCTTTTTCATTTTTCAGATTTTTGGCCCTTTCCCGATTTGATGTTCATAGATGATTGATTTTCGCGTGGATCGATGCGTGCTTATTACTAGTAGTATTATTCTGTTGCAATGCTTGGTGGTTGTTTCAAAAACATGTTGGTACGTTGTCTTCAAAAAATTAATAGTAGTAGTTTTCTGGATCTTCTTTTACAGAGTGTGTTCGAAAACATAAACTACATATCAATTTGCGTAACTTTGTCTAATACACGCATCGTTTGTATCATATTTATTCTTTAGTAGAAACACTTTTTGCGATTTTAAAATTTTTTAAACATTTTTCTTAACAAGGTTTTGTTTCCACACAAAAAAAAAAAAAAAAATGCGATGAGGAATTCTCAAAGCTGTTAATCGAACGACAATCAGACAAGTACTTCGAAAAATTGCTTTGCTGATCTAAGTCTATATATATCCTACCAAACGTTTTGAATTTCCTTTTCGAAAAGAAATTTAAATATTTTTTAGGAATTCTACCGGTAGTGATTTTCGTTCAGTCAATTTTTTTTGATGCCTAGCTCATTGTGTAAAGCTATTAATCTCCTCTTGGTAGCCAGGGGCGGAGGTAGTAAGAGACAAGGGGAGGCAGCTAACCCCACTGCCTCCCAAATTTTTTTAGAGATATGTTTAATTTTCACCTCATTTTTACACATTTGACTCCACTTTAAAATTTATTTTTGCCCTAACCCACATAATGGTTTTGTACTTGGGGAAAAGAGGGGTCAAAATAGAATCGCCACCTACAAAATTCCTAAACGTTGGTTTCTGCCTTTCAGAAAAAACTAGGTTTTCTATGTTTCTACCTCTCTAGATATTCTTTATTGTAGAGAGAGCATTTTCAGTTATGAATATTGTAAAGAGTAGGCTTCGAAATCATATGTGTGATCAATAGATGCATGATAGTTTGGTTTTGTATGTAAATAAAGATATTTTTAAAACCATTACAAACGAGGCTATCATCCATCGTTTCCAAAATATGAAAAGTCGTCGAGGCCAATTGTGAATCGAAGCTACATTTTGTTATTAGTATGTATCTATTTTTTTGATTAACTTGTTAATCTAATTATTTTCTTTCAATCAGCAACTAGAAAAAGTGAATCATACATGTTTCAAATTTTTGACCCTACTTATCGAAAATTCTGGCTCCACCCCTGTTGGTAGCCATGGTAATTAAGCATGTTATTAATTTCCTATTTTCTAGCTCCACAGATGACTAATTAAATTCAATCTCCAGTTTACAGAAGGTTAGAAAGTACTACTATTCTTTTCTATGGCGAATCCAAAGAGTTTTGTTCTCGAGTTGGCTGAAAATTGCCAATGCCAATGTTGCAAGGAAAAGCTGGAGAAGGTGAAAAAAATCGATGGCGTCCATTCATTATCCATAGATCCAAAGACATGGAAGATGACCATTTGGGGCACTGTGGACCCGCAAAAGGTCATAAGGTACCTTGAAAAACATAACAAACAAGCAAAGCTCGTTCCTGAGGAAATTCCGCCAAAAAGAAACAACCAATATTGGGAATTAGAACAAGTGGAGATAACCTATACGAAGTATACGGAGAACGTGAAGGTGACAATCAATAGGAAGAACAAAGACGAGGTGAGTACACAAAACGATGCCTAGAAAAAATATTTGTCATGGATCGATGATGATCATTACCGTGGCACAAAATTGCAGGGTGATTTTTGCGATGGACATGGCACTGGCACTTCTTCTGGCGGCCGGCGACCCCATGGCAAAGATATTATTCCCCGCCGCTGGTGACCGGTTACGAACTATCGGCTCCTCCACTGTCAAGATATTGCGTAATACCCTAGACTCCTAATTAACTTAATTAACCTGAAGTTCACTTTTATGAGCATGTTAATTTAATTAATTACTATGTGATGCATATGCATAGAGTCATTAGAGTCGCGAATATCTTTGAGTAATTAAATTGATGTGATTACATGATTCGATTTACTATGTGAATGTCTTCCTCTAGATTCCGGCTGTTTATTGATGTGTGATTATGTTATGCTCACAATCATTGTCAGTTCTATAGAAACGTAGAATTTATAGTAGTTTTAATATGATCAATGGAATTGCTTTAACTTGAATGGATATATGTTTTCATATGCATTTGGAAGCGCGTACTCTTTAATCTACGGCAAACGTGTAGCCCAGCCCATGTATTTGTTATTCACACGAGCTTATACTTAACGAAATTTTAATTGAGATTTTTCAGGAGATGATGAGCAGTGAAGGATATATAGCAAAAGTCTCGTTTCCGTGCTGGCTGCACCCCGGCCAATATAAATACTATATCTGTTTTATGTTTTGTATTTATTATACTGTAATAAATGTTGAGACTAGCTTGGAGCACTACTTTTCTTAATTATGGTTCGATCGATCTGTTTTAAGTTTGTAAATTAAGGTTTGTGTGGACATGTAGTAGTAAAAGGAGGACAGCTCTGACTCTGAGTGGTGTTTGGTTTCTGGGCGATATATGAATAATTGGGACCCGGGGATCTAGCGGCTATGCGGCACTGCTGGAACTACAGTGCGCCCCAAAAATTGTCCCATAAAATTGTGCGTTTATATGAATAACTGGTGCATGTCCAATAAAATTGTGCGTTTATTTTTCTCCATCAAAGTTTTCCCTGCTTTATGCATTTGCTACTACTAGTTAATTAACCCATTTTCAGGTAACGTGATGGAGATTACAGGTTGATTAGGCCTTTGGGGTCGATTGTCACTGGCACTTTGCATGTCTAAACTTTACGGGATGGGATAGGGGCCATTGACATATGGGGAATACCAAAATATTTTTTTAAAAAAAAGCGATTAATTCCAAAAATTTGTCTCTTTTGAATTATTTTTGTCTTTAGAAACTTTTTAAACTTTTTATTCATAACTCCGTGTTCGGTTTATATTTTAGTTTAGTTTTTCAATCGTTACCCTATTTCTTTTTTCAATCATTATCATATTTCTCAAATTATTACTTTTTCATCTCTCTCTATCACTTTCCAATTATTATTCCTCTCTTTAATCATTATCCTATTTCTCGTTCTACCCACTATCAAAACTAAACTAAACTTCACTCCCAACCAACCAAACAAAGCCTTTTGTACCTTTTAAGTTTTACTCTCAGTGAGACGAATCAACACTCTATAAAATATCCAACTTTGCTATAAGTACAAACACATTGGGTATTTGACCCATCTCGGGTCTTACAAATTGATCCGAGCTGCTCATTTTGTTTAAAATGGGTTGTTTAGAGCTTCTATGAAAAATAAACTTTATCCGAAATCGATAAAGGCATATATGAAACATCCAATTTTTCTTCATAAGCTAGGCCTAGTTTATGAAGCAAAGTTATATGTTTTGTAAGCATTTTAACTGATAATGGGTCGGGTTTATTTTTTACAAGAACCATAAACAAACTATTTCAAATAAAATGAGTGGCTCGGATCATTTTTGTAGGATCCCGATATGGGTGCAAAACGCGTATGTACACCGATGACTACGTACTCATAGACTTTTCGTAATAATTAACGTAGTATCTTCAAACGGGATGTTAAACTCGCAAAACGACGTCCTTGGGAAGGACTGTTTGGTTGACCGGAAATACACTTTCCCTCCACCTAGAAAAGAGATCAGCAGCACAAAACCCTAATCTCCTAACTAAATTCAGACCCAGCACACTTACGATCGGCCACCGTCGCTTGATTCGATCTCAGGTATGCTATTCGGCGCACACTCCATCTCTTCCCACTTGAATTCTAAACCTAGGGTTTGGTTTCAGTCTACTTATTCAATCTCAAGCCTCAAAGTAGTATGGCGTAAAGACGAGAAACTGGACGACGCCATAGTAAACGAAAAACAATGGAGACTCTCCGCAAGAGTCGTCAAACAAGTTCTAAACGAGCCTGGCCAAGTCATCCCCCTTCGATACCTGGAGAAACGTCGCGAAAGGATGCGTCTTCCGGTCAAAGTCAAGACCTTTCTGGCCCGAAACCCCGGCCTGTTCGACACCTATCTCGATCGAATCAGGCCCAAGTCGGAGCCAGTCCCGTTTATTCGAGTCGGCGATAGGCTTCAGCGGTTTTTAGAAGAAGAGAAGCGAATTTATAGTGAAAATGAGCAGTTAATTGTCGCGAAGTTGTGCAAGCTGTTAATGATGGCGAAGGATAAGGTGGTTAGTGCAGACAAATTGGAACATGTCAAGAGGGAATTTGGGTTCCCCATCGATTTTATGGTGAATTTGGTGCCGAAATACCCTGAATATTTTCGGTTAGTTGGGTGTCCGGGGGAGGGGAAATCGTTTCTTGAACTGGTTTCATGGAAACCCGAGTTTGCAAAATCAGCAATTGAGGAAAGGGCAGAGGAGGAATCGAATTTGATAGGGATAAGGGTTAGGCCATCTTTCAACGTTAAGCTTCCCCGAGGTTTCTCTCTTAGGAAAGAAATGAGGGAATGGGTTAGGGATTGGATGGAGCTTCCCTATGTTTCGCCTTATGAAGATGCATCCGATTTGGACCCAGCATCACGAGAAATGGAGAAAAGGTCAGTTGGGGTTTTCCACGAGTTGCTCTCGCTCTCTCTTTTCAAGAGGATACCAGTGCCGATTTTGGGGAAGTTTACTGAAGAGTATAGGTTTTCAAATGCATTTGCAAGTGTGTTCACTAGGCATTCGGGAATATTCTACCTTTCTTTGAAAGGTGGGATCAAGACTGCAATGCTGAGGGAAGCATACAAGGGAAGTGAGTTGATTGACCGGGATCCGCTTCTCAAAATAAATGACAATTTTGTCGAGTTGTTGGCCGAGGGACACAGGGAGCGAACTGAGCAGTTGAGGTTGCAGAGGGAAACTGTTCAGAAAGATATGGAAATGATGGCATTGAGAAATATTGAACAAGGTTGTTATGCTTGTGGGGAAGATATGCTGAAAATTGAAGATTTAGATAGTTAATGAATTCAAACCTGCAATATGTTGGAAAGAAATATTCTTTTGACATCTTCCTTTCTTGGGAATGGAGCAAGCAAATATGTTGGAAGCTTTGAAGTCAGTCGTGTATTGTCAAAATTTGTTCTTAATTCAGTTCAAGGACTTATTATATTTGGCCCAAATGAGGAGGCTATGGATGTGGTGAATGGGAAAAAATGAGGGATATGTACTGTCCGGTATTCCTCGCACAAAGATTTTCCTCTCATGTGCTCATACAGCTTCATGGTGTCCCCAAATAGTCTGTTGTACAGTCCCTGTATTTTGCCAGGATCTTTTAATGTTGGAGATATCTGCCTATAAAAGTCATAAAGAATAAGCTAATCTACAGCACAAAGTTGACAAAGAAGCAGTCATCTAGGTATTTGGTTGTACAAATCTGTGATCTGAATTGATATTACTTGAAATCATGATAGTGAGAAAAGACTCAAATAGGTATCCTTTTAATGAAATTTTCATGATGGAGAATCTACTTTGTATTGATGTGAAACAAGGCTGAAGTTATTGCTAACTGAAATTAATCTGCATATGATACCTCTTCGTGCTGCTGCCACAACATATGAAACTGTTTACCAGGTTCTGAGTACATTCCCTAACATCACAAATGCCCACTGCAGCACTATCCTAAATCCGTTCCAGTATCATGGAGGTAAATTGTTTTCATTGAGCAAAGTTTTTAGTGCCCTGTTTGGTTCCGTGTGTCCATTAGGTTTATATTTTAATATTTAATAGCTTAGGAATGTGTTTTATATTGAGATTCTAGTCCTGCATGTTTTTTTGAACTTTCATGGCTCAAATATTAATTTTCATGAAATAGGAAGATTATAAAAGGGTGATAGAGTAATTATGTCTAGATCTCTAGATTGTTATTAGTTTTAGTTTGTTGGGAATTATGTTTGCAGATTGATGAATATGGCAGGCGTACTGTGGTAGGCTGCAAAATGCCGCTGAAGTGATGGTTCAGAAGAATTGTCTCGTTTAAACAAAATGCTGTTTCGAGTTTCAGTTTTAACCCTTGAACATAATTATTTCAATTTTTTTTTTTGATCTATTAAGCTTCCTTTGAAAATATCTGTGACATTTATTGCTCTGGCAGTGATGCGTTATATAATCATGGTTTCCCTTTGGTAGATATCTCATCTTGCTCATCTGTAATTGTCTTTTACCATTACTTTCTTCGGTGACTATTTCAGCAACAGACACATCTACATCAGGAGCCATCAGAGATTAACCCTGTCATTGTGGTAAACTTGACAACTAATTGCATGCCTCGCCTGCAAAAAATAGAGAATAATTTAACAAAATTTTGGTGATATTATTCTTAAACGACCAGTTGTTTCAGCGACATAGAAGAAAGCCCCATGTAATTCGCTTTAGAGCAAACGTACTTTCCAAGTGAAGAAGGGAGGGTTTCAGAGTTTTACCTTTACTGGATCTCTTCAAGCTGCATAGATGCAATTGTTAATGTCATCACTAACTTCTTCTTAATAAATAAGAAAATTGAATTCATGAAAACCTTTTATTCCCTGAGGAAGTTCTACCCCGTGGAAATGCTCTTTAATGGAACTTTAGCTTTAGCTGGCCATGACCAAGAAACCACAGGTTTCGGGTCCCAAATAAATTTAAGGATCTGTTCGATTTTTTTTTATCTTGATTTGTTTGTAGTATACATGAAGACAAAATCTATCCATTGAAAAATGGATGTTTGTGCATGCAAATCCCTTGCCTTGCTTATAGGACTAGTTGATGAACTCTAGTTTAATAGAAACTTTAGAAGTGTATAAACTGCAAGGAAGTTCCTAAATACCAGTTTTTTCCCAACTGTTATAAAGTGTGCCTACATCAGCTTATCTACACATGTTTTCAATGTTTCATGGCTTATCTATTTCGCGATGTTAATGTGTCTGTAATGTTCTGGTGTATTGCAGGATAATCCTTCACTATTTTGTGGACATGAATGCCTCATGTAATAGGAGAATTGAGTTACACTACTGTCTTTCCCTCTTTGCGAGGATGATCAGTTCGATGAAGTGGTGGTAATTGTTATTCTGCAATGATGGCTTCAAATTCTGGTAACTTTGCGATGTACGTTAATTGTAATGACTTAGACATAAAACCGGTGAACAAGTCCTATCAAGAATTATTTGGCTTGAAATTAGAACCCTCATTGGTGTCCATTTTTTTGAAGTCAGAGAACCCAAATCCACCACATCATTCTATAACACTCTTGTTCAGTTTACTACATTGCGCTTTAAGCGTTGGATCTCGGGAGTTGTCATCAGGCTGATGGCCCATAATCATTGACAAAACTACCTAATTCATTTTCCTTTCCACAAATGACAAAACTATCCTATTTTTCTCGTAAAACCATCCTATTTTTGTGGTACATGGTGAATTACAGCATTCTTGGCATTCGTACTTCTCTTTATGCAATATATACTCCAGCATAGAAAAGTACTCCTCACACAAGATGAATGAGGATCTCTAAACTACTCGTAAGCTAAACTTCTCTTTTACATAGCCAACTATATCGGAACACGTTCTTTTTCCTCCTCTTTTTATAGTCACCCAACTAGAAAGCCTAAGGTAATGAAAAGTACACAAGTCATTAGTATATAAACAAAAGAAAGGAAAACACAATAACCACACCCCGCTTTGTCTTTGCAAAGCATCAGTAAAAATGGTGGTAATGGCAAACATTAAAGAGATTCTAACATCTGCAGTCTTCATTGTGATCCTGTTACTCGTCCCCAAAATCCAGTCCCAGTCAAATGTTCCTCCAGTATGCATCACGCAGTTTGCACAGCTGAACCGTGCTTGTGCTTTTCTGCCTTATACACCACCTGACGAACCACCTTCTCCTCCTGATGATGACGGTGATGATGATCATGGCCGCATGGATAACGTCACCAACCAAAGCCTCGTTGATGACAATGATGGTGATGACCACCACAACCACCACCGTCATCGTCATCATCATCACCACCACCACAGGCACAGACATAGCCAGGGACACAGAGCATCGGACGCAGAAGATGATTGTTGCACGATGTTGAACGAGGTAGATGACGTGTGTGTCTGCAGTTTGCTGCTTCGCTTGCCTCTTTTCCTCTCCAAACCGGAGCACGATTACACTGTTATAGTTAATGATGAATGTGAGGTCACTTTTGAGTGTCAAGGTATATTTGGAGATTAGAGATCGTATCCTGGCTTCAACTGGATATTCTGGGGGAGATTTTGTGTGGGTTCGTTTCCAGGCCCCAAAGGGTAAATAAAGTTAAGAATAAAAATAAGAATAAAAATAAGAGTCGGTTTGGTTGTTTACGTCTTGGTTTGTACGTTTGAGTCATGGTTATCTACTTTGTTTACTGAAATCTTGAAGAATCATGGGAATTTATGCTCTGGTTTTTCTTGATTTGTAAGTTTGAGTCATGATTGTCTACTTTGTTTACTGAAATCTTGAAGAATCATGGAAATTTATGCTCAGTTGTTATATGCTTGTTCACTGATTATTTCATGAACATGCTATCTATCCAATAACGAACACGTTGTGGAAATGGTTCTGTTTGTAGCATTGCTCGAATTCTTACTATGGCATTTAAAGGTTAATTTTGATCGATCTATTATGCATCTGGAGCCTGCGGTAAATTGATCAAGAAGAAAACAGATCAAGGACATGGAATCCACTGGATACATATTAGTTAGATGGAGACCTCAAAATGGGTCCTTTAACCTCCTTTTTTTTTTTGAACTGAATCCTTTAACCTCGAAGCTGGACTTTGTGGAGAGGGACTGTGGTGGTCCAGAAATGCACTTTCCCACTCCATAGAGAATCAGCGGAAGAACACCCAAAACCCTAACCGTAACTAATTTCAAAACCTGATAACGATCAGCTGCTGTTGCTTCAGTTGACCTCAGGTATGCTATTCAGCACTCATCCATCTCTTCCCACTTGAATTCTATAGCTAGGGTTTGGTTTCAATTCACGTCTTCAATTTCAAGCCTCAAAGTAGTATGGCGTAAAGAACAGAAACTAGACGAGGCCATAGAAAACAATAAACAATGGAGACTCTGTGCAAGAGTCGTCAAAGAAGTCCTAAACGAGCCAGGCCAAGTTATCACACTTCAATACTTAGAGAAATGACGCGAATGTGTCTTCCGATTAAAATGACCACCTTCCTGAACCCGAAACCCTGGCCATTTTGATATCTATCTTGATCGAATCAAACCCAATTCGGAGCCAGTCCCGTTTATTCGAGTTGGCGATAGGCTTTAGCGTTTTTTAGAAGGAGAGGCGAATTTATAGTGAAAATGAGCTGTTAAATGTCGCAAAGTTGTGTAAGTTGTTAATGATGGCGAAGGATAAGGTGGTTAGTGCAGACAAACTGGTACACGTCAATAGGGAATTTGGGTTCCCTAATGATTTATGGTGAGTTTGGTGCTGAAATACCCTGAATATTTTCAGTTAGTTGGGTGTCCGGGAGAGGGAAAATCGTTTCTTGAACTTGTTTCATGGACACCCAGAGTTTGCGAAATCAGCAATTGAGGAAGGAGCAGAGGACGAATCAAATTTGACAGGGATAAGGGTTAGGCCGTATTTCGACGTAAAGCTTCCCCAGGGTTCTTTCTTAGGAAAGAAATGAGGGAACGGGTTAGGGATTGGAGGGAGCATCCATATATTTTGCCTTGTGAAGATGCATGCGATTTGGACCAAGCATCACGAGAAATGGAGAAAAGGACAGTTGGGGTTTTCCACGAGTTGCTCTAGCTCTCTCTTTTCAAGAGGATACCAGTGCCAATTTTGGGGAAGTTCACTGAAGAGTAAGGTTTTCTGCAAGTGTGTTCACAACGCATTCGGAATATTCTCTGTTTCTTTGAAAGGTGGGCTAAAGACTGCAATGCTGAGGGAAGCGTACAAGGGAAGTGAATTGATTGACCTGGATCCACTCCTCAAAAGAAATGACAAGATTGTTGAGTTGTTGGCCGAGGGACACAGGGAGAGAGCTTAGCAGTTGAGGTTGCAGAGGGAAACTGTTCAGAAAGATATGGAAATGATGGCATTGAGAAATAGTGTACGAGGTTGTTACGCTTGTGGGGAAGATATACACAAAGTTGAAGATTTAGATAGTGAATGAAACCAAACTGGCTTACATATTCATATGCATCTTCCTCGCTTGGAAATGGAGCAAGCAAAAATTCCCTGTTATATGTTGTAAGCTTCAAAGTCAGTTGTATATCCTGAAACTTTTGTGCTTGATATATGTGAAGGACTTATCATATTTGGCTCAATGACAAGGCTTTGGACGTGGTTCATGTGAATAAGTTTGGGATAGGTACTGCTGGTATTGCTCGTAGAAAGGTTTTCACCCCATATGCTCATTACAACAACTCATGGTGTCCCGAAATTGTCTCTCAGTCTTCAGTAAAATCATTGTACTTTTCCAGGATCTTGTAATGTTGCGGACATCTGCCTTCAAAATATTTGATTGTTTTTCAAAGTGATGAAAGGGGGTGAAATAGTCTCTCAATCTTCAGTAAAATCACAGTACTTTTCCAGATCTTGTGTAATGTTGCGGACACCTGCCTTCAAAATATTTGAGGATGAAGGAATGTGCCAATTTTCTGCACAAAGTTGACAAAGAAGCCTCATTCCAGGTATTTGGTAGTATATATCTGTAGTGTTAATATATAAAACATGAAAAGATGATAGTGAGAAACGATTCAATGAGGTATTTTATGTTATGAAGTTTTCGTGAAGGGGAATGTACTTTGTGTTGATGTGAAACCAAGCGGAAGTTATTGCCTAGTGAATAGAATTTGCTTATGATGCCACTTTGGGGTGCTGCCACAACAAGGGAAACTGTTTACCATGTACTGAATACATTCCCTAATTCACAAATGCCACTGCAGCTATATTGCCAGCAATAAAATATACTCGTATATCGTTAATTGGTTCCATAATCATGTAGACAAATCCTTTTCATTGAGCAAAGTTTTTGCGCTGGTTGTTATGTGTGTCCGGTAGCTTTATATTTTTACATTTAATAGTATCTGAATATATTTTCTGATGGAATTCTAATCATCTGTGTTTCTAAACTTTCATGGCTCCAATATTAATTTTCATGAAGTAGGAAGATTATAAAAGGACAACAGAGTTATTACATAAAGATTACGAGTATTTTTTTTGGTCCGTAATGAATCATGTTTGTAGATTGAATGCGCAGGCATATTGAGGTAGGCTGCAGGAAGCAATCGAAGCAATGGTTCAGACGAATTGTCTCGTTTAAACGTAAAGCTGTTTTGACGATTTCAACCCCAAGAGTAGTAATAATTTCACTTAGTTGCCAAGTTATTTGATTAATAAAGTTTTCTTTGATTATGTTTGAGACATTTATTGCTCCCAGCAATGACACCTTTATATGATCGTGGTATCCCTTTTTGATCTATCATTTTACTCATCTTCAATAGTCATTTACGATTACTTTCTGCAGGGACCAGGTGGATGTACACATCTTTACATCAGCAGTAGCGACCTTTAGTCACAACCCTGTATTCGTATGATTGCAAGGCTTGCCTGGCCATAAATATACAATAAATTGTTATATGCTAGCAGTTGTTTCCGATATATAGAAGAGAGCCCCATGTAATTTGCTTTAGATCAAGTACGCTTTCCTGTTGAACAAAGGAGGGTTTAATATTTTTGGCATAGCTGAATCTCCTCAAGTTCCTTACTTGCAAGAGTAGATTTCATTAATGTCTTTTTCTTCTTAATGAAAAAGGAAATCGAAGAACATCAATCATTGAGATATATGTTTTCACTTGCAAATACCTTGCATCTTGTTGATAGGACTAGTAGATGGACTCTAGCTAAATAGGAACTATAGAATGAAATGGAAGTTTTGTGAATAAACTCCACACCAGTTTTTACTGCTATGAAGTGTGCCTACATCAGCTAATCCCCATGACAATTTTCATGCTTATCTATGCCATGAGACTCATGATATTGATATTTTTTTGTTTATGTTCTTATCTATTGCCGGATAATCATTCGCCTGTTTTGCTCAAAGTAATGCTATAGGAGAGCTGGTTTACACTGTCTTCATGACTTTGGGAAGATGATCAGTTAGACAAAGTGATTGCGATTGTGATGCTGCTTTTGGCTTCAAATTCAGGTAACTTTGTGATGGTCGCCTTAGTTTTACTTAGACATAGCGGTGCACAACTCTCATCGAGAATGATTTGGTAGTGATATTCTTGAAATTAGAATCCTGGTTGATGTCGATATTGTTTGAAGTTAGAGAACCCAAATCCACCTCTTCATTCTATTATGCTCATTTTGCTCAGTTTGCATGATGTGCTACGTTGCACTTTGGGAATTGGATCTTGGGAGTTGTCATAAGGCTGATGGCCCATGATCATTTACGAAACTACCTAATTTTTCCTTTCTACAAATTTTTCTCATACTTGTGAGTTAACGCGATCTTGGCATTGCTACTTCTGTTTCGGACAACATACTCCGGCCCCCAAGTACTCCTCACACAAGATGAATGAGGCTCTCAAAAGTCTAAACTACTCATAAACCTAAACTTCTCCTTTACATAACCAACTATACTGGACACGTTCTTTTTCCTGCTCTTTTTTTTTGGTCACCCAACAAGAAAACCCCAGGTAATGAAAAGTGTATGTCTGTATGAGTCACTTGTATATAAACAAAAGAAATGGAAACACAATAACCACATACTGCTATGCATTTGCAAAGCATCAGTAAAAAAAAGTGGTAATGGCGAAAATGGAAAAGATTCTGACATTCCCAGTCTTCGTTGCGATCCTGTTACTCATTCCCAAAATCCAGTCCCAGTCAGATGTTCCTCCGCTCTGCATCACCCAGTTTGCACTGGTGAACCACGCTTGTGCATTTCTGCCTTACACCCCGCCTGATGACGACGATGATACACCTCCTTCCCCGCCCGACGACGACGATTCTACACCTCCTTCCCCGCCAGATGACGACGGTGACGGTGGTGGTGGTGATGACCAGGGTCGCATTGATAATGGTAACAAGTACAACCAAAGCCTCGTTGACGACGATAGTGGTGATGACCACCACAACCACCACCACCATCACCGCCACCACAGGCACAGGCATAGGCAGGGACGGAGAGCGTCGGATGTAGAAGATGAATGTTGCAGGTGGTTGAAGGAGGTGGACGATGAGTGTGTCTGCGGTTTGCTGCTTCGCTTGCCTCCTTACCTCTCCAAACTGGAGCACGATTACACTGTCATAGTTAACGACAACTGCGAGGTCACTTTCGAGTGTCCAGGTAAATACGGAGAATAGAGATCGTATCCTGGCTTCAACTGGATGTTCCGGGGGAGATTTTGTGTGGGGTTCGTTTCCAGGCCCCAAAGGGTAAATAAAAATAAGAATAAAAATGAAGTGTCTGTTTGGTTGTTCACTTTTTACGTCTTGGTCTGTAAGTCTGAGTTACGGTTATCTACTTTTGTTTACTGAAATCTTGAAAAAAAAAAAACACGGGGAGCTGTTTGTGTTTGTAGCATTGTTCGAATTCTTTCTTCGTGTCGTCCTATTTAAAGTTTAATTTCGGTGGATCGATTATGCATCTGGACCTTGCAGTAAATTGATGAAGAAGATAAAACAGAATCATATGGCTAGATGAAAGACTGACAATCCAAGTTCTGATTAGTAGAATTTCTTTTTTCCCACTTTGGGACTAAGAACAAAAGATAGAGATGGATGGATGATATAGATATTCCCAAGGACCCAAAGGCTAAAAGTCTTGCTATTTTTTTATTAAATGGGGAGCTGCTGTGCGCATACGTGTTGTGCACCATGTTGGTCGTTTGTTTGGTCATCCGATGGTCTGAATGTTATCTTGGTAATGAACGACTAAGAGTTGTTCATTGTCGAGATGAGATTTAGACCGTCGGATAGCCGAACGGACAGTCCAAATTGTGCACAAGTGCACCGCAGGCCCCCGGAGGAAAAGTATTGCTAATTTTTTTACGTGAGGAAAAGTATTGATTTTCTTTTTTGTTTATAATAATACTTATCTCTAAGCAACCTTTTTAGTGTTAATGTGTGTGTAGAATTTGACAAGATGGAATCAGGCGGCGAGAAGCGAAAATTGACAAATAGGCTGATATATAATCATTGGAAAGGCCGCATTATTATATTAAGCAATAAGCAGTGATAGGATCGCCATTATTTTAATTATTATTATGCTTCAAGTGGAAGATACTATTGGTCAGTAAACCATAGTGTCATGTCATCATACAAAACTACTAACAAATTACTACTCTATATCCCTAAAATTGTCAAATATCATATTCCACTATAAACTCATTCTTCTTATGATTCGATCAGATGTATGAGCCAGTCCGGTCCGGTCCAGTCCAAATTAGTAGATCAATCTCACCCGTCCACTCCACTCGTAGCCAGTGGACTGGACCAATTAAACCCAACTTCCACTATATAATAATAGCCAGTGTCCCACCGCCGCCATAACCATAACCTGCATACACATCGCGGTCACAGCCCTCTTAACGGCTGCTGTATTGTTTCCATACCCCTCTGGCCCCACATTATGAAGGAAACGACTCACGATCTCAAAGCTAGGCCCCGCCACCATCCTCTCCCACACCTCCTCCGCCTCTCTCCCCTGTTTTCTGAACACATGGGTGGCGTCAAGCCTGTGCAGTTTCCACCCCTTCACTTTCCTCAGCCTGCTTATCTTTTCCAATTGCCTGCGCGCCAGTTTCCTGTTATTCCTCTTCACCTCGTCAACCACTTCTCCAAGTAGATTAGATCGCGCTTGTTCGTTCAAAAGAGCCTCCCTTCGGAAGTACCGATCGAATTCGGGCACCCCGATCGCTGTCATGATTCCTCTTGAGTAGTCTGACGAGGGATTGAACGTCTTCCTCACCTCGTCTACCATTCCGGCCTCCATCATCCGATCGACCCGATCGGACACTAAGGAGCTGAGGACAGGAATGGAGACGTCCACCCAGAGGAAACAGCATTCGTAGTTCTCGCTCTCGACTAGGGCTTCGATGTAAGAGTTGGAGCCGCCGGCGATGATCGGGAGCCTTCCCCGGTTGGAGATGGATTTTATTGCCAGGGATGCGGCTTTGGTGAAGTTTGCGGCCGTGAAGTTGGAGTTGGGGTCTACTGTGCCTAGAAGGTGGTGTGGGACCCCACGCTGCTCTGCCTCGGTGATCTTGTTTGTGACTATGTCGAGTCCCTTGTAGACTTGGATTTTGTCGGAGTTCACTATCTCCCCGCCGAAAGCGGTGGCGAGGTCGATCGAGAGCTTGGATTTTCCAGCTCCAGTCGCGCCCATCACCACCACAACTTTCTCCGTCTGCGGTGGCAAACGGAGGAGTTGGAGGTTGAGGGCCCCACCAGGCGTCATCAAATGTGTTTGTTTGCACATAACCGTATTCATTTTGAAGAGAGACAAATTTTAAGCTAAAACGCACACCAGAGTGAAAAATTCGGTTATGGAAGGAGCGGACACGTGTCAGGTACTGTCAACGAGGTTGGTGACCTGACGATTAGGAGCCGATGAACAAGCGGATGATAGAACTCAGCAAACTAGCATCAACAAAGGGGGAAAACTAAAAATAATGAATGATCAAGAAAATTGCTTTGGGCATGCACACTTTTGGTAGATATGTATGAAATGGGTTGGATGGTTGTGAAGGGAAAATATATAGGCCTCGATCGTTCGTTTGGATTGTGGATGGCACACGCTATAGCTTATCTTCTTCTTTGCTTGCAATGAACTACTGGATAAGATGAACGTCATGGACAATATGTGAAGCAAAAAGCTTATTGTAGTCAGGAGCTAGCTCCTACTGATCATGTCCTTATGAGGGAGTTGTGGGTCTTGTATTTATACATACATGGGAGCACCCCTCTCTCTCTCTCTCTCTCTCTCTCTCTCTCTCTCTCATTTTGTTAGTGGAGTAAATATAGTGATAGTCAACTGCAATTTGGGTGAGTGGTCCTAAAATGGAATCTCTTAAGGTTTTCAATTTTAATGTGTAGTGCTTCTTCTTTTTAAACTTTTTTTTTTTCAAGGGTATGTATTATATAATGTGTTTATTTTGTTCTTGGTTCTGTTGGTTGGTTGTTAAGTGAAATTTTACTCACTGCGGGCGTGGCCAGCTAATATGGCAGAGTATGAAATGGGCCAAGTGGTGGTGGTGATGTTTCTAAGAAACAGTGGGCATGCATGCATGAGGTTATGTTTTATGTGGGTGCATGGTACGGACAAATTAATGGTTTTAATTAAGGTTTTCATAATCATTATTAGGGACATTAATGATTTTTTAATTAACAACGTACATATGACCCTGGCTACTTTACCTAATGATGATGTTAGGAATCCAGTCATTTTGTAAGGGGGGGGATCACTTGATGAAGAAGGACAATGACAGAAGAATCTGCATGCACCCTTGTTATTCATGAGTCATCCCGACCGAGTAATTATTCAATAGTTTGGGAGTACTGTTACATGGTACTTTGGACCATTTTATAAGCACATGTTCATGTATAGTCTATACACTTTAGGATATGTGGTTTGTGAAAAGTGATTCAGAATAACACGAAGTGGTACTCTCAAATTATTGTATAATTTCACTACCAACCTGCCATTGGCTTATCTTCACAACTAGTCTACCATCCTATTAGTTAGATATATAGGTTCCATTTTTGACACAAATGTGATCCAAATTAAGCATTAATTTGAGAACCCATATCTTCAAAACATTTTTTATTGGACCAATTAATACGGTGAATAGTTTGAATTAATCATCATTATGGATCTAGGACGAAGCTCATTAGCTCACAAGTAAATACTAGATGGATGTGGAGAAACGATACACGGAGGGGTGATGATTTCGATCGATTTGACTAAAGGTTTGGCAATTAAGCACTGGTAAATTACAGTAAAGATTGAGGTACAGCAGTTTGTGCACAGCAGCCCCGTACAGATGGGCTTTGCGCCCGTCTCGGGTCCCGCAAAGATGATCGGAGCCGCTCATTTTGTTCAAAAACATGTTGTTTACGGTCCCTGTAAAAAATCATCTCAATCCGATATCGGAAAAGGTGTTTACGAATCATCCAACTTTGCCTCAGAAATTTGAACAAAATGAGCGGCTCCGATCATCTTTGCGGGACCCGAGACGGGCGCAAAGCCCATCTGTACGGGGCTGCTGTGCACAAACTGCTGTACCATTAGCAGCCCTCGGTAAATTATTGCCAATGCAATCAACTTGTAATCTTTCGTTTTCTAGCAGTTACGAGGGAATTGTAATTACTCATTAAATCGAGAGCACCGTTATTTGTTGCTCCAAACTACTCCACAGTCACTTATTTATGTGAAGTTCATATACGTACTTAGTCGTGAAACACACAAGAATGTGTGATTATGGAGCGATCTGGGTGCTCCCGAATTATTGAATACTCCCTCCGTCCCAAATTATTTGTCCGGTCCGCAAAACGGAGTGTTAAAAATAATTTAATTTTTTCAAGAAAAAATTCAAACTTTTTTTACAAATTAAAAATACTCATTGATATCTAGTAAGTTGTTAAAAAACTTTTGAATTTTTTTCCGTAAAAATTGTATTATTTTTAACACTCCGTTTTGCGAACCGAACAAAGAATTTGGAATGGAAGGAGTATCATTTTAAACTTTTTCTCTACTAGTATAGTTTATCTTTTGTGGGAACACTCATGAAAAGATAAAAAGATAGAATCATAGAACGATAATCATTAGCAATTTTTTCTACTAATGGAATGCAGTCAAATCATCATTATTTATTCTTGTTACAAGTGCGGGCCGTATCTAGTACGCGTTAACCTTAAAAGAAGACTCTTAATACTACTAGTAGAGAATATCAATGGGAAAAAAAAAAAAGTGAGAATCCTTTCCTATGGTCGCAGCAATCTGATTCCTCATGCAATTTGTTGTACTGGAAAGAAATTTTTTGGCCCATAGTTGTTGGCACCACCAAACCAATTGATGGGGATTGAGGCAATTGTATGGTGTGGAGACTGTGGAGTAATTATGGCAAGTTTTCCGACGAACAATATTGTCATCCCATTAATATCATAGAAAGCAGTACAACCGTATGAATACAAACCATACGGATAACCCATACAATAGCTAGCACGAAATGATCAGACAAAACAAAGCCGAACAAAAAACCTCCAAAAAACTGAAAAGAAAAACACAGTAGCATTCCCTCAAAGCCGAAGTTATGACTAGGTATAGAATAATGGTAAGTTATGACTAGGTATAGAATAATATTGGGCTTGTTCGTTTAGGATATTTAGTTTGTTTTAACTTTGTTTTTCAATCATTATCCTATATCTTTCTTCAATCATTACCCTATTTCTCCAATTATTAATTTCATTTCTCTCTCTATCTCTCTCCACTCATTACATATCTCTCCAATCATTACCCTATTCCTCTCTCCACCCATTACCAAAACTAAAATACCCAAATGTGCTAAACGAACATGGCCATTGTGTTTATAACTTGTAAGACTACAACCCCAAAGTGTTGGCCAAAGTAGTTTTGGCCTAAAACTTAGAGATATATTCTACTGAAGTTTCAGGTTCAATTTTCATACTAGCAATTTTTGGAGTTATTTCACCTCACACGTAAGCGTGTGAAATAGCTGTGACGTTGTATGCGAATGTCAAAAGCATTTTTGTAGGCTTGGGAATACAACAAAGAGTTTTTTAGAGATGAAGAATCTCGTGCCAAAATAAGGGGCATTCGTACTAATCCAAATGGACTTTCGTGTAGAGTATTATTGTGTAATGAAAACATGTTCGATTTTGTACTTGTTAGATCGATGTATAGAAAGGCAGAGTAATGCATTTTTGTGTTTGGCTACAAACTTCGTGTCGTGGTACATTATTTACGTGTCTTAGAGTATCTCCAATAATTGACTTCAAATTGGTGATGTCAAAAGTTTTTTGAAGGCTTATGTGACATTTTGGCATATCAATTTGACAATAAAAACCTGTTCTCCAACTCCTATGCCAAATTCTATTTATTTAAAAAAAAAAAAAAACTCAAACAAAGTAGTATAGAGAGGTTTTAAACTTTCTAACAATAACTTTTTACCTTCAACGGTTACTTTTGAAATTTGCCATGGGAGAGAGTAGCTGCCAAAATTGACATACAGAACGTTCATGCCAAAGCCACATCAGCTTTGCATGAGTGAAAGCAGATGGCTTAGAATGTGAGTTGATGCCAAAAGTAGCCGTTGTACCGTCCACGTTATATTTGACATCTCCCATTGAAGATGCTCTTACAGTGCAAAATTTCGTGTCTTTTGGTGTAATTTGTCACAACCTTTTGTTGTGTTACGACTGTATTGTCTAGCTTATTATATGTATGCTCGTGTATTGTGTGCTTAGAATACATGAGCTTTGTAGTTAGATATTTTGGCACTTTCTGGGGTTGTTCAAAACCTCCATTCGTGTCTTTGCATTTGATTGTAATTGGTAAGTTCTTATGGAGTAGTTGCTCGTTCGATACTTCTCCCATTATCTGCGCCAAGTTAACTGTTGTGAAATCGATCCAATTGCGTGAGAGGTAAAAGCATTGCACGACATCTCATGCATAGCATTATCGAGCTCAAAATCATTTTAGTCTTCTTTACTGATTAAGGGATTTTTCTTACTCAAAATTCTTATATATATACACTCCTTAATCGTTTTAATTTCTTTTGACTAGGTGATTTATCTTTTTCCCAAAAGAAACATTTTTTCCATATATATCATTTAACTCTCCGGAAAATACGTTATCAATACTATTATTATAGTATTTAATTGGGGGGGGGGGGGGGGGGGGGGGGGGGGGGGGGGGGGGGGGGGGGGGGGGGGGGGGGGGGGGGGGGGGGGGGGGGGGGGGGGGGGGGGGGGGGGGGGGGGGGGGGG